>BTPG01000001.1:226069660-226404660 GCA_036245525.1 Semisulcospira habei | reverse complement strand
TCATTTGTAACAAGGCCAGATATAAAAAAGTTGGGCAGTACATACATATCTATCTATCTATCTATATCCCGTATTCTTGCCGACAGTTGGGGTACCACTGATGACTTGACAACCAGCTCCCGCCATTCCTCTCTGTTCTCTGCCATTCTTATCGTATCGCCCAGCCTCAGTCCTGTCCACTCTGAGATATTGTCCTCCCATCTTTTTCTATGTCTTCCTCTCCTTCGTCCTCCTTGCACAGTGCCTTGCATGATTGTTTTGGCAAGCCCTGCTGTACGCGTGACATGCCCATACCACTTCAGTTTGCGTTTTTTCATAATGGCTAATAGGTCTTCATAGGGCCCGATGGCTTGCCTAATTCTGCTTCCCACTTCCTCGTTCGTGATGTGGTCTCTGTATGAAATGCCAAGGAGCCTTCGAAAACATCTCATTTCAGTGGCTTGTATCCTCCTTTCAAGGTCTGCTGTGAGGGTCCATGACTCGCAGGCATACAAGAACACTGCGATGACTAAGGAGCGCATAAGTCTGATCTTGGAGCAGAGTGTGATGTTTCTGTCCTTCCAGATGGTCTTCAATCTTGTCAGTGCTGTTGTTGTCTGCGCAATCCTGGACAGTATTTCTGGTTTTGATTCCTCATCTGTCACAATGGCTCCAAAGTATTTAAATTTATTAACTGTTTCCAGTTTTGGGCTTCCAGTCATGATGTCAGTGCCAATGCCACATACATACCTAGAGACTACAAAATGACGGCCTTCCTATTACGAAAAAGAAATCACTTGTGCTTGGGTTGATTGGTTAAATGCGAGTTTAAACAAGCATGTTGTCTGTCAGCCTGAGCAGGTGTGATTTAACCCATTACAACCTGAAGCTTTTTTTTAAAAAAAAATTTACTTAGTGTCCTACAAAGGCTACATTACAGATATAGGACTTGGATCAACTATTCTAGGTTAAGGGTGGTGCCAGAATAGCTTGGCGCCTCAGGCATCAAGCTATTCTGGCACCACCTTGAACTATCAGTTATATTTATTTCAAAGCAATAATTATCAGGATGAAGAGGGTTAATCCCAGTGCCTTATTTTCCGCATTCTGGGGGTATCTCTTAACGACTATGAGCTGATTGCAGGAGATGAATCGACCATTATAATTTAAGGGTACTGCCAGATTAGCTTGGCGCCTGATGGCGCCAAGCTAATCTGGCAGTACCCTTGAATTATAATGGTCGATCCATCTCCTGCTGTAGTTTGTTGAGGCTAAATGGGTTGATTTGCGTAACGGAAAGTTAAGTCGTAATTTCATTTATTTATACAACCATCATACCTCAGATTTCAATTGCAGTAGGTGTCTTACTCCAGAATGACACAAAAAGAAGTCGGACATGTGTGTGTTTAGCTTAGACCAAGAGCATTGCACTTGGGTTCATTGCTATGGTCTAAACGCGTTGTGGTCAAAGTGCCTAAATATCTGATACAGTTTGATGAAAAAAAGACGGAAATGAATCCTGCAATGTGTTCGAGTCCATTCTGAAAGTACGTCGCAACTTAAAAGCAAAGCGTCAGCGCCGAATAGTTGTTCTTGAATCAAATCATTCCGAGCCAGACGCCATATTGGAAATGGGATAAAGAGATTCCGCCTCCTTATATAATGTCATTTAATTAATTGTTTTGTCTTTGTGTTTATCTTTAAAAGATGATTTATTTGAACTGCTGCTATCAGTTATCTTTTTAATACCATAAAATACACAATAAACACTTCTCGTTTAAACTGTAAACCTCAGGTAACAAAACAAGCATTTCCTTTTTATTCTTACACACCTACTTCTTTGCGCCTTTGAGCGGAAAAGCTGTATCTCACGTGTGTGATACAGCTTGGTGCGTGAACGACCATGTGTGAAGAAAACTGTCCTCTAGAAAGTCTGGTGAACAAAAGGTACTGACACACGCGATATTGAAACTTGATCTACTTTTAGCTCATGTGCAATGACATCATTTCATAGTGACGACTGGCACTCAAGCGTCGCGTATTGCGCTATTATGTCATCATGTAGGAACATTTGCATGGCATCCAAAATATTGACGTCACATTACAGTAAGTAAATTACGTCAAGACACAATGGCGGCTGTGTTGTGGCTAGACGTGTGCAAAAAACCCAAGTCACGTCGGATTACTGCAAAGAAAAAGGTGAGTAAGGATACGGTTTTAAAACCACTCGAGTGATATTCTCAATATCAACTAAACACCGATGTAAGTATCTATATATATAGTATCTATATATATATATGGGTCACTCTTCAAAGCTGTGTACCACAGAGGGTCATGCTCTAAGATGAGTATTTTTGTAAACCTTTCCTACCGATCGCTTGTGTTGCTGATACCGATCCGTAAGGAATTGAAAAGACTTTGAGTTGAAATAAAATTCACTTCAAAATGCCATGTCTCTGTGTTCTTACGCCTGAATGTCAAAAGGTTGCCCAAAATGTCGGATGGAAATGTAACATGCATTGAGACCCCTTCTCTTTTCATGTACCAAATTTGACTGAGTTTCAATAAAAAGTCTAATCCCGCTGTTTTCTGCTGTTTGTAACTAAGTGTGTGATTTATTTTTCCACAAATTAATTCAGATATCTTGCGTTTTTGGGCAGTGAGAAAAATAGCCGTCCAACGTAACGCGTGTTTCCACCACACATTTCAATCAACAGGCACCGCTTCTTTTCACTGCACGTATGAAGACAGTAATATTATTATCCTGAGACTTTGGGAGATGTGTTAGAAACGTTTAGGTCGTGATTAAATTGTGATTGAAACAAATACATACTTTTTTCGAACTTTTAAAATGGTAATCGACGAACTATGTTGCATATGAATAGCTTCCGGTTGGCTAGTAGTGCACTCTGTCAGTTTGAAAGAGGTTCGGAAAGAGAGCGCGAAACTCGAATGAATCTGGCTTCCTTCATACTTCTAAATGTTACGTTGGACGAATTTACACTTTCGCATCTTCACCACCTCACAAAAACATGCAAATGCATTAATACAAATATTCATTTTTTTCCTACATAAAATGATGATTTAAATCTTTATTTACAAGAAAACACAGAAAAAATAACATTTAGAGGTATCTGATTTTCTGTAGTCAATGTCACACTTTTGGCACACAGCTTTAGAGAGTGACCCATATCTGACACATCCCACTTTCGGCACGTTCTGGCAAAAAGGCTCAAAGATGGCCTTTCTTAAGCGCCTCTTTCTTTGCGCTTCCGAGCAGAAAAGCTGTCTCACACAATGTGTGACACATCTCCGCTACGTAATCGGCCACGTGTGTAAAAAATTGTCATGTAGAAATTATGGTCAGTAAAAAGATACGAGCACTAGCGAAATTGAAACTTGACTTACTTTCACGTCACGTGCAATTAATCACTTTGCGGTGACGACTGCTGGCACTCTAGCGTCATGTATTGCGCTATTACGTCATCATGTACGAACATTTTGACTGGCATCGATAAATATTGACGTAACATTACAAAGTAATTAAGTCAAGATCTTTGCTCATGGCAACTTCAGCGACAACGGAATACTGCAAGCAAAAGTTAGTTCTTACGCTGGTGTGTTGGGGATGCTAAGTATCTCACTCTACTGGCCTTAAAACCTCATACTGCTCGCTTTTGCTCGTAGGATAAGGTTTTAAAACCACTCAAATGCAATTCACGGTATCACCTAACACCGATGTAAGAACACTGCCTAAAATATAATGCTAATGCACCTATGGCAAGAAAAGAATATTAGTAGTGTTGATCGTTCAAAAGAAAAAAAAATACAAATCATTTTTTTTTGGAGCAGATTTTCTTTCAGTAGATTCCTTTACGCCAGAACTGACAGATTGTCTTATGCTTGATTCCCGGGGCATTAGACGAGTACGATCAACTGACACTAGCAGAAACTCGGGTATCCCCTATTTGCACGAAAGATTAAAGTTTAGGTTCCAACGCAAACACGAGATATCACATCCCACAGGTAGTCCGGAAATAAAACACCACACGTGGAAAATGTTTAGCTGCTTGCAAAAATACTTTATTGAAACAAACCATGTCGATAGTACACAGCAGTAAACATTGAATACAAAAACAGCTTCGCTTTGTTTTTCGGGTCACTATGCATTGTACAGTCTCCCCAAGATAAAATTTTGTGTTTTCTGGGCATACATAAAGATGCTCTCCCAGAGTCTGGGCTTTTAGCTTTAAGGACTATAACAGGCAGTTCCTGGCTATTGACATGCAGTTACCTGGGGCGGTCCTTGGCGCAGCGGTAAAAGCGCCTGCCACCGATGCAAGAGGTGCGAGGTTCGATACCCGGTTCCGGCGTCGGACTTTTCTACTCTAGTAAGTGTCACCATTAATTCGGGCGGACCGTCGGGGGTTCTTTTTCCGGGTACTCCGGCTCTTTCCTCCCCCACGAATTCAGTATTAATTTCAGTCCACTTAATCCAATTTCAAAAATATAAAAAAACGATTTAAATTTCCAAAATTTCAGTAGCTTGCTTGAGCTTGCCCTTAGCACCACGTGAATGTTCTGTGTTTATGTACAGTGTGTGAGGGAATGCGCGTGATTCACGTGAGCGTGCTTGTTGGGTTCAGTTTGCGGCTATGTCCTGCGCATTGAGTTATATTATAAATATGAGAAATGCGCCATATAAATACTATGTATTATTATTATTATTATTATTACCTGCAACAGGTCACAAAGTCCCCGTCCTCATTTTTTGTCAACTCTATTTTTTGTGTTGCATTACACTTCATGAGCCAGACCTCAAATACCTCTCTTCCCATAAAATCCTTAGGAACTGACCAGAGATATACCCGTTGGCGCAAGTGGACCCCCATTCACGCTCTTCGTGGATGCTAAAATGAGCGTCATGAACACATTGCTCCAAAATAACCAGAATTCATTAAAGAAGCCAAACTCAGGCAATATTATGTTAAGGCAAACCTTCTGCCAACTCTACAAAGAACAGAATGAAAAATATTGAATCTCTGGCTCACAGTGATGGTATTTGTGCACGTCCAATTCAACGAAATCGCAAAAATGACAAAAATAATGTATCAGATTCCTTCAGACATTTTCTATAGCACTGTCAGTCTATTTTTAGGCTTTACATCATTCGAACAGGATGTTAAAATTACTATAAACGTAAAAAGGTGGTGCTGAGATCCTGTGAGTGCCACACTGGCTGATTGTGTATCCTTACCCCCAAGTTGTAAAAATACACATAATTAATTTGTTTTAATAATAATGCAGCCATCCTCTTCATTTTTACTTCCCTTTACCTAGTACATGCCAATAATGTGAGCATAATTTGAAAGACAATGAGGAAACTTGCCATCCTTCACGATACATTAGTTGTGAATGACGGCCTTTCCCCCTTTGAAATGCCGAATTGGGAAGTGTACGTCTCCGATGCCCTCATACATTGGTATAGTATACAACTGTTATGTCTTGGGTAGGATAGAGTACCACAGTTACTCCTAACATGTTTGTATGATGCTGTGAAGTATTTAGGGGCCACACTGGCTGATTCTGCTGCCCTACCCCAATTTTACCAGTACGCAAAGGAACATAACAATTGCTTACACCATTCTCCTCTATTTAGATATTTTAATACCACTTTTTTTCTTAACAAAGTGTGCATATTGTGCATACATAAATGTGGAAATTTAAATTAGTCACCGATTTCAATATGACCCGTCAATTTAATTGTAACTCTTTTTTTTTTATTTTGAAAATAAAAGGGGGGGGGGGGGAGTCTGTAAGGATGGGCTGCTGCTGAAACGTCTATAGTCAGGAGTGGGAGGCACGCTGAAAGACTTCCTCTTCAACAGAGCAGTAAGAGTGAAGTCGACGGTACACTCAAACTCAAACTCAAACTTTGTCAAACTCAGGGAAGGTGTACCTATAGGAGGTGTTGTGTCCCAGAAGATGTTCTTGGTCTACATTAATGACATCAGTACACAGTACCAAAGCACGTCTCGAACACCCTCCATGCGCACGACTTTGTAGTGTTTAGCGCAGCAAAACACACAGAAATAGTAGCCGGCAGAATCCAGGATGCTTCCAACAGTCAGCAGCTGGACAGAAAGATGGCCAGTAAAACTGAGCTAGACCAACACTGTGACCACTCTCTTGTCTCTTTCAGCCAGGAAGGAAGAGGTCACCTTGAAAACTGGAGACCTTCAGACACAGACAGACACGCCAATTTTACTCGCCAAAAAAAATCCACTAGATTCACTCTGAGGCCTCAAATCGAAGCCATGGAAGCTAGAGCTGTAAGAAACTGGTGGGGACCACATTGACGCAAACTCTAGGATTCTAGCGCAAGTAAACACTGGCTCTGTCAGACCGGTAGTTGTTCACCGATATTCTTCGACAACATGAATCACCGTCTCGAAAACCAACTTGACACGATGCAATGTTATTCTTAGAGCCATTTGGAGTACCCCAATTTAGAAAATGGAGAACACTGGAGCCACTGGAGCATAGAACAGCATACAAGATGAAGAGACTCACTACACACCCACACCACAGGAGACTGGAGACTACAGCAGAACCGTCAGAAACGTCCAAGTCTGAACCACCAACTGAAGGACCTGCAAAGGGCTCAGGCTGTTGTCCTGGAACCATGCCCCAAGATGTGCAAAGAGTCCTTTCCAGATAGCTGGACATCTCGAAAGAACCTTTCAGACAACGTAAACGATGTTTTAGGACGCAATGCCAAAGGTCGCGGCACTGCAAAAAGTCCTCTCGCTGGAGTTTATGCACGATCGCTACTCTCACAGTAGCTGTACTCGCATCTATGCAGGCGGACCTGCACAAGACGCTTGCGGAACGGAGGAAGCGGCGTGTACATCTGTTGTGCAGACCGCACTACTACCTCCCTCTCTTTACCAGATGTCAATCGCAGCTCCAACTATCGAGCAGATCTGCAGGCACTCATCACAGCAGCAGAGCACTAGCTACGGTAAGTCAGCAGAAGACAGAACCTTATCTTCTCACTGACTCGCTGTCAGGTATCAAAACCCTCTTGATCCACTGATCTTCCATACAGGAAGCCTCAAGACAGACTGGGTGCCCTATCCAGCCGCCACAAAATAGTGCTGCAATGGATTCCAGCACATTGTGGAGTAGCTGGGAACGAGGAGGCTGACAGGCTGGCAAAAGCAAGCGCCAAACTACTTCAAGATCACAACCTGCTATATAGAAACCAAGACATTACTCAAGCGCAAGCAAGGAAGTGATTGGCACCAGCAGAATTGCGGCAATAACCCGTGGGAAAAAAGACATCAACAAGCTGAACAGGAAGAGCAAGACCACCATCTTCCATGTACGCACTAATCACTGCGGGCTCACTTCAACAGAGAGGGTCATGCGGAAACAGCCCTATGCGAATTTGGCGCAGAAGAGCAGTCTCCTGAGCACATTCTTCAGACCTGTCCATACAGAAAAGCTGCCCACTGGCAGTTCTGACCAGTAGAGACGCCCCAGTACAGCAAACTCTGAGAACCCGCTGCCAACCTCTTGACGGTTCACTTGTTGACAGACAAATACTATCACTATGAAACAGAGATTAAAAGATTGAATTTTTTTCTTCTCCTTTTTTTTCTTTTCTTAGGAGGCAGAAGGCTTTCCTTAACACAACATTGCCTGATTTTGGCTTCTTTAATGAATTCTGATTTATTTACAGGATTGTCTACATGAAGCTCATTTTTGCATCCGCGAAGAGCGTGAAATGTCCCCTTGGTGCCAACGGCTATATATCTGGTGAATTCCTAAGGATGTTATGAGAACATGGCTCAAACATCTCAGGACATACTAAAGTACACTTTGAAGCCCATATTACAGAGTACGGAGGGGGTAGGGGGGGGGGGGGTGGAGGAGGAGGTGCACGTTTATTAGGTCTGTCTTATGGAGTATAATGCATCACAGAAAATAGCGTTGCTGAAACGTGAGGACGGGGACTCTGTGACCAGTTGCAGGAAACTCATGTCAAGGTGCATGTCAATAGCCATAAACTGTCTGTCATAGTTCTAAAAGCTAACAGCCCAGAATCTGGACAAACATCTGATTTATTCATTTATTTACAGGATTGTCTACATGAAGCTCATTTTTGCATCCTCAAAGAGCGTGAATGGGGGTACCCTTGTGCCAACCGCTATAATATCTCTGGTGTGTTTCAAAGGATTTTATGGAAACATGGCTTAAAACATCGCAGGACGTACTAAAGCCCATTTCAGAAGCCCATCTTATAGAGTAAGGGGGGGGGGGGGCAAAAAATACGTCACGTCGTAATTCTTATGTGCCTTAATTTTAACCGCCTACCGTACAGTTATGCCACAGGATACATGTTTCTTCCGAGACCGTAAACAATATGTCTATATATGCACAACCGAACTGTACGTGTTATCTTCTCTGGAGAGTTCACTGACCAGTTGAAATAATACAGAACCAGAGTAACGGCTGACTTAGAGAAATGAGTTTTCACAACCTGTATCAGTGTGCAGTACTTATTTCTTCTAATCCAATGTCTTATTTTACAGTGACTAGAAGAACATTAATACTTTACCCTAACCTACATTGATACGCATTTGTAAAAACGCATTACTTTGCCCAAGCCTGTGAATCTAAATTTTTGTGTGTGATCAATTAAAAGCAGTGATTAAAAAAATATTAAAAAGAATGTTTAACAAACATGTACACATCCAAACATAAAACACGTTTCAATATTTATATTCTTAATGCGAATTTCAAGTTTGACAAAAGCACGTCAAGGTAAGCGGAGCCCACAGCTGAATCTGTATTGACGAGCAAAAGAAAATGCGACATTTTTGGAATCATCGGAAAGACGAAAGTGTTTCCGATGATTCCGAAAATATCGAATTTCTTTTGCTGGTCAGTATATACGTGTGTTGGTTGTAATTTTGGACCTAACGGTGCCAAGCAGTAATGTTCAAAGGAACAAACCAGCACAATGTTATGCATGATGTAAATGTCATTCATACGTTCTGACGAAACTGTAGGCCTACAGTTCCGAGTCGTAGCTCCTCCTTATTTAAGTCTATGCAGTTATAACAATGTGTATAGTTTTGTGACTTGGTCTGCTGGTTTGCTTGAAATTGTCGGCTAGGTCGAGGCCAGAAGTCTTAGCCTACTGCTATAGCAGTAAGCTCAGACTTCTGGCTTACATCACGAATTGTAAGCATGAAGGCAGGCGTGGTCTACACGAGAAATTCTAGCTTACTGTCATGAAGCATTAGGACAGAACGTCTTATTTTGTCCACGCCGACGTATGTAGTTCCCCTCCATGCATACCACACCAAAGCGGCGGACCGTGTCAGTCCACTTAAATGGGGCAATGGAGGGGAAAAGAACGTCTACGTCTGTACTACTTGCTGGAGTACTCCCCAGATGGAACTTCTTAGGGAGTACAAGTACACATCTATTCAAATGAGATGTTTTGCATCTCATTTGAATAGAAGTGTACTTGTGGCGTTCTCCCTACCTTGGGAGTACTCCCGAAACGGAACGAGCAGTTACACTACGAAGTTTCTACGGTTACTGCCCCTCTGTGGAGAGATTATTTTCACGAACGTCACTGCGAGCCCGAAAACCAGCACGATGCCAATGACGCCGATCGCTAAAGCCGCCCGACCCAACGCAAACGCATACTGCAGCAAGATGACGCAAAAAGTGTCGAGCCAGAGTAGGATAAGCAAGATCAAATAAATACGGTCCAGCTTCTGAGTCTCAACAAGCGGCCGTGGCTGTGTTGTCTTCCTTTCCGTCCCAGTCACCAGTTCCCCGACGCTCCTCACAAAGTCGTCTTTCTGCAAGTCGTCAGCCTGATGGTAGATAAAAAGAATAAAATTAATGTGAGCTAACAAACACTTACACACACACACACACACACACACACACACACACACACACACACACACACACACACACACACACACACAACCACACACACACACATACACACACACACACACACACACACACACATACACACGCACACGCACAAGGAGAGAGAGAGAGAGAGAGAGAGAGAGAGAGAGAGAGAGAGAGAGAGAGAGAGAGAGAGAGAGAGAGAGAGAGAGAGAGAGAGAGAGAGAGAGAGAGACTAGGGCGAAACAGAAAACAACAAAGGTATCATGGAGACAAACTGAGAAAGAGAAGAGAGTTATCGAGATGAGTTAGTGGGGATTAACCCCTTCCCTGCCACAGTGCGTACATTGTTGTTTCGGAAATGTTTGTTCATTTACGACCAAAAGCCACAACTGTCCAAAGAGCATGGACACCAAGTGGTCTCATCAAGAGGCATAGATCCTCAAGAGCCCCCGCGGTCACGGGAGCTCATTAGGAACTATGCATCTTGCAGTTTGATCGCTTTTTTTTAGCATTTTCTTGGTAGTGAAAGGGTTAACACCATGCCGGCAACGACGACAAAAAAGAGGAAATGTCTGTATGATTATGAAGTTTAAACACCTTAAAATGAAAGACGTTTCTAGCCTTTTTCTTTTACTCTTTGCTACGAAGAGGAGTTCCCCGGATAGGCGAAAGAAAAGTAAGGACACCTTTGATACGTGTGTCTATTCACATGGCCCATAAAAAGATTCTAGCAAGAATTGGGCAATACAGGATAAACTTTGAGAACCCGTTTTTACTGCCGAATCTTATCATTCGATCCCCCCCTCCCCCCACCGCCCCCCCCCCTATCCTCCCACATACACTTACACACACACAACTTGCCAGTCAATATGATACTCACCATATCATTGAAGACAACGTATCTGCCCCCAGCATCACTCAGCACGTTCTGCAGTTCCGGACACACTGTCTTCAGCTCCTCTTCGATGTCCCCGTTCTGACGGTCACCAAAGGTGAAGGCCACTGCCAACTTGCTCTTCACGGAGTTCTCTCCCCACAGCCTGAGAAATTCCCGGTAGACGGTGTACTCCTCAGCCGTGTATCTGACGTCACAGCGGACAGCGAGCAGGACGACGGAGGGATAAGGTGAAGTCTCGGTTTTCCACTTGGACACTTCTTGTTTTATCTCGGACTCAGTCATCTCACTGTTTGTCACGTCTGATGTGTCCACAACCTGCAGAATGAGAAACATCGTTAGTAGCAGTAACAGCTCTACTCTGCCATCACCATCAGCACCATCCCCCCCCCCCCCCCCCGACAACAATAACAGCAATGCTAACATTAATTGTACTGCTCTGTGATCAGGCCTGTCGATGGATTAGTCGCTTTGTTTGTTTGTTTGTTTGTTAAATGAACACTCAAATAATTGCACACACTCGCGTGTGCACGCACTCACACATACAAACACAAAATTCTCATACCTTGTAGTGAATGCCATCTCTGTCGGTGTCCGCGTACTGAATCTGGAGTGTGGTGGACGACATGCTACGACCCGTCTCGAACTCCCTACGCCCCAAGAGTGCGTTGCACACAGAACTTTTCCCATTGCCAGTCTTGCCAATCACCAGCACGCGAATCGTAGTCGCTGTTGGTGGCGATGAAAGCAATCAACATTTATAGAGGCAAGGCAAGATTTCCCATTTTCTTTCCATTTTTATTAGTCTAAACAAGCACGCTATCATTAATTAACACTTTTTCTGCCAACAAAACTGAATTTGATCCAACAGCAAGTTTCGTGGATCCTCTTGAGCCCGGCAACTTTGATGGCTCTTAAAAATCTATCTCTTTAGCTGATAGCACCGTGTGTCCGTGTTTTACGGACTGCTGAATCTCTTTAGCGTTATGTTAACTCATTCTACCCCAGACACGCCACAGCAAGATAAGGATCGACCATGATAGTTCAAGGGTGATGCCAGAATAGCTTGGCGCCTATGGGCGCCAAGCTATTCTGGCATCACCCTTGAACTATCATGGTCGATCTGTGTCCTGCACTAGAGTGCAGTCTTCAGAGGACAACGGCAAAATTTGGGGATTTCGGTGTTCGGGTAGAATGAGTTAAAGTACCATTACGCTTAAATCTGAAGACACATTTTCAGCACCAGTTGTGTTTGTTATGCCTTGTCGATACATATAATGAACTTTAACAGCAATTTGAACACGCAGCAAAAGCATAAGCGTAATCGCACTTACTTATTCTGTGCTGCCGTTAGCGTGTCAGTCTATTTTAACTGTTTCCCTCACTGATAGCTTTGTATTTCTAGAACGGAGTGGAGTCGTTATCAGGTTACTTGATAATAAAGACGGCGTGTGCTGAACTGGATTCTCTTGTGTACAAATGAACCATATCCAGACCTGTATGTAGCATTTCGTAACCATCGTTACCATTTTGACGGATCTCTCCCGCCGTACCTTTCTGCCAAGCTGTCTGTTTATCAACCATCACGCACCCTCCGTTCCTCCAGTGCAAAACTTTTAAAAATCCCGAAGCTTAACATGAATTGAACTGTCGGGGAGCGTTATTTCACCTATTTTAGCCCCAAGTGTGTGGAACTCGCTGCTAATTGAAATGCCCACATTGTCACAGTTCAAAGTTCACTTAAAGACTTTTCTTTTCTGTCGGGCATTTAACATTTAGCTCACCTTTAGCTAACTGTTGACTGACTGCCTTTTATTCTGTTTAGAGGGAAGTGGGTGTAAGGTGATGGGAAGGGATGGGGTGGTTTAAAGTAGTGTATAATTGTGCGTGTGTCTGAGAGAGAGGGTGTGCTGTTGTGCATGCGCAGTGAGTCCATTGGTGTTTTTGGAGAACAGCGCTATACAAGAACTATTCATTATTATTATTATCTGTTCAGTACAGAAGTGTATCTGTGAACAGTTACGGCGGTAGTGGGCCTTTAACAAAAGAATTCAGAAAAAAAAAAAACACAACCTGCCACCACTTGAAGTGAAAGGGTTATGTGATAATATGCGATTATAGCGTTTCCCAGGCCATCGGGCCGACGTCTGCCGCAGTTGCGGGGGCTCGTGAGGATCTATTCTTCTTTGCTGACACCAGTGTGAATCCATGTTCTTTGAATAACTAGAGATTTTATGTCCTCAGTTAACTCATTCAGCCCGACGCACGTATTTCCCAAATTTTGGAGGCGTCATCTAACGACTATGTACCTGTTGCAGGAGATGGATCGACCATGATAATTCAAGGGTGGTGCCAGATTAGCGTGGCGCCTATCGGCGCCAAGCTTATCTGGCACTATCATTGAATTATCATGGTCGACCCATCTCCTGCTGTAGTGCTTCAGAGCTGAATGGGTTAACAAAGATTGCAGGAATACAGTCTGCGTCTGTTGGCACCGTACGGGTTAACACTGACAGGATACGTATCGAATGGTATACTTGTTTGCTATTTTTGAAAGAGGGGTTTTCCCGAAATAGTAATAAATTGTAACTTTTATTTCTGGGCGTGTATCTTTCTCCGGTGGGTTCTTCTCCACATTTTGCCGCTTGATATAGTGCAGAAAAACGGCAACTGTGATGAAGATACCCGAATGGAAATGTCCGAGGCGTCTAGCCGAGAACATTTTTATTCGGGGCTGGTAATCGGATCTGGTGGTTATCGGCACTATATCAAGCAGAATTTGGCTCAGTGCAAAACAAAACTGTAGCTGCATTAGTTTACGGCTGTTTTTGGTATTTAGACACAACAATGGCAGATGACTGCTTATCGGATTGTGCGATTTCGTCTGACTACGTAGATATCGATGAGTGATTTTTATAACCGCATGTGTTGTTGAGTAAATTCTGCTTGTACTTACAGGAAGGATAATGACGGAAAATGCCGGCATGTTTGTCTATTTAGCCCTTTTCTTATGTTATCGCTTTCGTCAGAAATGCTAGTCAGATTCACTGGTGCGGCAATTTGCTTCGCATGTTTGCCGCTGTTTGTTCTCCGTCCGATTACATGTATGGAAACAAAATTTGGAGAATGCGTACTACTGGGCATAAGGATCGAGCTCTTTCATGTAGCAGTATGAGCATAATTTGTGATTTGTTGTGACAGATGCAAGTAGCCAGATTGCATCCTCTTGGCCTGCAAAAGTTTTTGGGAAGGAACACATATCAAGCAAATTCATAAATATTAAAGTGCTTGTTATACAATCTATCAGTACATAGAGTGGGTACATGCGCACATAATTGAATGACAGTAGCCCAGTGTACCTGCAGCTCCTTGTGATCTAGCGATAAAAAGTGTTTTGCTCTGTCTGTGTGTTTGTGCGTGCGTGAGTGGGGGTGGGAGGGGGGGCTTGGGGTGGGGCGTGGGGTGGGGCGTAGGGGGTGATGGGTGCAGAGATTCATGTAAGTGTGGGTGAAGGTGGTAATGCGTACATCTCAGTGTATGTGTGTTTGAGTGATAGCAAGTATACATATTGTTTTCGTGTACTACTTATGCTATAGTTTTAGATAATGGGCTAACCTTGCATTCGTACACTCGTGTGGTAACGCTGCACTAGAATTCAAATTCTCTGTTCAAAGTTCCTGATACAGTCACGCTGTCTGCCGCCTTCGATCAGCTACCCGCGATCTTGGCAGTCAAACAGTGTGGGGTCCAGGTCAGCTCACTGTGGGCGGAGTTTTTCTGCATTGCAATCCCGCCCCCTTCACTTGAACTGCGACCCAGAGTGGCCGATTACAGCGGTGTACATAGGGTACATGCACAGTAAACTTTGATGATAACAAGATCGGATATTTAAAAAAAATTCGGATAATGCAACATTTTTTCACAGGTCCCGACTTCAGATTTACTACGTGAAGTGTTATGAACAGTAGATTAACTCATTTGAGACGCATTGCATCCGGATATGCGGCTTAAGCTCCGTATCCGGACGCAGTTCGTCTCGAATGAGTTAAAACTTTTTATTTGACCAAGCCGACGTTTCCATACTGAGGAGCAAAAGAATTGCGACATTTTGGGAATCATCAGAAACTCTTAAAGTGTTTCCGATGATTCAAAACTCGTATTTCTTTTGCTCCTTAGCATATTTCGTCTTCATGCATATCACACTAGATCGACGTTTTCAGATCACTTCAATGCAGATGAAGGAGGGGGTGTGGGGGAGAGGGGGGGGACAACGTCTGCAACTATTCCATTTGCAAGAGTACTCCCCAGATAGAACTCCTTGGGGAGTACCAGACAAGTACAATTTTATTTAAATGAGATGCGAAACATCCCATTTGAATAGACGTGTACTTGTGGCGTACTCCCCAAGCGGGTCTATTTGATGAGTGAATCACCTCATTTAAATGTAACTGTACATGTGGCGTACTCCTTGGGCGGGTCTACCCGGTAACTACTTCCGCAGCGGCACAGGCACTCACACCGGGAAGTTTCTACGGTTACTGCCCCTCTGCTGGCAGATTATTTTTACGAACGCGACTAAGAACCCAAAAGACAGGACGATGCCAAAGACGCCCACCCCTAAAGTCTCCCGCTCCAAAGCAAACGCGTATTCCAACACGATGATGAAAACAGCGACGAGCAAGACCAACCGTAAGATGAGCAAGACCAAACACATACGGTCGAGTTTCTGAGTCTCACCTCGCTGTGGCAGCACTATCTTCTGTTCCATCCTAGTCACAAGTTCCTCAACGTTCTTCACGAAGTCGTCTTTCTCTAAGTCGTGAGCCTGATGGTAGATAGAAGACTAAATGTGAGTTAACCTACTCACGCACGGGCAGACACACTCACACACACACACACACACACACACACACACACACACACACACACACACACACACACACACACGCGCGATCATACAGAGAGACAGACAGACAGACAGACAGAGACAGACAGACAGAGAGAGAGAGAGAGAGAGAGAGAGAGAGAGAGAGAGAGAGAGAGAGAGAGAGAGAGAGAGAGAGAGAGACAGACAGAGAGAGAACAGGACGAAACAGAAAAACAAACGTAGCAAAGAGACAAAAACTGAGAAAGGGAAGAGAGAGTTTGAGACAATTTAGTGGGGATTAAATCTTCCCTACCACAATGCGTACATTGTTGTTTCAAAAATTCTGTTCGTTATAACGACAAAAAGCCACAACTGTCCAAAGAACATGGACACGAAGTGGTCTCAGCAAGAGGCATAGATCCTCAAGAGCCCACGCGGTCACGGGGCCTCATGAGGATCTATGCCTCTTGCAGTTAGGTAGCGTTCATTTTTTATCGGCCGTGAAGGGCTTAACGCCATGCCAGCAACGAAAACAAAAGAAAAGCAACATGTTTTTTATGATTATGAAAGTGAAATGAAAGACGTTTCAGTTCGCTACTCTTTGCTGCGAAGGAGAGCTCCAGGGAGAAAAAAAAGTAATGACACCTCTGACATGTCTGTCTATTCACATTACCCATGAAAAGACTTATAAGAAAGAATTAGGTAATGCAGAACAAACACTGAGAACCCGTATTACTGCCGAAGTGTGGCATTTGAGCCTACCCCCTCCCCTACACCACGCTACCCACCTCAGCCCCAGTCTGTCAGTATGACTCTCACCATATCGTTGTAGACAACATATCTGCCCCCAGCATCACTCAGCACGTTCTGCAGTTCCGGACGCCCTGTCTCCAACTCCGCTTTGATGTCCCCGTCCTGACGGTCACCAAAGGTGAAGGCCACAACCAGCTTGTTCTTTACAGAGTAGTCTTCCCACAGCGTCAGAAAATCCCGGTAGACGTCGTGCTCTTCAGCCGTGTATCTGACGTCACAGCGGACAGTGAGCAAGACGACGGAGGGATAAGGTGAGGTCTCGGTTTTCCACTTGGACACTTCTTGCTTTATCTCGGACTCAGTCATGTCACTGTTCGTCACGTCTGGTGTGTCCACAACCTGCAGAATGAGAAACATCGTTAGTAGCAGTATACTTACCACCACCTTACTCAAAAATAAGAATAAGAAGAGCACAGACATTATGAAATACTAATAAGAATGAGTAAAATCACGAGTAATTCATGGTTTAACCTCTTAATTATTCTGAGGAGCAAAAAAAAAAAGCGACATTTTTTAAAATCATCGTATACATTTTTTGCTGTTGCCGTTTGTCATGCCCTCTTCCACGCTGTCTGTTTCTTTGGCAAACGGCAACAGCAAGAACGCTTATGAAACGCTAAAGACCCTCACCAAGACTCAACAGCGAACAGCCACAGTCATCGAAGACAGCAGCGGCCAACTCCTTACGGAAAACACTGCTGTACTAAACAGATGGACTGAGTACTGCCGAGACTTGTATAACTACAAGGCTGAGCCAGACACCAGCATCCTCCAAAACAACCAGGCTGGGGCCAGGAAGGCTGAAGACCTGCCAGTGTTAGCTGAAGAGGTGGAAGCAGCCGTACGCGGCCTGAAGGGAGGAAAGTCTCCAGGTGTAGACAACGTACCTGCTGAACTGTTGAAACATGGAGGAGAAGTAACAACGAAGGTCCTCACTACACTCTGTCAAAAGATCTGGGAGCAAAAGAAATGGCCAGTAGAATGGACACAGTCTCTAGTGATCCCGCTCCCCAAGAAAGGAAACCTGAAACAGTGCCAGAACTACAGAACTATCAGTCTGATAAGTCACCCTAGCAAAGTAATGCTTAGAATCATTCTCAACCGCCTCAAAACTTTCGCCGAGGAACTGCTGGCAGAAGAACAGGCTGGCTTCAGAGTTGGAAGAAGCACTGTAGAGCAGATTTTCAACTGCCGCGTCCTGATCGAGAAACATCTGCAGCATCAGCGCGAACTCTACCACAACTTCATTGATTTCAGGAAAGCATTTGATCGCGTCTGGCACGACGGACTCTGGCAAGTCATGAGATCGTTCAACATAGAGGAGGGACTGATCCAAATGATAGAAGCGCTTTACAAGAACGCCTGCAGCGCGGTTCTACTTAACAATCAGTCAGGCGAGTTCTTCAGGACGACGATCGGTGTCCGTCAAGGATGCCTGCTCTCTCCTGTCCTTTTCAACATATTCCTGGAGAAGATCATGCAGGAAACCCTCCACGACCACCATACTTCAATCTCTATTGGTGGCAGATCCCTGTGCAATCTTCGATTCGCAGACGACATTGACCTCATGGCAGGCAGCAATAGTGAGCTCCAAAACCTGACAGACAAACTTTCAAGTAGCGCAGGGTCTTATGGCATGGAGATCAGTACGGATAAAAGCAAAGTGATGATCAACACCACAAGCGACAGCAGCAGCAACATTCACATGAACGGCCAGAAGCTAGAAGAGGTCAATAGCTTCAAGTACTTGGGAGCCACCCTGTCCAAAGACGGTAGTTGCATAGCAGAGATCTGTATCAGGATAGGTACAGCAACATCCGCAATGGCCAGGCTGGACAGGATATGGCGAAGTAACTCCATCAGCTTCACCATCAAGTACAGGCTTTACAAGTCCCTCGTAGTGTCTATTCTACTCTACGGCTGTGAGACTTGGACACTGCTTGCAGACTCAGAAAAGAAAATCCAGGCCTTTGAGAACAAGTGCCTGAGGAAGTTGCTCCGCATCTCGTACCGCGAGCACAAGACCAACGAATATGTACGGAGCATCGTCACTTCCCTGGTGGGCCCACATGAACCCCTTCTGGCAACCGTGAAACGGCGCAAGCTTGCTTGGTTTGGCCACGTGACCCGACACAACACCTTGTCCAAGACTATCCTCCAAGGCACTCTCGAAGGAAGTCGTCGGCGAGGTCGTCAGAGAAAGAGTTGGGTCGCAAACATAAAAGAATGGACCGAACTCGAGATGCCAGACTTGCTTGCCACCGCCCAAAATAGAACTCAGTGGAGAGCACTGTCTGTTGCTGCTGCCTTTCAGTCCCCCCAACGCCCAGTTCGGGCAAGGGACTGATGATGATGATGATGATACATTTTTATGTGTTTTCGATGATTATAAAAAAATGTCGCATTTCTTTTGCTCGTCAGTATAAATTATATTCCATTGTGGTCTATGGTCTGGCCTGTCGATGGATTGCCACCCGAGTCTGCCCTGGGGGACTTGGGTGGGGTTAACTTTTTAGCTCCCAGGATCACCCTGGTCATCCCCACAGGTTGGCTTTATCTCTGCTTTCTGGGTACATGTTTCTGTCTACTGCTGGTCCGTTCACATGCAGTTTTCTTTGTTTAAACTCTCCTTACTGTCTGCGCTCCCTGTAGCTCTTGATCTTTAATGTGTGTTGCTAAATAGTCTGCTGCACCTTAGAAATGGTAAGTTGTGTGTTTGCTGTTAATGCATTTTTTATACAGCATATCATTTCACTGTACCTTTTTTGCAATTGTAATGATTTTCTAATGTTTTGGTGTTTTGGGGGTAAACTAGGTGCAGCGTCCCTAGCATATTAGACCGGCTGGCGACATACATTCAATATTCACAAGCACGCAGGCACGTCCTGAGAAAGTCTTGTTGCTGTCGGGACGTTAAGCAAATTACAACCTACCTACCTACCTGTCGTTTGTTTGTTTGTTTGATTTTTGTTTGTTTCTTTGTTTGTTTGTTTGTTTGATTGTTAGTTGTTTGTTTGTTTGTTAAATGAACACACACTCACGCGCGCGCGCGCGCACACACACACACACACACACACACACACACACACACACACACACACACACACACACACACACACACACACACACACACACACACACACAAGAACAACTGCTCTCACACCTTGTAGTGTATGCCATCTCTGTTGGTCTCCGCACACCGCATCTGGAGTGTGGTGGACGAACCCGTCTCGAACACCCTGCGTCCCAAAAACGCGTTGCACACAGAACTTTTCCCATTGCCGGTCTTGCCAATGACCAGCACGCGAATGGTAGTCACTGTTGGTGACGATGAAAATTTAAACAGTTATAGAAGCTGGGCAAGATTTTCCTAATTTTTTCCCATATATATATATATATATATATATATATAAACAAGCACACTACCATTAAACATATATTAAATAGCCCCCGCACTGCCGACAAAAACTGAATTCGATCCAGCAGTACGTGATATAAATCCTCATGTGCCCCGGTAACTTCGAGGGCTCATAAAAAGCTATGTCTGTAGCTGACAGCACCATGCACGAGTAGATGCTCTGTATATTGCTGTACCCGGGAGCCATAGAGAAAAAAAAAGCTTTATTCGCAATCGCGTTATAGTAGTCATGAATTTACACCAGACTTGTGAGAAAAAAACACTTTCGGTCTGCAAAAGGTCTTCTGGCCTACATCAGCCTTAGCGGCCCGCGCACACCAGTGGGCGGGCCAGCGAAGGCTGACATCGGCCAGAGGACCTTCTGCTCAATGGCCATCCGCGTGCTGGGAGCCAGAGACCTGTGAGCGATACATCAGATGTAGCGCAGTCTACCGTATACCGCGTAATACAGAGGCTGACCTGTACTTAATGTTGTGCAGTGTAAGGTCAATGAGAGGGACATTAAGCATTTGAACAATCAACCTCAGTAGGAAGCTAGCGTGTGTGGCGGGTTTCAATCTCACCTCTTTCTTCTGCGTCAAGCTGCATTATGACTCGTATTCCTCAAAGTGTAGAAAGTGAACTAATGCAATCAGCAAGACGATTCAGAACTGTAGGACAAACCGTAGGGCGGCCATCTCTTAGTCCCGCGGACGCTTCCTGTGATACGCACATATCTGTATGGTTTGTGGGTGTGGGTGAGGGTATGTGATGGTGTGTGTGTGTGTCTGTGTGTGTGTGTGCGTGCGTGTGTGCGTGCGTGTGTGTGTGTGTATGTGTGTGTGTGTGTGTGTGTGTGTGTGTGTGTACGAGCGCGTGCGTGCGTGTGTGATATGTGATAGCACGGATATCGTTTTCGTGTACCATATAAAATGCAGACTGCTGCTTTTAAGATATTGGGCTGACCTTGCATGTGTGCACTGTAATTAAATTCAAATGCTCCGGTCAAGGTTACCTATAAAGTCACACTGGTTGCTGCCTTCGATCCGCTATCGATGAAGGCAACCAGATTGGGATCCATGACAGCTGTGGGCGGTGCTGTGCATGTTAATCCCGACTTTAGTGTCACTGATAACCTGAACTGCGACACAGAGGGGCCGATTACAGCGGCGTGCATAGGATACATGCACAGAAAACTTCGATCATAACATTAAGGTTAGATATGAAAAACTTAAATACCAGTAAGCAAAAGTCCTCGGGCCCTCGACGGCCGCAGTGGGCCCGCGCACGGATGTGCGCGGGCCCACTGCGGCCGTCGAGGGCTCGAAGACGTGTTGCTACTGGTGATATATTACAACACTATTCAAGAGGTCCCGATTTGACTCATACTAAATAATAATAATAATAATAATAATAATAATAATAATAATAATAATAATAATGTTATTATATAGGCGCTTTTTCTCAATTTTTGGGCGAATCGACTCAAAGCCCCGCGAACTGAAACCCAACACGCACACTCACGTAACAGACACGGATTTGCGCCATTTAAGACAAACGCAGTACAAGACAGACGAAGGGCCAGTTCAGCTACTGAAGTTACAGAGATTTTTGATCGCTTGTATTTGAAATTTGTAAAGTGGCCTGAAACCGGTACCAAAGTGTGGGGGTGTGGGGGTGGGGGGTGGGTGGGGGGTGGAAGAACCGGAGTGCCCGGAGAAAGAACCCCCGACGGTCCGCCCGAATTAACGGTGACACTTACCAGAGGAGAAATGTCCGACGCCGAAACCCGTTTTCAAACCTCGCACCTTTGCATCCTATGTAAACTACTTCGATTATGACAAAAATCAATAAAGCAACAAAGATATTACTCACAAAAAGTTAAGGGCCACTTTTAGCCCTTTTCATCCTGATTGCTACATTGCTGAAATAAATTTTGACTATGATAGTTCAAGGGTGGTGCCATTAGAGCTTGGCGCCTGAGGCGCTAAGCTTTTCTGGCACCACCCTTGAACTAAAATGGTTGATCTTTCTCCTAATTTGCAACGTAGCCCTCATCAGACAATAAGCAATTTTTTTTTAAATTCAGCCTGAGGACTAATGGTTAAGAATGGTCATGGCTTGAGATAAGTTCATCTCTGACAAATTTAAAGATTTTGTCTCTGACATTTTTGACAAGACTGTAAGCGTAGTCCATAGACTGATGCTCAGAGACTGACTGTTTAGTTTTGTTCAAAAGATGTGCTTATTTGAAATCATGGCCCGCTTTTTTCAGGGTGGCCCTTGACTTATTGTGAGTAGTAAATTAGGGCCAGCTGGAGTTTTGTTACATCCGACATTTAATGTATTTAGGGCCTGTACTGTTCAAAATATGTTGATGATGTAATTGATGGCATGAAAATAGTATTTAAAGTAAGAAAACAAATACAAATCATTTTTTTCTTTGGATTAATTCTTGAGTAGATTTATTCTCGCCAGAACTGACCTCTTAATTTTCTCATCATGTTTGATTCCCGGGGCACTACGCGCAAGTACACGCAACTGAGACGATAGGGATCTCCAGTACCCACTATTAACACATTCGAGACGTGCCGCATCCGGATACGCGGCTAAAGTCTTGTATTTGCATGATGCATGTCTCGAATGTGTTAAAACTTATTCTCCATAACACCAATGGTGTTCGGTGTGCTCAAGTCAAAATTACTAGACCAAGTTGCTTATACCTTATCATTCATCGAATGGCTAGAATGCTAGAAGATTTCCCAGTGATATTTTAAACAAAGAATAAACTACTTCATAAGAATACCACACGTGGAAAATATTTTGATGCTTTCAAAACAAATTATTTAAACAAATTAAGTTCATATATAGAGTAAAACATCTGGTCTAAATAACTTTATTTAGAGTAAAGGTTAGAAAGAAAAAAAAAGAAGAAAAAAAAACCATCGCTTTGACTTTCGGGTCACTATGCATAATTCAATTTCCCCATAATCGAATTTGTATTTTCTGGGCATATAAATAGATATTCGCCTAGAATCCGGGATAAAACCCACTAGGACTTTAACAGGCAGTACCTGCGACTGGTCACCTAGTCCCCGTCCTCATTGTTCGTCAAATCTATATTCCGGGGTTGCATCAGGAAATCTTGACAGAGCACCTTTCTTTTCGTTTGGTACTCATATCCCCAACTTTTGAAAAGCAATTTAACTCATTCTACCCCATCACCGAAATCCCCAAATGTTGCCGTTGTCCTCTGAAGACAGCATTGCAGTGCAGGACGCAGATCGACCATGATAGTTCAAGGGTGATGCCAGAATAGCTTGGCGCCCATAGGCGCCAAGCTATTCTGGCATCACCCTTGAACTATCAATTCGATCCTTATCTTGCTGTGGTGTGTCTGGGGTAGAATGAGTTAAGCCTTTGACGGGAAAATAAAACCTTCCGGCGTTGCATTAGGAAATCTTAACAGTGCACTTTTCTTTTCGTTTGGTACTCATATCCCCTACGTTTGAAAAGCAATTCGAGCCTTTGACAGATTAAAATACCTTCTATAAGTTGTGCTAATAAATTGTTACAGACACACGTACTAGTTCCGCCTTCTGTCGGCTAATCATCAAGTAAGCCTGATGAGAAAAGGACAATGTAAAGTGAGATGCATACTCTGAACATTTCAGCTGTATTCCATGCAAAGTGTGTCACGTAATACCTAGTTCTTCTAAGACGTAAGCCATGTCAATATGCACAACCTAATTGTGTTATCTTTTCAGAAGAGTTCACTGTCCAATCGAAATCGTCAATAACCAGAGTAATGGGCTGTAAACTCCCCCTGATGTCCTCTGTTTGAATTAAGAACAGAAATAAAGTGTGGCGATCGAGCCCGGCGAGTCCTTCCAAGGAAAAAGGTACATATCCTCACGAGCTCTTGCAATTGCCGGATGGAAAGAAAGGTCAAATACTATCATCTGTAAGAGGCATAGATTCTCATGAGCTCTGAAGGGGCTCATGAGAATCTATGCCTATTACAGATGGAGGGCTTGTCCATACCTCCCCTCCCATCAGGCGCGAGAAGCATGGAGTTTCATCAGCCACCTTGCCTTGGTTTGTTTTATGGTGATCAGAGCCTAGATCTCTTGCACTTGTTCACCGTCATAGAAAGGCAGTTTAACTAGTGTGCTGGTTGGTCAGATAATATTCGGTGCAAGAAAACAGAAGACAAGAGAACAGCTGGTGCAGCCACTGAATAGAAAAGATCAACTGAATTTTAAAATGAAAGCCGTCTGTGTTGTCTGCATTTGCCTTTTGGGCCTGTGCATTGTTGCAGCTGCTCCGATGACTGATGGTAAGTTGTTCAGTTAATATTTAGTTGGCTATCCCATTCTGTATCTGTAAGCCACGGCGCGCGCGCGCGTGTATGTGTGCGCGCGTGTGTGCGTGCGTGTATGTGTGTGTGTGTGTGTGATTGTGCGTGTGTGTGTGTGTATGCATGTGTGTGTGTGTGTGCGTGTGTGTGTGTGTGTGTGTGTGTGTGTGTGTGTGTGTGTGTGTGTGTGTGTGTGTGTGTGTGTGTGTGTGTGTGTGTGTGTTCAGTTAAAAAGGGAAGATGTCAAAAGGACAGCTGATTGGCACATACAAGTCGTAGAAGATGTCAAAAGGACAGCTGATTGGCACATACAAGTCGTAGTAGATGTCAAAAGGACAGCTGATTGGCACATACAAGTCGTAAGGACGTACAGTTAACTCATTTAACTCATTCTACCCCAACACCGAAATCCCCAAATTTTGCCGTTGTCCTCTGAAGACTGCTCTCTAGTGCAGGACACAGATCGACCATGATAGTTCAAGGGTATTGCCAGAATAGCTTGGCGCCCATAGGCGCCAAGCTATTCTGGCATCACCCTTGAACTATCATGGTCGATCCTTATCTTGATGTGGTGTGTCTGGGGTAGAATGAGTTAAGCTGTCGTGTTATTGCGCGCGCAATTGTGGCATCGCTAAAATTGTTGTCGCTAGCGTTATCATCATCATCGTCGTCATCATCACGTCGTAGTCATTATCACCGTCGTCGTCGTCGTAATCGTCATCACGTCGTCGTCATCATCATGATCGTTATCATCGTCGTCATTATCATCATCATCGTCGTCATCATTATCATTATCATCATCATATTTTTATATTAACCCCTTCACTGTCGAGAAAAACGTATCACCATCCAACTTCAAGAAGTACAGATTCTCATGAGCCCCCACAGTTGCGGGGCTCATGATGATCTATACTTCTTGCTGAAACCACGTTGTACCCATGGTCCTTTGACGGCTGGGGACCTTTGACGCTGAACTTACGATGATTTCAAGAACACAATCGACATCCACAGGCAGCGATGGGTGTAATAGTATTAATGTTATCAGAAACGACAATACCAGCCACCGGTGTGGACCAATGCACGCCAGCTGGAGGTCACTGTTTTAACTGGGTGTCCACTCTGCACTGCCCGGGTCGGATCGCCCACGACCTGCCCTGCCCTCAGAAAATGGGATACTGCTGTGTCTTCTAAATCAGGTGAGTATGGCAGAAAACGGCGCCCATCTGCAAGAGTACACATACCAAGGGGGAATTACTCAGCGTTGGACAGACAAACAGTTAGATTCCCTGCCCCCGCCTATTAGGCACCCAATTGCCAAGCCCACAGAAAAATACGCAGGTATAGAACAAGACGATCATATACATCCCTAAAAGGATGCATCAGGTCAAACCTATAACCCATATCTTTTTCTGGAACTTAAGAAGTAGGCAGGAGAAACACACATAGACAAACAAAGGATGCACAGGCAGAGATCATCACGAGCTGCCTTCTGCCTCGTTCTGGCAACCCCAAACGACATCCCCAAGCAGTCCTTTAATATCCAATCTTGCTTTTGACTAAAATATTTAGAGACACGCTACCCCCCCCCCCAACCCCCCTCCGCCTTAATGAAAAATATCTCCCTACGCCACTGCACGAGGCAAAGAATCTCATGAGCCCCCGCAAAAAAGAGGCAAAGAACCTCATGAGCCCCCGCAGAAAAGAGGCAAAGAACCTCATGAGCCCCCGCAGAAAAGAGGCAACGAACCTCTGCCTCTTTTCTGCGGGGGCTCATGAACCCCCCGCAGAAAAGAGGCAAAGAATCTCATGAGCCCCCGCAGAAAAAGAGGCAAAGAACATCATGAGCCCCCAGCAGAAAAGAGGCAAAGAGCCTCATGAGCCCCCGCAGAAAAGAGGCAAAGAACATCATGAGCCCCCGCAGAAAAGAGGCAAAGAACCTCATGAGCCCCCGCAGAAAAGAGGCAAAGAACCTCATGAGCCCCCGCAGAAAAGAGGCAAAGAACCTCATGAGCCCCCGCAGAAAAGGGGCAAAGAACATCATGAGCCCCCGCAGAAAAGAGGCAAAGAACCTCATGAGCCCCCGCAGAAAAGAGGCAAAGAACATCATGAGCCCCCGCAGAAAAGAGGCAAAGAACCTCATGAGCCCCTGCTCCTGCGGTGGCCCATGAGGTCTTTTGCCTCTTACTGACCATATCACCATCCACGTAACTTTGTTTGATGGGATTAATCGGAGTTAAGTTTACCCTGATTTCAAGGACAAAGATTTGCGTACACTGGCAGTGACGGGCTGAACACATGAATGCACGCACGCACACTTCACACACGCACTCATGCTACAACAGTGTATTAAACGAGCCAATAGGTTTCAAGCTATTCTAGCACAACCCTTGGACTGTCACGGTGGAGCTGTCTCGGTTTCATAAACTGTGATGTGATCTTCAACAGACAACTCCAAATTTTGACCTTAGGCCAGGGGATTAGTAAACTGATTTAGCCTACAGCTGATGTAGGGGAAAAGGAATATCAGTATGGAGTGTGCCTTTGATACTGATCAGTTCAATGCTCCAGGTTAGATATATCGTTTTCGAGGCAAAACATTTTTGAGTCAACGGTCAAAGGTTTTACGAAGACTCCTTTAGAGGTTTTTTTTTTTTTTAATGTCAATTATCCGTCAACGACGAAGGACTATTGGCCAGCTCGATGTGATTCATGCTTGATGTAAATGTTTAAGTTAAGCAATGTATGGTGGTGAATTACGAGCCTCGACTTGCTTTCGACACACAAGTTATGGCTCCGAGGCTCTGCAAGTCGAGGTTCGTAATTCAACACGGCCCATTGCTTAAAGTATTTATCCCTCTCTCGTAAGCTCCTTGTTTCATGTTATGTCGGTTTCACGGTTGGATAGACTCAATGGAGCCTAAACAAAGTTTTGCTTACTTCAGTTTTTATTTTTATTTTTTATAACCCTTATAGGGCCTCTATAGCACAAAGTGCTGCAGCTTTGTCGTTAACAATTCCTTTTCGAGTTCATCTTTGATGTCAACGATACTGTATTGCGTCCAGCTGCAACCATGTGCCTGAATTTAACGCCAGTGTGGCCCTGGTCTGAGTGTAGGGTTCCTTAGGCCATTCCGGAATGTAGGACACGGTCGCGGGACACGATTAAGAACTTTTGACGTCATTCGACACACTGGCGACACAAAATGTACTCAGTTTATTGCCATGCATCGGACATGTATGAAGATCAAAGAGAATTTCGCCCACACTGGGATAAACAAACTTACGAGTTCATCAAATACTATCACCCGCATTTCTGCGAAATGCAAGTGTGTGTTACTTGGTCAACTTGTATCTGCGCATCAGTCAGTGTAAGCTGTCTGGTAAGGTCAGACATAGCAGAAATATACTGAAGTCATTGGCCTCAGTATCTGTCTGAAAGAAATCGACAGGATGCCGGCATAGTCGTAGCCTTGTGAAACAACGCAAGATCTAAGATTGTGTTCAGTTTATAAATCAGTTTCGTTTGCAGGAATGCAACTAGACATTTCCGCAGATGGGTCAGATGTCGTGGGTTTGCCAACACGAATAGGACAAATGTCCGCCGTGTAGAAATGTAATTCTGACAAGCACAAGAAATGCGAAATCCTTCGAGTCATCGGAAACACTTCCGTATTTCCGATGACTCGAATGTTGTCGCATTTCTTGTGCTCATCAGTATAGTAGGTACTGTGTTTCGTGAGTTGTCGCTGCGTGCAATGCAGACTTAGAATGATAATGTGTTACGTAAAATACGAAGTCCAATACAACAGAAAGTGATCGGACATAGGCAGCTTTGAGGCAATAATAACTAGACATTTGACCTACTGACACCTACATTTTTGCCCTGGAATCGGACTATGACCGAGGCCCGACGCCTAGTTGCATCCCTGCGTTTGTATCAAATACAATGTTTGCTAATGTATGTTTTATGCCAGGCTAGACGAGTGACCTGTTTATTACGCACTTTCGTGTAGATATCACACCTACATCTAACTTCTAACCTATATTACAAGTGTAAACACACGTAAAGCACCGTGCCTTATCTCTGTTTACTTGTCTCGATTTGTTCACGGTAAAAAAGCTATCATACGATGAGAACACTCTCCTTAGCAGAATAAATTTGCGAACTGTGCTTTTTTTTCCAGGGGGGGCTGGCGCACAGAAGTCGAGACTGAGTGGTGGGTGCACACTAGTTGCAGTGTCTGCTAAGAAATGACTGGAACAACGCTAAACTGTAGAAATGCATGATATTAAATTATTTGCTTACAGTTTTGTCAAACTGCGAAGACGGCATGTGCACATGATTAATTCGTTGGCTGTTGGTCTTTCTGTTGTTTGTTCGTTCCTTTGAGTGAGTGAGTGAGTGAGTGAGTGAGTGAGTGAGTGAGTGAGTGAGTGAGTGAGTGAGTGAGTGAGTGAGTGAGTGAGGGAGGGTGGGAGGGAGGGACGGACGGACGGAGGGACGGACGGACGGACGGAAGGACGGACGGACGGAAGGACAGACGGACGGAAGGACGGACGAACGGACGGATCGATCGATCGATTGATGGTTGGTTCCTTGGTTGTGTAGCTGGACAGCTGGTTGGTTTCACACACTAAGAAAAAGTACTGATAATTGTGTGTATATGGTAAACAAGTTTGTACGAAATGGACACAAGAACAAAGGCAGTACGGTTGGTACGGTCAATGTGAATAAAGCAAATATCAGTCCAAACTGGCCAATAAGGGCAAGCACACAGGATGATGATGATGATGAAACGTTTTTATTCAGGATAAAGTTTTAGGCATGCGAATGCCTCTCTTACAAACTGTCCTGCTACTCACACATCAATATACATCGAGCAACACAATAAAATATTTTAAAAACAAACAAGCAAACATAGTGTCAAGAACATTCAAGTGTACGAAAAGCATAAAAGACACCCCCAAAAAAAAACCCAACATAATAACAGCGACATAAGCTGAAGGTCATCTTGTAATTAGAATATGTCTCTGAGAGTACAGGATCAATTGAGAAGAATTGAATCGTGGTATTAGTTTAGAAGTAAAAAAGCGATAAAAGCGATCCTTAAAAATACTAAATTTAGAAATAGACTTAAGATGCTAGGGTAAATTATTTCATGCTTTTGCACCTGAAAAGGCCAGGCTAGTTTTATATATATCTAGTCTTCTTCTTGGTAGGCCGCCATGAGATTGCCTTGGTTGCCTGTTCGGCATTAAACCCAAATAACTAACTAAGAAACTTGTTCTTGGTAGGTGGAGCGACCTGTTTCAAGAGAGATAATGAGGTAAAAAAAAAAAAAAAAAAAAAAAAAAAAAAAAGAGCGAAAAAGTGAATATACATATGTTATTGCAAACGTTTCATTTTCTATGAGGTTGTGCCATACCAAAAATCTTCATCAGCCACTGACAATAAATATTAACAAAACAAATTCGGTTTAATTGTTAATTAATTGCATACCATTAAAGTTTCACAAATGTTTATGCTAGTATCAAATTTAGCTTTCAAAAATTAGAGAATGATTCAGTTTATTTTAATTAAAACCTTGTTCGGCTTTAATAAAAACTTCAGCGCAATCTGTTGGGCGCTACATTAGAGAGCAAACAACATTCCATTTTTACAGCTTGTGAAATGTACGGGCTGTCATGAACGACTCTAGCGCAGAGCATAACCCCTTCACTGCCAGAGAACATTGAAAAACATTCGAATGCAAGAGACACAGATCCTCATGTGGCCATCATTCATATATGTTACTCATGGTGAAGCAAAGGCCATAGCAAAGTCCAGCATAAAATATGTGACTGCCAAGCACGTAAAATGCAAAGAAAATTCCAACAAAGAAAAATAAAACGCGCTTTAAAAGTACAACTGCAACACACAGATCAATCTGACACCTTAACCCATTCAGCCCTGACGCACTACAGCAGGAGATGGGTCGGCCATGATAATTCAAGGGTAGTGCCAGATTAGCTTGGAGCCTGTCGTCGCCAAGCTAATCTGGCACTGCCCTTGAATTATCATGGTCGATCCATCTCCTGCAACTGGTGCATAGTCATTAGATGACGCCTCCAAAATTTGGGAAATACGGCCGACGGGCTGAATGAGTTAAATTAAATATATTGTCTCTTGGCAGATCAAAGATAAGTAGCTGTGATGAAACTCTATGCCCCCACTCATAGAGTTCACACAGGGTTTCTGCATTGTACTGTCGTGTCAGCGGTTTTTCAGGTGTAACCAGTAGTAGTCCATAAGCTAGCCAGATCTACCGTGCACCGCTCCCCCCCCCCTCCCCCCAGTACTCAATAAGATGGTTTCAAAATGTACCTTGGTATGCCCTGAGATGTTTAAGCCATGTTCCCCGAAAATCCTTAGGAACACACCAGAGATATAGCCGATGGCGCAAGGGTACCCCATTCACGCTCTTCGCACATGCTAAAATGAGGTTGAGAAACATTTTTCTCTAAATAAATCAGAATTCATTCCAGAAGGCCAAATCAGGCAATATTATGTTAAGGCACACCTTCTGTATCCTTTGCAAAAAAACAGAATGAAAAAATATTAAATCTCTGGCTCACAGTGAAGGTATTTGTGCACCTAGTAAACGGCCATTTCCGCGAAATCGCAACAAAAAATAATAATAAAAAATAACGTGTGAAATGCCTTCAGACATTTTCTATAGCACTGACAGTCCATTTTAGGGCTTACGTCATTAAAACAGGATGTCACAATTATTATAAACTTAACTAGGTGATGCTGTAATAACTGTGAGAGCCACAGTGGTTGATTTTGTATCCCAACCCCCAAGTTTTAAAAATACACAAAATTAATTTTAATAATAAAATAATAAATAATACATAGTTCTTGTATAGCGTTGTTCTCCAGGAAAACACTGGACTCGCTGCGCATGCACAACAGCACACCCTCTCTCTCAGACACACGCACGATTATACACTACTTTAAACCACCCCATCTCTTCCCAACATCTTACATTCACTTTCTCTAGGATCAGAATAAAGGGCAGTCAGCAGTTAGCTAAAGATGAGCTAAGTGTTAAATGCCCGACAGAAATGAAAAGTCTTTAAGCGGGCTTTGAACTGTGACAATGTGGGCAGATTCCGCATTTCAATTGGCAGTGAGTTCCACACACTTGGGGCTAAAAAGGTGAAAGAACGCTCCCCGACAGTTTTCATGTTAAGCTTCGGGATTTTAAAAGTTTTACACTAGAGGAACGGAGGGTGCGTGATGGCGGCTGATAAACAGACAGCTTGGCAGAAAGGTACGGCGGGAGAGATCCGTCAAAATGCCGATAGGCGAAAATTGCAATTTTGTACTGGCAGCGTAATTTTACGGGCAGCCAGTGCAGCTGCTTCAGTAGAGGCGTAACGTGGTCTCTCTTTCGTTTCTTCAAGATGAGACGCGCCGCATTGTTTTGAATCAACTGCAAGCGTGAAATCTGATCTGCTGGTAAACCTGGCAGTACAGCATTGCAATAATCGAGCCTGGACGTAATGAATGCATTTACAAGTCTTGACGCCGCACTTTCTGTGAGATACGGTCTGAGGGGAGAAATTCTGCGCAGCTCAAGGAAACCAGCTCGGCAGACGCTACTGATATGATCATGCATGGAGAGCGTCACATCAATCTTCACACCCAGATATTTGACACAGTTCTGGAAGGGAACGCTGCAGCCACCAATGTTTGCGAACTCGCCGTCAATCATACTAAGGCGAGACTGAGCGCCAACAGGCATGACTTCGGTTTTGTCGGTGTTAAGCTTAAGTTTGTTGCTTGTCATCCAGGACAGGAATTTTTAAAAATTTCTTAAGTAATTCCATTTCATGTTGACCTCTCTTTACCTATATTAAGTTTCAATAATGTGAGCATAAAGTGCAAGAAAATAAGGAAAGTCGGCATCCTTTACGGTACGTTCGTGGTGAATGATGGCTTTTTCCCAATTAAAATTGCCGAATTGGGAAACGTACGTTGTTTCCGATGCCCTCAGAAATTTTGTATACAACCGATAGATTTTTTTAAATGTTTTATTGGTTAGGATAGAGTACCACAGTTACTCCCAACCTGATTTTATGATGCTGTGATGCATTTAGGAGCCGCAGTGGCTAAATCTGCTGCCTTACCCCCATTTTACCAGTACGCAAAGGAACGCAAAATGATCATAACAATTGCTTATGTCATACTCCTCTGTTTAAATATTTTTGTTGCCAGTTTTCTAACAAAGTATGCATATTGAGCATAAAATGTGTGATCATTTCATTAATTTCAATGTGACCCATCAATTTAATTGTAATTATTTTAGTTAAGGCATGTTTAACAGTGGCTGCCGCTTAAGCTTCTACCGTCTGCACATTCAACAGTCTTGTCAAACTCGGGGAAGCTGTACCTCAGGGAGATGTTGTGTCTGATGCTGTTTTTTATCTGCATTAATGACCTCCGTCCAACAGTACCAAGGTTCATCTCGAACATCCTCCATACGGATGACTTTGCAGTGTGGAGCGCAGCATAACATAAAGAAATAGCATCCTGCAGAATCCAGGATGCTGCCAATAGTCAGCAGCTGGACTGAAAGATGGCCACTACCGTCCATCTGCAAGAGGCACAAGGGAGGGGGGGGGGGGGCTCATGAGGATATGTGTTTCTTGCCGAGCCAAAAATTTACACTTGGTAATAATAGGCCTAGAGAGGGGCAGGAACTTTCGAGCTTGTAAATTCCAACAGCTGTAGCGACAATTTTGCAGTTGCCTACACGAGTTAATCGCCTGCAGGTGACGCAGGTAGCAACGAAGACAAATCTCGGTGACGATCTGGTTAACCCATAAAGTGCTGATGCAATGCTACCGGTGATGGGTCGACCGTAATATTTCAAGGGTGGTGTCTGATTGGTTTGGCGCACATAAGCGCTACGGTCGTCTGGCGCCACCTTGAACTATCACCAACTTTCGTTCGGTCTGCCCCGTGCATTTAGTATGATGTAAACATCATGCGGCAAACCTGAAGTAGACGATGTTCAGAAATCAGAGGTAGGTCATAATTTCACGTGTTTCGACTGAGACTGTGGATTCAAAGAGAGGACAAGCCATACATGCGACATTAATCCTTGGAACGACGCATGGTTTCTGACCTACTCATGATGTACGGAAATCGTCTATTTGACACAAATTTCCACAGGCGCGGGATGGTAATATTTACTCTACCCGTGGTGTTATTGGCGCTAAAGCAACGACCATCCCGCGCTTGTGCACATTTCGACAGACCTCAGGGAATCATTCAGTGCGTAAAACAGGCACGGAACCCTTATTGAGTTGCTGGCGCGACTTAAAACCAATTGCACGAGCGAGCTTAAAGTCCAGCGCAAGCCACTAAGCAAGGTGCTCTGCTACAGCGGAGCACCTTGTTTAGTGGCTTGTGCAGGATTTAAGCTCTCTCGTGCGGCTGAGGTCAGGGCCTGTGTGTAGCTCTGAGGCTGGGAGAGAATAAGCACAAAAAATGTTATGGTAAATAATGCAACAGCACACACAAACCACTTCTCGTGTCCTCGGAGAGGCGAACCAGCACCATTCCCCAAGTCCCCATCATCAGACATGGCTGTGTGTCCCTTGTCCCGCGAATAGTCCCGTCCAAAGAGCCCAGCAGCTAGCAAGGGATAGCTGAAACCTTGATCGCTTCGAATGCCCTTTCTTTCAAACCTCCATTCCTCAGCCTCAGCCAGGCGAAGATGGTTGGACTGTGTGGTCAGAAGCACCTCAGGAAACACGTACTCCGTTTCGAAACTTCCGATCATGGAAAGTGAATGAAACAACGTCGCCGACTGGTTGGTAGGGGAACCGCAGCTGTGTCGTGATTGGTTGGCGCAGCGCACAAGCGCACAGATCTGAAGGTAGTAGTTACCTTCGACAGTGTGATCACCGTCAAAGGCGCCAAAAGCAAACAGGTCTGGATTACCAGGGTCAGAGGTCAGAGAATAGGTCAGCTGACAGCACAGTCTATTGTTGCAAACACGTAGAGTTCCTTCACTGTGTTCCAGCTCCACAAAATTGTACAGGTCGTAGAACAGAATTGAGACAAAAGCCTTTTCTTGTGGAACACTTGTTTCGGGGCTTTGGGTAACACTCTGTGAGATAACGCTGTCTTCGTTACCATCAGATGTATGGACAAAGCTATCAGTTGCCTGGGATGAGAGGCCGCTTTCAACACGTCTTCCAGTCGCGTCGGTAGTGTTCAATCTTGCCTCACCTTCCGGAGACGGTTTGTCCAGGACAGCCAGTTCAGCCACGATAAGCCTCGGTTCGCTGGACAGAGTGGCGTTGTGATAGAAAGCTGCTTGGCCTGTCGGTGTGTAAATGCCGCTGCCGTGAAACCTATACGCCGGTTTGTGGATATTCGCTGCCAGGAAATTCACGCCGAACATTCTAGCAAAGGCAGAATGAAACTCCACGGACGCCAGCAGGGGAAGGGCGTCCATCCAGGCTGTAGGGAAGACGATGTTGGCGATACCCTCCCTTTGGACGGATGTCACGGCGGGGTTATAAAAGAGGATGTCGAAGCACGTGAACATCCCCCAGCGACCGAAGGGCGTGTCAAATGAGACCACTTGGGCGGGCGGTGTGTCGAACTGGTCCTCGAAAAACAGATGTCGCTTGTGGTACCTGTGGGAAAGAGAGTTCGTCAACCACAGATTTTACACCATGGAGCACTGACATGCTACGTGACAGGAGGTGAATCGACCATGACAGTTTAATGGTGGTGTCATAATAGCTTGGCGCCTGTATCAAGATCATCGTAAGGTGTCCACTGTTCTACCTTCAGCCATGCCCCATAATGACTTTCGCAACTTTGGTGCTTTGTACCAGTCATGGGAGATAAATCATCCACGATAATTCAAGACTGTGTACCAGCCATGGGACATAAATCGACCATGATAGTTCAAGGGTAGTCCCAGCTAATGTGGCATTACCCTTGAACTATCATGGCTGATCCGTTTCCTGCTGTGGTGTCCACGAAGGTGAACGTGTGACCCAGAAAAATTTCCTCCGTCTAATAACACACGTATACCACACGCATTTATGGTGTTTTCTACGCTAAACAGACCGCCATGGCTAATCCGTCTTCCGCTGTTTGGTGTCTTCATGGTAAATGTTGAACTCTTTGCGTGTCGGTAGTGGTTTCAGTCGCGATGATTCCTGCAGGAATATTCGCGACTGAAACCACTACCCCAAAGGGTTAACTTACACAACCTTACTCCAGCATGAAGAATACACCCTCCCCCTACCCCTTACCACCCACTCCAATCTCCCAAACTTCCCTACTCCCTCACCTCCTAAACGCCACCAAGCCGCCCCCAGCACGTACCTTGCCACAAGTTTTCCGCTAGGGTCGTACGCCACGTCGGTGTTGAACTGAAAGTGACGGTCTTTTGGACAATTTGGAGTATCAGCGTCGCACGGCTGACGGTCCCCTATGTTGGCCACGATGTACAGCTGGTTCTTTTGGGCCATACAGCTCAGCTCGTACTGCACTTCTGTCTCCCTAGGCGAAGAAAATACACATTATCATCAATTTGACCAAAACATCAGATAATTTGTATGTAACTGATTTTAAGAAGCTTTACGAATGATCTATTATAATTTACCAACAAACGCCAAACGCAACAAACAAAACAAGATGATGATTTCATCCCAAAGTCGACCGAATTGATTGGAGCTCACATGCATTTTTCTTTTAGGAACATTCAGAGTTCATGTTCATATTTTTAATCTTATCCTTCTGATCCATTTCCCTCCTCTCTAACCCAAACTCTGATCAGACAGAACCATGGCGCTAGTCCCATGAATGATAGCAAACATGGATGATAGCCAACAAACTAAAACTGAATGAAGATAAAACAGAAGCCATGCTAGTTTCCTCTACCGGAATATCTTCTTCCTTACTGCAGTCCATCACAATCCCAGATACTGAAGTTAGTTTTTTCTGCTCAGGTGAGAAATCTTGGCGTCACTATTGAGTGCAGTCTCTCACTAAAACAACACGTTTTGAATACCTGTAGATCTGCATTTATTGAACTGTATCGCATTAGCTCCATCAGGCATCTTCTCACACCAGAAGCCACTAAAACGCTGGCCTGCTCCTTTGTTCTTGTCCCGACTCAATTACGGCAATTCACTCCTGTGTGGCTGTCCTCTGTACCTTCTGGATTGGCTCCAGAGGGTGCAGAACTCAGCAGCACGGTTTGTTGTCAAGGCAAAGAAGTCAGACCACATCGCACCCATCCTGCGTTCACTCCATTGGTTGCCTATCACATCTAGAGTACAATACAAAGTTCTGTCCATCTTTCATACCTGTATGTCTCCTTCTACTGGCCCTGTCTATCTTTCTGAGGTCCTTCATTTGTACACACCTTTAAGACAGGTCCGTTCCTCAGCAGGCATTAAACTATTACGCTTTCCGACTGTGAGAACTACGTCTTTTGGCGAGAGGTCTTTCTCATACCAAGGACCATTTCTTTGAAATAAACTCCCACAGTCCCTTAGATATGTTGAATCAGCCAATAGTTTCCGGCAGTCTTTAAAGACGTATTTATTCCTTTAAACGTGCATTCACTGTTATACCTTTTTGTTGTCAGTGACATCTGCCGAGTGTACCCGTTATTAGTTTTATGGTACACGTATATCTTTAGTGTGTGTGAGCATTTCTTGTTGGTGTGTTCCCTCTGCTAAGCTAATTTTCCTTGTATATCTTATTGCGTGAGTGTGTGTGTTAGGGAATATATATGTGTTGTAGGATGCAAGATGTATGTATGTTAGTATGTCACTTGTACGGCGTCTAGAGCTTTTCTCTCGAAAGTATAGGCGCCTTAAAAATATACATTATTATTATTATTATTATTATTATTATTATTATTATTATTATTATGACGCCGTGAACACATTGACGAATTTGATATCAATTCAGAAACGTAAAACACTGACATCTGGTGCTTTGCAACACTTTAGGAACATTGTGTAACACTGAGATGTTTGGCGCCTTTACGTCACGGTCACTGTCTGGTCCTTCTCGAGAGTCGAGAATTCTTACTTTTTAATTGCAGTGAATTACTTTTCACGAAAACGTTGAAAAGGTATAATGCTAATGAACTCATCCAGTGTCTATATCCAAGCTAGCTATATACAAAATTCCGAGTGAATAGAACGAAAATTACGGACTCAAATGCGGGTCAACCGACTTTATATACTTAACGGCAATTTTTATCTTTAACGAGTCCACCGTTTAAAATATGCTCGGAGGCACTCCGACAAACTTCTCGATCAAAGCATTTCCTAAAGTTTCAGGCCTGTACGTACACAAACACCAGAGATACTCGTGTCCACACACAAACACACACACACACACACACACACACACACACACACACACACACACACACACACACACACACCGGCACACACACACACACACACACACACACACACACACACACACACACACACACACACACACACACACACACACACACACGGCGTTTCCCGCCATGTACATTCAACAGCGCGGTTGTCAGAGTCTAATGTGTGCCCGCCGATGTTTATCATGTGCTCCGACCAGCCCCATCTCAAAGTCTACCGTATTTTCAGTACGGTATTCAAAAAGATCACTGGTGAGCTTGTTAATGGTAAGTATGCAATACCCGGACTTTTTCCTACTACTTACCTTACCAGACGTAACACAATGGAGATGGCTGGGCGGGAGAAAGGGGGCGGAGAGGGGGGAAGGGGGGGGGGGAGTGGTGATGAAAAATAAGATTGTTACGTGTATGCGAATGTATTGTTGAATTTCACTACTCCACTTCGGAATCTGGCATAATAAAAAACGGGGATGGATGGGTAAATGGAAACAAATCAAAACATCGACCAAAACACCGACGACGAACAAAACTTCAAACGTTTTCCTGATGTATTTTTTACATATGGCAGTATAACTCTTATCTTATCTTTATCTTTATCTTATCTTTACCCATATCATACTGAGGCTAAAAGATTCAAATGTGTACACTGCCACATGCAAGCTACATTATAGTACTAGCAGATAAGGATATAGACCATTGGCTTTAGTTCAGGGGTGGTGCCAGAATAGCTTGGCGCCTAAGGCGCCAAGCTATTCTGGCACTACCCTTGAACTATTTTAGTCAAACGTATTTCACACACTGGTGTATTCCGAACGATAAGGGTTAAACAAACAAACAAACAAACAATGCGAGTAAAATGAAGTCCTTACGGATATTTTTGTGGGTCATGGCAAGGTGTCCACTGTTCTACCGCTGGATCTGGGATGAACTCCAGGTACGGCTCCAGCGCCTCTCTGGTGAATGCCATTCCGTACACGCCGTCCTCCGGGAACACCAGAATGCTCACGTTCTAATGTAGGTATAAACAGACATTATCACATGGCACCCAGAACTGGGCAAATTGGCAAACCGGCAGCAAGAACATTTTTTAGAACAGCGAGATATTCATTAACACAATCGAGATGTGTCGCATCCGGATTCGCGGCTTTATGCCGCGAATCCGGTTGCGGCACGTCTCGAAAGAGTTAAACACCCTACTCCGCTTATAACAAGGTCGCTTATAACAAAAGTCGGATACAGCATCATTTTTTTCAAAGATCCCAACAGCGGTCCTTCAAAGTAAATTTCTTCGCTTATAACAAACAATGGATATAACAACGAGAAAAATTGGGTCCCCTAGCGTGCATACTGACGAGCAAAAGAAATGTGAAATTTATTTTAACTAGTTCCAAAAATGTCATATTTCTTTTGCTCGACGGTATATTACATGAAACTATGCCTTTTCACATAAAACGAACTTGCTGTCTCTAGGAAAGACATCAAGTCCACTTCGGTGGAAAGCAAGATTTGAATCCAATTATGCAATAAAATCTTGCTTCTTTTCACCAATATGACTTGCTGTCTTCGTTTGTCTGAGCAGCAGGTGTAAGTGAAATTAAAGGCGCCACTTCAAAACTCAAATAATATTCTCATTTCAGATCAGCCCGGGTTCATATTAGCTGCACCAATGTGACCCCTGGGGCCATTTGCATGAGTGAGTTTAGTCCTGCGCCAGCCACTAAGCAAGGGGCTCCGCTATAGCTTGCTTAGTGGCTGGCGCAGGACTAAGCTCACTCATGCAACTGAACTCTGCTCAATTATGTGTGAGTGTTCTTTTGAGGTGTTGATTTCCTCACGCAAAATTCCCAAGAGGCTTACGAGCTGAACACAGATCAATTCAGAAGCACGTCCAGTGTGCCACTTCGATTTACCTCGACCTTTCAATGGACATGCTATTGAACAAGCCCGCTCCCCTGCGCCCCCTTCCACCACACCACACCCACCCCACCCCCCTCCCCACCCCCACCCCTCACCCCCCCCCCCCCCCCCCACCCACCCACCCATCCAGTTTCCTGCACGGAAACGTTTTACAGTACAGGTCGGTCTCGGTATATCGCTGTACCCGGCACCCATAAAGTCACACCGCGTTATTCCCTATCGAGATAGTATATATAGTGCTGAATTCACACAGACTTGTGAAGAAGAACAAAATTGGTAAGCAAAAGGTCCTCGGGCCAGCGTCATCCTTAGCTGGCCTGGGCACGACCTTTTGCTCACTCACCCGGTATCACTGCAGCGCGTAATACTGAGGCTTATTTATGTGGCATTGCAATGAAACGGCCTGCAGTGCGGCGGAGATAGCACAAACTGCATCACCACACGTGAGCAGACTTAGCATAAATAACCGACTGACCTGTTCATAGGCTGCGGCAGCTTGTTCAGAAAACACGGCCAGATTCTGCCTCATGAGTTGAAGAGCCTCCTCACGGGAGACGACCGCTCGTCGATCATTGGGTTCAACCACGGCATGCTCGTACACGGCGGCCTTGAACTTTGTTTTCGAGTACAGGGAGCTGCACAGGGGAATGTCTCCAAGAAGCCACAGGCAAGTTATCAGGAAGGAGAAGACGACTGTCCCGAGGGGCTTCATTTCCTCTGTAAATATACCAAGCACAATCTAATGTTCCACCCATAAAAAATGAGTATTTTATTAATCGGTCGAACTGAACACGAGTGATTTATTGTGAAAGGAGCTTAGGCTTAAATCATTTTATTATATCACTTTTTAAAACGGGGATTTTAGCGTTGGAATCAACATATTTTTGTTCATTTTCAAGTAGTGTGGTGCCACTGTTGGACTGCTCTTACTTTAGTGACATTGCAACGAAACGGTCAGTAATGCGGCGTAGATAGCATAACCGTTATCACCAAACTTAAGGCCGAAAAGCGTGCGGGTTAATTGTATATATTTGTTCGAGCTCTAGAACAACGACAGCAATTAAAGGCAAATCGCTGTATATACATGCAACACTCCTAGCGGCGACTGGATGAAGCACCGAAACTATTATCTGGTTCACACGACACTAAAAGCGGAGCGGCAAGCAGACACGACGTGAAGAATATCTTTCCGCACAGTCTTACCAAATACATCATGCAAGACGTGACTTTTTCGCATTTGTGACGCAAATGTGTAAATGGTGGCAGGATAGAAAGAAACTTATTTGCCATTGATATCGAAAATTACCGGTAAACGCGAACACTAAATGTAACCTAACCATTTATACTTAAGGGCATGGGTTTACATGTTCCTCACATTGGTTGTCTCCCTTGATTCGCTGCGCTGACCAGCGCAGCGATAGAAGGAGACAACTATTGTTCATGTACAAGACACGAGCAAGAGGAGGCTATTAAAGTTCCTCGCGACAGCGGATGGGAACGCTGAGAGTCTGTGTCTTCTCCCACTAGATGGCGTCCCGACAGCAATTGTTAATTTGTGTAATTAACAACATCCCGACAGCGACTGTTAATTCATGTAATAATTTGTGTAATATCAACATCCCGACAGCGACTATTAATTCGTGTAATAAACAACATCCCGACAGCGACTGTTATCGTGCAATAAAAAACATCCCAACAGCGACTGTTAATTCGTGCAATAAAAAACATCCCGACAGCGACTGTTAATTTGTCGTGCAATAAAAAAAAAATCCCGACAGCGACTGTTAATTCGTGTAATAAACAACATCCCAACAGCAACTGTGAATTCGTCAGTGTAATAAACAACATCAAGTTCAAACGCTAACGTACCTTAGTTTCTATTAACCCATATCATATTGAGGCTAAAAGCTTCAAATTTGTACACTACCATATGCAAGCTACATTATAGTACTTACAGATAAGGATATAGACCAATGGCTTTAGTTCCACTGACACTACCCTTGAACTATTTTAGTCAAACTTATTTCACACACTGGTGTATTCCGATTGATAAGGGTTAAAACCCTTATTCCGCAATACACCGACAGTAGATCACTTGTTTGGCCTTTCGCCTGGGATGATGAACTCACTTTTCAGAGGGAACCGTCACAGGGACCGGTCACTGAATTAGCAAAGAGACAGGCTCTCCATCTACGGCCTAGGACTCTTGACGCCTTGTGACTTTATGGCAGTGCAGCGAGCCAAAAGTGTGTGCGCCGGTCTGTGATTTTGGACCTTACGGCTCCAGGCGGTAAGCCTTAAAATCACAAACCAGCGCACAGCAGGCCGAAACCAGCGCACACCAGCGCTCTCCGCATCCTAAAGTGACCTGCTCCAGGCAATGATGGATTAATGTACTCACGAGCAAAAGAAGTGCGACATTTTTTACACATAGGAAACGCTGAGGTGTTTCAAAACTTGAAAGTGTTTCAAGACGATTTCAAAAATGTCGCACTTCTTTAACTTGTCTATATAGTTTGTAATATCTTCTTTAGAAATGGTTCTTAACCCTTTGGCTGTCGGTAGCGATTTTGGTCGCGGTGATTCCTGCAGGAATCACCGCGACCAAAATCGCAACCGACAGCCAAAGGGTTAAAAACGCCTTACAAAAATGCTGGACGAAAGGACCAAACTTTTAACTCGAAAGGTTTGAATGCAGTAAAATGAACGGTTTTTCTGTTCCTCTTTTCCCGTTTACTCAGACAATTTATTATAATAACAAGTGGGTTTGTTGGTGTGTTTTTTTTTTTAATTCTTCCTCTCACATTTTCTTATTTTTAATTTCTCTCTGTGCTCAAAGAGCATGAATTTTTTTTCATGGAGTTTTATACTGTGCACAATACAAATGGACACTGGATTGGACATAACACGTTCTACCCCAGGACCGAAATCGCCAAATTTTGAAGTTGCCCTCTGAAGGTCTGTATTACAAGTCTAGAGACAGATCGAGCAAGCTATTCTGGCGCCACCCTTGAACTATCAAGGTCGATTCAATGTCTTGCTGTGGTGCATCGGGGCTGAATGAGTTAATACTCAAACGAGTTCCTCTGTTACGCAAAATGTGCCGTGGAAAACTGCCTAACGTGTACCACCTACTGACACGGATTTTGAAAAAGAAAGGTAGAAAAACAAGTCTTAGTTAAACAATCATGGGCGGATCTGGGGCGTGGGGGTGGGATGGGTGGGGGACGGGGATCCTAGGGGTTTCACCACCCCCCACCCCCCACCATGTCCCACCCCATCCCCCACCCCCATCCCCCACCCCCATCCCCCACCCCAGACCCAAATTGTTTAAAATGCTTAAACAAATTTCCTTTTCAGGTTTTTGATTTGAGTTTGGGCGAGTTTCCACACACATATACACGCCCTACTACCCCCCCCCCCCCCCCTTCGTTGTTTGTTTGATATTTTATTTTGGCGAGTGCCGAGAGAGTTGACACAAAATCCTCCTTCACCCCCACCCCCCCCTACCGCCCCCCCCCCCACCCCCGGCCGTGCTATAACAAAGACCTTTTTGGGCGGTGTTTGGAACACCCCTCCCCCCTAACCCCCCCCCCCACCCCCACCACCACCCGCACCACCACCACCACCACCACCCGCACCACCACCACCCCTCCCCCCCCCCCCCTCCCATCCCCGGTTGTTTGATATTTCGGTTTTCGGCCACTGGAAAAAGGTCTAGCATCGGGGAGGTCTTTTGTGTCAGGTTAAACGTCACAAACAAAAACTTGGACCCCCCCCCCTTACCCTCCCCCCTGAGGTAACTGATCCGCCCCTGGACAAGAAAACATTGATAAACCGATCTGCAAATTTTGGCAACCCAAGCCTGCCATGGCGGAGCAGATCGCTTTAAATTATATTTGTTTTCAGTTCTCAGGCCGGGCCACACTTCTGCTGCGCAAAAAGCTGCCCGCATTTCAAGCCCATCAATGGTATTCGGTGTCAGTTCCCGGGCCACATTCCTTGTGCGCAGAAAGGCCATCGGGCCGATGTTCGCCGCTGTCGGCGCGGGCCGCCAGCGACCGACGTCGGCCCGATGAATTTTTGCTTACTGGGTTATTATTGTTTACTGCCTGTGAAAATCGCCGTCGGTGGAGTAGTGACATGTTAGTAAGGCCAACAAGAGCTGGTCTAAACCTACAAAGTTCAGTTACCACGGAGGGAAACCTCTGGTGTACATTGTGTTTTGCTTTGAAGGATGGAACACACAAGTCTAGATACTCGATCGTGCTGCTTACTCTCTTGCACGTCACCGTACGTCATTTTGAAACTTCGCAAGGTATAGGGGATCTGGGTGGACCGGCGATAAAGCGTTCGACTCTGGTCTAAAAAGTCCCGGGTTCGAATCCAGCGGGGGTGTAAAGAATTTTCAGACCCTATTCGATCTCTGAAATCACCTTCGTGGCCGACGAAAGACGTTAACCCATTCAGCCCGATGGAGGCGTCATCTGATGACTATGCACCAGTTGCAGGAGATGGATCGACCATGATATTCAAGGGCAGTGCCAGATTAGCTTGGCGCCGACAGGCACTACCCTTGAATTATCATGGTCGACCCATCTCCTGCTGTAGTTCGTCATGGTTGAATGGGTTAAGCCTTACCCTATCCCTGCCACTGTACGTACATTTTTGTTTCTTAAATCTAAGCCAACACCCAACACGTCCAAGAAATGTGAATACAAATTGGTCTCAGCAAGAGGCATAGATCCTCATGAGCCCCCGCAGTCGCGAGGGCTCACCGAGGATTTATGACTCTTGCAGTTGGATCGTGTTCATTTTTTCTAAACAGTCAAGGGGTTAAACGTTTAACTGTTTCGCTTCGCAAGGAATATTCTGACACCCGACTTTGTACAGATTGCTGAGACTTTGTCCATCTCGCAGGCTTCAGCTATAAATTAGCATGGACTGTGAACTGATTGGATTGTAAACTATTGTTCGATTGTAAACTGATTGGATTGTAAACTGACTGGCTTGTAAGCTAAATCTTGGATTGTAAACTGATATGATTGTAAACTGATTGGACTGTAAACTAATCTTGGATTATTAACTGAGTGGATTGTAAACTGATTGGATTGTAAACTAATCTTGCATTGTAAACTGATTGGATTGTAAACTAATCTTGGATTATAAACTGAGTGGATTGTAAACTGATTTGATTGTAAACTAATCTTGGATTGTAAACTGATTGGATTGTAAACGGATTGGATTGTAAACTGATCTTTGGTTGTAAACTTATTGAACTGTAAACTGATTGGATTGTAAACTAATCTTGGATTGTAAACTGATTGGACTGTAAACTAATCTTGGATTGTAAACTGATTGGAGTGTACACTAATCTTGGATTGTAAACTGATTGGACTGTAAACTGACTGGATTCTAAACTAATCTTAGGTTGGGTTGTAAACGGATTAAATTGTAAACTAATCTTGGATTGTAAACTGACGGGACTGTAAATTGATCGGATTGGAAACTAATCTTGGAATAAAAACTGACTGGATTGTAAACAAATCTTGGATTTTAAACTAATCTTGGATTGTAAACTAACCTTGGATTGTAAACTGATTGGATTGTACACTATTCTTGGATTGTAAACTGGATTGTAAACTAATCTTGGATTTAATCTGATTGGATTGTAAGCTAATCTTGGATTGTAAACTGATTGGATTGTAAGCTAATCTTGGATTTTAAACTGATTGGAATGTAAGCTAATCTTGAATTCTAAACTGATTGTATTGTAAATTGAACTGAATACATATACACGGATGTAACAATTCTCAAGGGGGCCTGTTACGATTGTGGTTGTGCTGTTCTGTGAGAGCATGCATGTATTAATTGTAGGAAACGATCTGATATTTATTTGAGCTATCTTGGTTACGAATCACGTACCTTTTCAGTAAGATTCTCTTTCGTTCGCGCAGAGAGCGAAATTGGCTTTGTTATGATACGCTAAGATTAGTTCGGAAGTTTCTAGCAAAGTCGCACAGAGAAGAGCGGTCGATTTTTGTTATGCGTAGATTCGCTGAGAATAGATTAGAACGTTCGAGCGAAGTCGCGCTCTGTCGAGTGACCTTACATGTGACGTCAAAATGTAGGCAACATTTTGCAACACAGTAGTAGAGCTGCTCTATTCTTAGTCATAGTTGTTTTCTGTGCGCGTGAATTTAGCAGCCGGTCAGTGTGTATTATGAAAAGTCGTAAACGGTCTGCCATACTCTTGTGTGACGTCATTACACACTGGGATTTGGGACTGAAATTAGCAGTGTAATTTTTGTCGACTATTGTAGTTTATTCTAGAAAGTTTTTTTTATTTAATATTTATGAGTTTCGGTTACGTGTTCCGTTCTGATTAGTTGCAGTAGAACTGAAGGAGAAATCGTATATCACCTTCAATTAAATCTGTTTACTGCTTATATTGTACTTACGTGACTACGTGTCAGTTCGTCTTTAGGGTGATTCCGCTGTTTTTGAAAAATAAAATCACATAAGATACTGTACACATCAAGAAAGTAAATGATTATTGTGAAAGTAATACAGTGCGTAATAATAATAATAATAATAATAATAATAATAATAATAATAATAATAATAAAGGCAATTCTGTAGCTCCAAAACACAAGGTGCCCTAGGCGTTTTACAATTACAGTAATAAAACAAACACATACTACAAGGGGCACTTCCCTTTAGCACAAACTAACACTAGAAAACACACACAACCCGACACACACACACACACACACACACACACACACACACACACACACACATACACACACACACATACACACGCACACATACACACACACATACACACACACACACATAGTCTGCGATATAGTTTCTCATCATCTACTTCAAACGCAGATAGGCTTATGAGAATCGATGCGTTTTGTTGGTATGAAACAGCCGCATTCAGTAATTCATTTAAGACCCGCCGCATCCGGATACGCGGCACAAAGCCGCTTAACTCATTCAGCCCGACGGCCGTTATTCCCAAATTTTGGAGGCGTCATCTAATGACTATGCACCAGTTGCAGGAGATGGATCGACCATGATAATTCAAGGGCAGTGCCAGATTAGCTTGGCGCCGACAGGCTAATCTGGCACTACCCTTGAATTATCATGGTCGACCCATCTAATGCTGTAGGGCGTCGGGGCTGAATGGGTTAACCGAATGCGGCACGTCTCGAAGCTACTGAATCTCCTGTTTATACAGTGTGAGCCACCGAGGATTACAAGTAAAAAGGCTCCAGTTACCTTAACCAGAGCTGGCTGGGGAAATATCATCACAACCTTGTAGTGGTGTAATATACATACCCGACTCGGCAAAGCTCGGTACGTGTTTTTCAGTTCCCCCTCAGTTGTTGAACTTAGCGTCCGGTTGTTGTTGAAACACACAGTAGACGGATATAATGACACAGCACTGACATTAAATTTTGGGAACTTCGGAGGCATAGTATCGCTGCGTCAGTGTTGACCTTTGGAAGTTGTATGAGAAGTAATCTACGTTTTATGCATGTCACGGTGATATGATGCAGCGTTACTTTGTCCCCGTTTTCACGGTACTGCCTTCCTCCATTTTGTTATTCACAGGCAACTGACGCAAAACTCACAACTGTCGAGGTTTAAAGTTTCATGGAATGATAATGTTAATTCATCTTGATATTCACAGACAAAGCTTCATGGGATTATACTGTTTAATTTAACCCGTTCACATCCCAGAAATGTTGAACACCACCCAGCTGCAAGAGGTATAGATCCTCATGAGCCCCCGCATTTGCGGGGGCTCATGAGGATCTATGCCTCTTACTGAAACCACCCTGTGTGAATGATCCTTTGGCGACTGGGGTGACCTGTTGCACTGCAGAATTTACAATGATTTCCAAAACGCAATCTGCGTCCAATGGCAGTGAAAGGGTTTATGACAGATACTTTCAAATCTACTATCTAAGTATTGTGACACACAGTCCCAATCCATAAGAAAGGCCGTTACATGTGAATTATTTTAGTTATAACCAAATCTGAGTTCACGAGGTCAGTGAAGAAATCAACACGATAAGACAGAAGATGGAAATCGACCAATGTGCCGTCTTAACCCCCCTTCACTGCCGAGAAAAAAAAAGTGAATACGATTCCACTGCAAAAGACATAGATCCTCATGAGCCCCCGCGACTGCGGGGGCTCATGAGGATCTATGCCTCTTGCTGAGACCAATTTGTATAGACGTTTCTTAGACGGTGTTGGCTTTTGGTCATTGAATAAACCACGATTTCAGAAACAAAAAAAGTACGTACATTGTCAGGGGAGGGATTAGGTCAGTCTTATTTCATACTTAATTGTATAAATAATGATGTAAAAAAAGTAATTAAAAAAAATATATACATTTATTTGTTGTCCGGGGGGGGGGGGGGGGGGGGTGGGGGGGGAGGGGGGGGAACTTAATCATCGCGCATTATTTTCGTGTGAACATTTGTACCAGCGTACAGTAGTCATGTTTGCATGCAAGTGTCTGTGCTGTTTGTGTGCCATTGTCTGAAACGGTCGGGCGATACCTTCGTGGACTTTGTCCCCTCGGTTGACTGAATGATAGTATTTCCGAGCTCCTGAAAATGGGTTACAGCGAGTCGCATGCGCAGCTCGGTTAATCGATTGGCAGCAGCCATATGTACGTCCACAAAAGAGTGAAGAGGGGGTGGTGGAGGTGGGGGAGAGAGAGCTCACCTCGCAGAATCCCACTCATACTCCAGAGTGAATAACTTAAGAGGAGAAATGACGTTAAACGTTAAACGCTTTAAGGAGTAACGTCTTTTTCCACCACAAAGGTGTTTTCAAATACGAGGCACCGAAAAGAGCCCTATACAAATTTTTACCCCAGCGGCTGGGTTCGAATCCACGACCTTTCGGACGAGAGTCGACCGCTCTATCACCGAGCCACCCAGCTCCCCCAACACACCACACACACTTGTCGGGATGATGATGATGTTCATTCAGTTTGTAGAGCGCATTTCTCATGCGCTTTGTATGGAAAGGTTTTAAAGCGGAGTAGAGACAGCAAAGCACCAATTTAGAGAGAGAGAGAGAGAGAGAGAGAAGAAGAAGAAGAAGAGGAAGAAGAAGGGTGACTGCAGTGAGTTCGTTAGTTTAGGACAGACTGTCGAGATGCGTCTTCAGCTGTCTGCGGACGGAAAGATTGAAGAGACCCCGCGGTTTTTAGAGATGCTGGAAGAGTGTTCCACAGCTTTGGAGCTGCATATTTAAAACTGCGGTAGCCAAAGCGTTTCAGTCTTGCCGCGGCCCGCTGGTATCTTGTGTGCTGGGGAAAACTGTGGACGCGAGGTGCGACCGTTCCCTGATGAGTCACCGAGAAATATCAGTGCCTTAAGTGGCATTCAGTGTAACATGCGCACGGCATGATCGTTACGACGGGTCACCTGTCACGCGGGGTAGTAGTAAACAGCGCCATGCAACTTACACGTGTTACAGAGGTGATTTATCACCCCATTCCTGTGCACCCTTTCGTTTCACTTCCAGCGCCAAATGCGTACGATTGACGGATTGACTGTGACGGCTGAAGGGTCGTGTCTGATTAACTTGATACTTTATTCAGTACTGAAACTGAAAGGTAAGTTGATTTCCCATACTTGGAGGCGGCAGCGAAAAGAGATAACAACTTCCTGACTGTGCCGCGGTAGCACTTCTCTGCCGCACTCTGGCTCTTGTACACCCTCATGATATCTGCGCTCGCCAGGCCAACTGATAACATGTTCTTACTCCGTTCGTGTAGTTCTGTGCAAAGCTGAGAAACAGTCACAAAACTTCGCCCCGCACGTGTTTTAAAAAAAAACTTTGCAGGACCCAGCCGCCCTGTCTTCGTGAACGTTCGGCTAACTTCGGCAAACCGGTTTGCAACTGACTCAGTTGACTGAGTTTTCAACTGCGTTTGTCGTGCTGGCAAAACTCCCGTGAAAAAGACAGGCCACTTCCTGTTTGCAGCGAGCCGCGATCACTGATCTAAACCAGCGATATTTTTACTGATATCAACAGTAGCAGACGACACTCGACCACCCGACGGACAGAGCAGGCCATTTGTGCCTTGCCTGGACGCACACTGGATATGGACCAGGCCGAGCTATCCGTAAGTTACACAGTACAGCCTGAAGCTTATATGATATCGGAAGGGTGAGGAAGGAGGGGTTATTTGTCGTTTTGTGTTTGTTGTTATATCTTTTCATCTGGAGTGGCCTACAGCAAATATTTTCTCCATACGAAGGGCAGCTACTAAACATCAGCTTGACCCATGGCGACCTTGTATCTTTTGGCATCTATGTAAACAGTCGATTCTCTCTCTCTCTCTCTCTCTCTCTCTCCTCTCTCTCTCTCTCTCTCTCTCATCCAATTTACTGTATTGGTTGTACATCACAATGCTTCTTTATTTATTTATATTAGCCTATATATACGTGTTGAAAAAATTCGTTCACAACTACAAAGTGTCAGGAGTCATACTTACAGCATGTACAGCCGTGCATTCTGCCATCATAGTCCCCAGCGCGTAAAATCCGTGGCTGTCGGTCAGTTTCAAGTCACAGAATCGTCTGCTGTTGTCCGATCTGCTAATCGCGATGATTTCCGTGCAACAGGAAGTGGTCTGTCGTTTTCCGAGAGTTTTGCAAGCTCGGGATACGCAGTTGCCAACTCCGTCAACTGTGTTACGAACCGATTTGACCCACATAGGGGCAGGGCCCAAGCTGGGTCCTGTAGTCTTTTTAAAACACGCGCTGGGCGGGTTTTTCTCATTGCACCTCAGCTTTAACCCATTCAGCCCTGACGCACTACAGCAGGAGATGGATCGACCATGATAATTCAAGGGTAGTGCCAGACGGCTTGCCGCCTGTCGGCGCCAAGCTATACTGGCAATACCCTTGAATTATCATGGTCGATCCATCTCTTGCAACAGGTACATAATCATTAGATGACACCTCCAAAATACGTGCGTTGGGCTGAATGAGTTAAAGCACGCCGAACCTGCTGTGATTTTTTTCTCGGGAAAAGTGACATCCAAATGACCCCAACTCTCCCTTTTTAATTTTCCGAGGAGAAAGAACACGTCATTTCAAACGTGCAAATTATTTAGTTGCCGTCGTGTCTTGTTTATAAGTGAGCGACGGGGAAAGGGAGCGTTTGATCCACTGAAAGTTACATTTTTCCAAATTCTTCGGACATCCGGCGCGCTTTCACCCGTGCACTGTAGAGAAAAAAAAAACGGAATGGCACTCAGTTGCAAGAGGAATAGATCCTCATGAGCCCCACCCCCCACCCTCCCCCCACCCTCCCCCCACCCCCCGCAGTTGCGGGGGCTCATGAGGACCTATGCCTCTTGCTGAAACTATTCTGTGCGGATTTCTTTGTCGCCTGGGCAGCTCTTTTGATGTTGCTTGAACCAAGATTTCCAAAGCAGATGTTGCGTCTGCTGGCCAAGAAGGGGAATATATTTCTGAGAGGCGCTTCCCTCGAGATTTGTTACTGTCGGTCGTTCTGTCTCTCGCATTTGACAAGGGGGTGGGAGAAGTACCTATAGGCCGTTCGACATCTAAGCTCACAACGTTTTTCTCAAATAGCTCCGCAAAGAAACACTTTTATGTGCCACTGTTAGAACAAATATCATTAACTCATTCAGCCCGACGCACGTATTTCCCGAATTTTGGAAGCGTCATCTAACGACTATGCACCTGTTGCAGGAGATGGATCGATCATGATAATTCAAGGGTAGTGCCAGTTTAGCTTGGCGCCGACAGGCGCCAAGCTAATCTGGCACTACCCTTGAATTATCATGGTCGACCCATCTCCTGCGTAGTACGTCAGGGCTGAATGGGTTAAGTGCTAATCGACCTAATATGAAATATATTTTTTACTGAACTCCTATGATTTGTCGATTTTGCTGAACAGTCGTAAAAATATGGTGAAAGGGCAAGAACAAGCCATTTTCAACACCCTAAATAGAACCCCGGCAGATTTTAATATCGAGGTCAAGCATGTATGAATGCGCTGTTTCAGGTTTGAACACTTGGGCCATTTCACGTGGAAATGTATCTTTCTAATACTGGGCTTAATATATCTGGGGCACATTTAAGGATGCAAAATCAGTAATTTTTTATGAACAAAAATCCGATTTTTTTTTTACGACTCTACAGAAAGCTGCCACATTGTTCCAATTTCTTTAAAGTAAATCGTATTAGGTCAACTGTCACTGAATGGTATTTGTTCTAAGATTGGTATAGAAAAGTGGCTCTTTGCGAGATATTTGCGAAAACGTGCGCTCCGATGTCAAACGGCCTATACGTGAGCAACTCTTGAAAAAAATGCAGTAAACATTCCGATGAGAGGCAAAGGTTTTGGGTGTGATTCATTGTTGACTCCGGCCAACCACTGAGCCATATCAACCTCTTACGTCTTAGAAGAGATAGGGAGGCGGGGGGAGGGGGATGGGGGTGGGTGGGTGTGAGGAAATTGAGAGAAGGAGTCCGTATAATGAAGCCTTTAACCCATTTAATCCCTAGGCAGCATTTTCCAAATTTGGGAGGTGTCGCCTGCGACTGTGTACCAGTTGCAGGAGATGCATCGATCATGATAATTCAAGGGTAGTGCCATATTAGCTTCGCGCCATCAGGCGCCAATCTAATCCGGCACTACCCTTAAATTTTCATGTCGATCCATCTTCTGCTATAGTGCGTCAGGGCTGAATGAGTTTAGGCAGTTTCAAATTTGTCCTTTTATTTGAAGCTGAAGCAGTCCACAACTCCAAGAACAGATATAGACAAACGTGTGCATACAAAGTAGCATGGGATCGCAACTCAATCAAACCCCCCCCCCCCACTCCCCCGCCGAGATAGCCAAACATATACGTAAAAAAAAGCGTGGAATTAGAAAACCCTCCCCTCTTAGTCCCCCGTCCCCAATAGCTCCACTTCCTCAAGGATCCAAGTATAACCCCAGTAGTAAACAGTCTTCGGGCCCACGACCACCGCAGTGGGCCTGCGCCCGGCCGTGCGCGAAGCCTGAGGACCTTTGCTTACTGGGAAGGTTGTACAGTTAGACACATCAGAATTAGAGTATGTGAACCACCAGCAGCGACAAGAAAACACGCAGCGTCCAGTTGAAAGTGTCATGTGGTACTGTCCCATGATTGCCCTGTGGTGGATCAAACGCCGCTATCTTGAATGTTCTGTCTTTGGAGTAAACCCTCCCATACATAGCAGCCACAGCCAGTGGCTTATCGAATCCATGGTGACTTTCAATCGTTTTTCCCGAAAATCGCCATTCCTTGGCTCCTGCCAACTGCAAGTGGTTATTGTCTGTAGAAAGAAGGACTTCAGGAAATACATAATTCGAAGTAAAACTCCCGCTCATTCTCATGTAATCAAAGAACGTTTCCGACTTGGTGGTTGGAGAACCACAGCTTGTGAGAGATTGGTCAGCGCAGCGAACGAGCGCACAGACCTGGAGGTACAGTCTCTTTCCTGTGGTGTGTTTTCCGGCAAAGGCACCTAAAGCAAATAGGTCCTGGCTGTCAGGTGATGATGTCAGAGAGTAGGTCAATTCACAACACAGTTCGTTGCTACACGTATGAGCAGTGCCCACCTCTCTGTCCAAGAGTACAAAATTATACAAGTCGTCAAACAGAAACGATACAAAGGCTGTTTCCGTCTCCGAAACACCATGTGACAGGTCACCGTTTAGGTAAACCTTATCCGAGATTCGCATGGCTACTTCTTCACTGTACGCTGCTTCCTTTGATTCATCAGTATGCAGGTTCAAGCGAGAGGTCTTCTTTACTTCAATGGTTTCTTCAATGATAAGCTCTTCAGATACGTCATCATATTCATCTGAATATAGATCAGGTTGAAAAATGTCTTCAACAATCTGCTCATTGGACTCATAACCTCTTCTCTGAAACGAGCTGCGTGCACTGTGGCCAGACACATCTAAGTGAAGTCTGGCTTGGGAGAAGACATCGTTTATAGACAACCTTGAAACACGTTGCTCGAATGTGTTACGCACTTCGTCACCGAGTAGCTTCTTGGCACTTCGCACGTTACCAATAGAGGAGGACTGTTTTCTTCCTTGAGCACTGTGTGTAGTACCATTGAAATTAGATTCGGGCACTGGTTTCTCCAAGGCGTGCAGTTCGGCAACGATCAGCTTTGGTCCGCTAAAAATAGTTGCGTTGTAATAATAAGCCTCTGTATCTGTGAAAATAAAAAAACAAACAGGTCACTCGCAAGGGTCCCGTGTGGTTTGCGGGTGTACTCCGCAGATAGACACACCCGGGGACTACATGACAAGTACACGTCTATTCAAATGAGACGCGAAGCATCTGTACTCCCAGATAGACCTACTGGGACACTAAGCCAAAAGTACACTTCTATTCAAATGAGATACGAAGTATTTCATTTGAATCGAAGTGTACTTGTGTTGTACTCCCCAAGTAGGACTGTCTGGGGAATTCACCCGCAAACGGTACGGGATTTTTTTACCAATACGAAAGCAATAAAAGACAGCACGACCTGAAGAAATGTTTTTTCTTCAAGAAGAAAGTTATAATAATAACCAGCACAGACAAACATCATGTTTGCCTTGAATTGAGAACGACTACACGTCTACTTCGAATAAAAACGTTACGAGAAAACTGTCAAAGTTAAAAACACGTTAATAATCAATACGAAGGAAACAAGTCAACAAAACGAGAAGTTTGTCTTCACGAAGAAAGATATAATAATAACCAGCATAGACAAAAATGCGCTTTGGTGTAAGAAAGACTAAACGTTACATCGAATAAAAACGTTACAAGAAAACTAACAAAGATGGAAACACGCTTTCAAATATCGAAAAGGAACAAACGTACTCGAGAATAATAAGTACAATACCGTTTGCCATGACCAAGTTATGTTAGTTGTTGAGGTTTAAAGATGAACACAATTTGTCTTGCTCAATCTGGCACATGTTGTTAATATATAAAAAAAAATATAATAGGAGTTGAATTTTGCCCGCTCATCGGACATAAAACGCACGCAAAAGCTAGAATCTACTTCAGTGCACAACCAGAACAAGACATGAAGAGTACTTCAGTCAAAACTGAATGCAGTCACAGAATATGACTGACATATTTGATTATTTGTCAATATCGTCTGCTTCAGGATAGAATAAGTTTGTCGTGTGAGCCTGACAGCGGATTTAGTTTTGACTGCTGTGCATGTGCACCTCATGCCCTGTTCAAGGTGTGCAGGCTGAACTGGACTCTATAGCTTTAGCATACTTTTTACCTAATGATACCTAATCAAGACCCACCGGGTAACTGCCAAGCGTGTAAAATTCAAAGAAATTTTCAACAAAAATGAACCACGCTTGGGAATAATAATTACAACATGATTTATACAATTTTCGGATTAAAACACGAAAATTTCATAAATCGTATTGTAACTGACTGTTTGTTTGTTTGTTTGTTTGTTTGTTTCAGGATTCAGGATTTTATTTAACGTCTTTTTACACATTGGTGATATTAGACACACACACACACACACACACACACACACACACACACACACACACACACACACACACACACACACACACAAAATCAACAACCAAACACACAACTTGTTAATATCAAAGAATAGCAATAATTAACATCCAAATCCACACACAAATTACTTATTATAATAGTTTACCAACCGGACTATGAATTATGATATTAACTGTTTGAATTGCAATATTACTATGTAAGATGTCATTCATATTTTCTGCTAATTGTTCAACTTTTATGCTATTTCGTGTCAACAGATTCGTTGTAATAGGACATTCACATGTTATATGTTTAACAGAGATGGGTCTTAAGCACTCGCATTTGATGTCTTTTGAGAATTTTGTTTTCCAAGAATTTGGTCTTAACTTGTATATCAACGAAGCTGTTTTTCTTGAGCAAGGTGGAACATGATAAGTATATTTCATATCATCTTTGTGAAAAAAAACTGTTTAGCACAGAGTACATTTCATGTAGAGATAATTGCATATTATTACAAACTGATGAGATTTCTCTATTTATAGCTGCCTTTTTGGCTTGTCTTTCACAAATTTCATCCCAATAAATTCCGCAGTGTGAGGGTATCCAAAGAAAATATATCCCTATTCCTCTGGACATAATAATTTGTTTTATTTCATATACTAAGTCTTTTCTTGTTTTACAATCCCACCTTTTTAGACTTATAGGACAGATTTAGAATCGACACAAATCAAAATGTTAAATATATCATAAGGTATAATTTGAATACAAAATAGTTTAATAATATAATATAATATAATTTATAATAAATTAATATAATTTTGTTTGTTTGTTTGTTTGTTTGTTCTAAGGGTGTTTCTTTCTTTGTTGGGATTTTCCACGCAGAACCTGATGTACCTGAAGGCGTGTAGATCCCACTCCCACACAGCCCATCTCCAGACACATGGACGTTGGCCGCCAGAAGGTTCACTCCCATACGCCGTGCAAAAGCTGACTGGACCCCAACAGATGACATCAGAGGCAGGGAGTCCTTCCAGGCAGTCGTGTAGACCATGTTAGCCAGGCCATGCCACTCGGCGTTGGTGACTGCAGGCTCCATGAAGAGGATGTCCACGCCTGTGAACAGCCCCCAGCTTCCGAAGGGAGTGTGGAAGACGACCACATCATGGACCAGATTGACTGGGGTGCTGAACGGCTCCTCTTCCGATACGTTGTTCTTGTGATACCTGCAGGACACACGTATGGCTTGTATTTTGGTGACATGAATTTGGAACACTGGTGGTCTCCCTCGATTGCTGCGCTGATCAGCGCAGCAATCGAGGGATACAACCAGCGTGTGAATTTGGCTACGGCTGTAATGTAATTACATGTTTAGTCAAATGTGTACATCTGAAGAAATGTAATGTAAGTCGTCATTTTATTCCCCCATATTTTCTACACGGGCCTTTGAATTTGCTATGTGAAATCAGTGTGTAGGAATTTGGTCTTATATGTGAGATGGCCTTAATTGCCTCTCGGTGTTAAACCCAAATAACTAACTAACTAGCCACACTGTCACTCTAACATCATCACCAGTACAGCCATTCTCCCTCCGTCTTTCTTCACCCATACTCTCTACTCCCCTTCCCGGTGGTCGCTTCCAAATGACTTTTGTTCTTGAACATACCTTGCGATTAACAGGCCGTGTGGATCAAAGACGACGTTGGTGTTGTACAGCAGACGGCCTTCTGAAGGGCAGCCGATCATGACGTCCTTGTGGCAGGGGAGACAATTGCCCATGTTGGCCACAATGTAAAGGTTGTTGTTCTTGGCCATGCAGCTCAAATTCATCTGAACTTCCGTGTTCCTGCAAAAGGGAGTCAGTATCGGCCCGGGACCAGGTGAAACTCGCTAATTCTGAGGTGAAACCAACATTATAGGAGCTGTTTAACCCATATCATTCTGAGGCTAAAAGCTTCAAATTTGTACACTGCCATAATTATGCAAAGCTACATTATAGTACTTACAGATAAGGATATAGACTAACGGCTTTAGTTCAAGGGTGGTGCCAAGCTATTCTGGCAGTACCCTTGAACTATTTTAGTCAAACGTATCTCACACACTGATGTATTTCGAATGATAAGGGTTAAAAATCAACATCATGTCAAAGGATGTTGGTGGTGCAAGCTGCTAGAGAAGAATAGGACGCATATCAGTCGCTGGGCTGCCGTGAAAATTGCAGTTTTCGTATTCCGTCTTAACCCTTTAGCTCCGGCGCCCTACAGCAGGAGATGGATCGGCCTCGATAGTTCAAGGGCAGTGACAGATTAGCTTGGCGCCTGATGGCGCCAAGCTAATCTGGCGCTACACGTGAATTGTCATGGTCGATCTATCCTGCAACATAGTCGTAAGGTTCGTACGGTGACACCTCCAAAGTTTGGGAAATGTGGCCTTGGATCTTAATGGGTTAAGAGCCGTAGCATAAACATTCATGAGCTCTGCGGTCCCTCGTGGAGATGGCGGACTGATTACAGTAACTCACTCAAGGAGCTCCGCATCAATACCCGGGCCGCGGAAGTGACGTATAGCGTTGCGGCCGATATACGATCAACACAGTGTAAGCGCTTCCCAATGACCTGTGTGTGTGTGTGTGTGTGTGTGTGTGTGTGTGTGTGTGCGCGCGCGTGTGTGTGCGAGCGTGTGTGCGTGCGCGCGTGCGTGTGTGCGTGTGTGCGTGTGTGTGTGTGTGTGTGTGTGTGTGTGTGTGTGTGTGTGTGTGTGTGTGTGTATTTGCGTGCGTGCGCGCGTGAGTGCGAGTGTGTGTGTGCGAGTGTGTGTGTGTGTGTGTGTGTGTGTGTGTGTGTGTGTGTGTGTGCGTGAATCCTTTACATCCTGATACGCCTCTCATGTGAGATAAATTTGACCATGATAGTTCAAGTGGTGGTGCCAGAACAGCTTGGCGCCCCTGGGCGCCAAGCTGTTCTGGCACCACCCTTGAACTATCATGATCAGTCTATCGTCAGAACTGAACTGTAGCCTTCATAGATCAACTCACTAGTCTGAAGAAAAGAAATCAGCCTCAGGATGTAATGGGTTAATCAGTACTTACGGAAAGCGACTTGGGTCGTCACACGGAATCCAGTAGTCCACCTTAGGATCTGGTACATACTCCATATAAGGCATCGCGTGGTCTCTGCTATCGCCCAGCTGCCCGTACAGTCCATTTTCTGGGAAAACTAGAATATCCACAGCCTGAAATAAAAAATATCAAAATCTAGGAATTGAAAGTCAGGGTATAATTTATAGTTTATCATGCCTGCGTTCGAATCCGAGACGTTTTGGTTAGGGGTTGAATGCCCCATGAAATCTTTGCTCGCCATAGAAACAAGAGGTAAACTGAAACAAGGTACAGGACATTAAGTCTGCCACAAGGTATTTAACTGAGCGTCCAAAACACTTTTGTTTTTTGTTGTTGTTGTGGGGATTGGAAGTTTCGGCTGCACTGGTCTATGATTTTAAATCATAATAGCTCACAGTCGTAAGGTTCAAACTTACAGGCCAGCACACATTCATAAATCTTGCATTCACGAGAGCAACATCTGCAACATCTACTGTGTCGACTATAGCTTCCTTAGCTTGTTGAAAATACACGTTTGGGACGCTTATCAGGGTCATGAATAACTGAAAGTCCAGAATGGTCTATTTGTGCGTTGGTCTGTGATTCTAGACCTTACAACTGGAAGTCATAAGGTCCAGGGCGCAAGTACACAAGTGAGCTTAGTCCTGCGCAAGCCACTAAGCAAGGTGCTCCGCCACAGCAACGCACCTTGCTTGGAGGCTTGCGCAGGACCAATTAAGCTCACTTAGTCATGCAACTGAGTCCAAAATCGCTGACCAGCTCAAGTCAGTGATAGAGCGCCTCCCACTGACCTGTCGACTAGCCTCTGTCGCCTGCTGGGCATAGACGTTAAGGTTCTGCCTCATGAGCTCAAGAGCTTGTTCGCGAGAGACAACCCTCTCTCTGTCCTCATGGACGATCACCGCGTGCTCGTACACTGCGGCCTTGAACTTGACCCTTCTTGACGTCGCTTCATAGACGTCAATGTAGCTGGCCAGTAAGACCAATACAGTAACTACCCAGAGAGGCATCGTGATTTTAGGTGTCCAGTTTGACACAGAAGATGGTGTACAGGATCGGATCGTCTGATGTCTGTTTCTGTCAACAAAAAAACCACGTAACAATGGCAGTTACTCAGCACTGGACAGACAAACGGTTGGATTCCTTGCCCCTTCCTAAACAGGAAGGGGCATGGGATAACCGTTTGTCAGTCTAGTGCAGTACGTGTACTGTTTCTAGCCGCGTTTGCCTCCCCTATAGGTTTGTGGGCATTGTGTAAAAGCTGGTGAAGAAAACCCTCTTCGCTGATGTTTATGTCAAGTTCACCAGGCTAAATTCAGCCATGAGGGCCTCTGGCACAGTCGGCTTTTCAAACGTGACGAAGTTAGTGGTCAAGAAAATCCAAAAAAGAAAGGTCAAGCGCGTTTAGAGAGGACAAATACAAGACAGCTTATTAAATTTGAGTTAAGCCACATTTTTTTAAATGGACATACAGAGAAGATTACAATACCTTACTTATCCGTCTTAGATGAGATTTATACTGAGGAGCCAAAGAAATGCGACATTTTATGAATCATCGGAAACACTAAACTGTGTTTCCGATGGTTAACAAAATGTCGCATTTCTGTTGCTCCTCAGTATATAACTCAGCTAACATCAGCTTGTCTTACTCTTCTGTATGCCTACAATAGATAAACATGATTCGATAAACTGACTTGATTCAAACGATGGGAACAGTATATTTCCTAATGCAAGAAGTTTGTCAAATTGCCTCCATTCAGTTATAACCTCCACTGAGTGAGCTTATCCGAGGCCTTCGAAAGTTCTTCAGTTGAAAAATATACAAAATTTACAGCACACACAAAACAACGCACTGCATTGTTCTCTCGTCCTATATTGTCACAGAAAGTATGTCCCTTGAACTGCCGCGGGCACCGATGCTAGCTAAAACGTCAGTTGTGACAGAGCAGCCAGCAAACTCAATTTAATCAGTGCCGCCATGTCCTCATCATCAAAGGGTCCGGCCTACCTCAAGTATGCCGTGACTGTGTCTTCTGTAACCAAGTTAACTGTTTATCCGCCCGTCGATGGTTTACAGCAAGAGCGGAAAAGTGTCGAGCTAGCAATAACATTGGCGATTGTAACCGGTATATCCCTTCATGGACGGTTTACAGCCAGAACGGAGCTGTGCGTGACCGATTTAACTGGTTATCCGTCAATGGACAGTTTGCGATATATAAAAAAAAAATTAAAAATAAAAACGTTAACTTTTTAGTGCTTCACGTATTTTGTTCACCACGAAGGTGATTTCAATGTCGGGTGACCGAATCAAATCAGTGACGTTTCGGACGAGAGTCGAACGCTCTACCACCGAGCCACCCAGGTTTACAGTTACAGCGGGAAGGCGCCGAACTAGCTCGGCACCTTCCTGCTGTAAATGCAAACCGTCCACGGACGGATAACCAGTTAGCTCGGTCGCAAGTGTCCCGCAAAAGTACTCATGAGGTCCTGAAAATAGCCGGTATGTCTCAGTATCGTTTATCAACATCCGGCCGAACTGATAACTGGCGGGGAGGACGGAGTCCTGTTGAAATCAATCGGCAAGCAAATGATCCTTGGGCCCACGTACCCTTCCCTTAGTTGCAGCCCCCACCCCCACCCCCCAACCCTTTCGCACAGTTGACACCGGCCCGATGAACTCTTGCCGCTCACGCCCTTTTCCGAGGTTCGTCTTTGGAACACACACACACACACACACACACACACACACACACACACACACACACACACACACACACACATATATATATATATTCGGGGGGGGGGTGACTGGATTTTCTCCAGCGGATTGCGGGGCGCCTGGGGGTAGTCCCTACTACTTTATGTAGCAGGTGTTCAGTGGAAGGCTTAAAATGATAGGTCTGTCATTCCTTCTCTCATACTAACCCTCTCCTTTCTAGAACTAGTAGGCGATGCAGTCACAAAAAGGGCAGCTGATGTCCTGATGACACAATGTAAGCTTACCAGCCTGGAATTCCATGGCATTAGTGTAGCAAGAGCATTCTCAGAATTTAATGAAAAATTATATATATGTATGTACTATATATTATATATACGCGCGCGCGCACACACACGCATGCGCGTACGCACGCAGCACACGCACGCGAACACACTGTGACTGACACACACACACACACACACCGCCACACACACACACACACCGCCACACACACACAAACTAGCAGGCACACTGACACTGTGACACACATCGGATCAACGCTGGATCCATTCCGCCATACTGGATCACTTAACGCTGATTTGAGGCGAAAATCTGATCAACCTAGCGTTAGTCTACCACGAATTTACCGAGGCGTGAATGACTCAGTCAGACCAGTCAGAGTAGATTTGTCGTGGCGGGCGCGAACCACTCCTAGGTAGTCTCAGAAGTCAGCTCCGCGATTTCATGCTGCCGCATCACTGTCATGTCACCTGATGCTCAGTCAATGGCCGCAAAAATCTACCCTGGGTAGATTTTCGATGGGTACTGAGAATCGCGGTACTAGGCATTTATACGCCTCCCGCGTCTGTAGACGCGGGAGGCGTAAAAGTACCTAGCACGATTCTCAGCCGGGTACCCGGCATCGGAAAGGGAGCGAAGCCGCTGACTTCCCGGCGGCAGTCAGTCTGTCACACTGTCTATGCAGTCGGCGCCGCGTAGCGGAACCGGGCCTGTGAAAATTGCCTAGGCGGAGAACACAAAAGTGCAACAAAAGACCACGAAAATGTAAGGGGGGGGGGGGGGGCAAAGTAATCCTCCGTCAGTCACGGTCCCCTGGTCCCTCCCGTACTCAGTTTCGGAATACAATTGGGGGAGAAAAAAAAAAGGGGGGGGGGGGGGGGGGAATCATTGGTGTCTTTTGTATCTATTGTTCAAACATTTTTGGGGTAAAAAAGAATTTGATTCCGGTTCTGCTTGATTTTGGGGAGTCGCCCGCTTTGCAACCCTAACCCTAACGGCCCGAATTGTACCCCCCCCCCCCCACATCCCCCCCCCACATCCTCCCCCCAGCCCCCCCCCCCAAAAAAAAAAAAATCCCCCCACCTTTCTTTTCTGCTTTTAAAGTCCCCACTGAGTAAGTTTTCGGCCGACCTCTCCAGCTCTACTTGAACGCTTTTTTCGGTCGAGGATCATAGTCCTATCGATATTTCATGCGCCTTTACTCTTTCAGCAGATCTTCTGCTCAGAAGGTCAACTCGTCCATATGTCATCTCGCCCAGCCAACTCGCCAAAGTATGGTATCAACTTGCCAAAGTAGCAGTCATCTCGTACGAAGTATCAGATAACTCGCCCAAGGCCCGAATCAACTCACCCAAGGTTTGAGTCAACTCGCTCAAGACTCGAGTTAACTCGCCCAAGCAGTTTTAGCTTAGAAGTACCCAACGGAGAAAGAAACACGCTTAGAAAAGACGGGTACAACTTTGTCAAAATAGACAAACAAACAAACAGAGAGATTAGCCGCTACTTATCTTCATTGGCAAAAGGAATGTGGCAACTGAAGGAGGACATTCGGAGGACACTCCGTCTCGGACATTCGGGTTAAAGGCCTCTGGCTTATGCAAGCCAGTAATGTCTGGGCCAGGAAAGACCGTGAAAAATTTTTGATTAATAAACTGGGCACTGTGGCGCCACTCGGGATGAATATAAAAGATTAACATTTTTTACCTTGCTTTTGTCTGCTTCCCAGGGTCACCCTGGTCAGCCCCACAGGGTGGGGTTTTCTCTCTATTCTGGGGCATGTGTTTCTGTCTACCCGAGGCCCATTCACCTGTATTTGCCTTTTTTAAACTCTCCCTACTGTCTGCACTGCCTGTAGCTCTTGATATTGGATGTGTGTTGCTAAATGGTCTTAGCTTTATTTAGGCCCCATGTGTTAGGTTTATTTAATGTGTTTGACCGGCTGGCGACATACATTCAATGTTCTGTTTAGTTGGTTGTTTTTTTTTCACAAGCAGTGCAGGCACGTCCTGAGAAAGCCTTGTTGCTGTCGGGACGTTAAGCAATGTACAATCAATACAATCAATTGCTTGTGTCTGCTAACCTCACTGTATCGCTTCTGTTTTACTACTCACTAACCAGATAGGTGAGGTTGGCGCTGGTTGATATGTATATTTCCCTTGGGGACTTTCTCAGCGCTGGCCGAACGTTTAATTGGATCCCTTGCCCTTCCCTGTCGGGCGCCCGGTCTCCGGCTCACGGATTGATACGCGGTTTTTGGGCGGGGCGATCGTGTGCATCCCTTGGGGATGTATGTGGTCGTCTTGTTACGTGCCTGTGTGTTTTTCTGTGGGCTGGTGGGTGCCTGTTGGGTGGGGCTGGTGGCTCTGGCTGGTTGTCTTCCGCCCCAACCCCACCCTTTTTTTTCTTCTCCTCTCTCTCTCTCTCTCTCTTTCTCTCCCCCCCCCCTACCCCCTTTAACACTTCTCTCTAGCCATCAATCTCTCTTTACGCTTTTTCCTTTTCCCTTCTTCCCTTCCCCCCCCCCCTCCCACTCCCCCCCCCCACCCCCACCCCCCGCCTCTCTCTCTCTCTCTCTCTTTCTCTCTCTCTCTCCCCCCTCCCCTCTTATTTTTTTAGTTACCCTTGAAGACGGTTTCACAACTACCTACTCTCCACTTATACCAATATTCTCTTACTGAATTTGATTCTTTGCTTTGTTTTAATGACTTATTACTTGTTGTGTACCGTGCTAAATGCTGGGTTTTTTTTCCCCGGGGTCCTCCCGTTTTTCCCCGAGGTAGTCCTCAACTTGAAGGTGATATAAAGTTTGCCTTCGGGTTGGTGTTTAGCAGGCTTTGTGTATTAGACACTCAGCCTACTTCGTGCCCAAGGGTACTCCCCGTTCGTTCTCTCTCTCTTTCTCTCTCTCTCCGTCTCTCTCTCTCTCTCTCTCTCTCTCTCTCTCTCTCTCTCTCTCTCTCTCTCTCTCTCTCTCTCTCTCTCTCTCTCTCTCTCTCTCTCTCTCTCTCACACACACACACACACACACACACACACACACACACACACACACACACACACAGGGCTGCCATTTGAGACCTCCTGCAAAAAGTACTGCTTTTGCCTGTAAATCTCAACGCCATGCCAGTTGAAGGACTGCCTTCAGCTTTGGAAGCTGCTTTGAACGCCCTGCTATGCGACAACACGCTGTCATCCTTTAAAATTGACGGTAGAGGCGACTCGACAGTTGTCATTTTGAGGTTGACCGGTATGGCACACGGGTCCCCTGCCATTACCGCAACCTACCGCAAGAAGCCGCCATGCCACAATCGCCGGGACTATATGAGAGCAGAGGCCAGGAGGCAAGAACGTTCGAACAAGGCAAGTGACAATCTAACACCAGTATTGCCTTTGTTTATGCCCACCCCGCCCACACAAGCTACAAACAGCGAAGCACACACTCTCGACACGCCGTGTACAACAACTCCCCAAGCCACAGGTGACGAGGTTGCACGTGTTTCCCATGATGTCTACACACCCACAGCGGACAGGATAGAGACCAGTGACGATGCACCTACAGCGTGCATTGGTACCAGCGTGACAACACAGCTGACTGGAGCGTGCGCAATGGACTGTGTCGACAGTGCTGAAGCCGACCCTAGTGATGCGAGTGTAACCTCTGATTCATACACTCTTGAAGAGAGAGATTACGTCGCATCAATCATGAACAGAACTTTACAAAGACGTTTACGTGATAACCAGAGAAACACAGGATTTGAGAAATGCGTTTTGTACAAAACAAATCAGCAAGAGCACTTGTTGTGCAGAAGTGATGACATAACAGTGGTCTTGGACTGTGAGAAAGGTTCTGTGTGTCACTGGTTCATCCATCAAAGAAAAAAAACTGATGAGTGACTATGAACAAAAGGTGCAAGAGAACATTAGCCGCTGGACTGCCATAGATCCAAATGGTAACTACCAAGAGTGTTTTGAGAGGGCGCTGATCGAGTTGGAGAATATACGTTCCATGGTTCGTCACCTCCTGGGTTAACATTCTCACTGACTCGGTGCTTGATTTGAAGCCTAGCCTGACTGATGACGACTGTCGCATTGTTGCTGACTTTTAGCTAATAGAATAACAGATTCCTAACATGGACATTTACCTTGTTGGATGAGACCTCATTTCGGTGTTTTCATTGCTTGTCGAATATTTTCGATTTTTTTCCTCCCCATCCCACTGTTCCCCCATTGCAATGGGCCGTCGGCCTGAGCAATAAACATCGTTCGTTCGTTCGTTCGTTCGTTCTCTCTCTCTCTCTCTCTCTCTCTCTCTCTCTCTCTCTCTCTCTCTCTCTCTCTCTCTCTCTCTCTCTCTCTCTCTCTCTCTCTCTCTCTCTCTCTCTCTCTCTCTCTCTCTCTCTCGCCTCACCTACACGCCTTTTGTTTTGCTCGCTCCTGCACGTGCTTGCACACACTCTTGTCTCTCGTGTTCAGGTTCTTTCCGAGTCTCTCTCTTACGATTTTTCGTTGACGTCATTTTTACTTTTTCCGCACTTTTGTTCTTCCTTTTCTTTTATTTTACGTCACCTCCTTCAGTTGCCACATTCCTTTTGCCAATGAAGATAAGTAGCGGTTAATCTCTCTGTTTGTTTGTCTATTTTGACAAAGGGTATTTACCCGAAATATTAATAAATTGTGTTGTACCCGTCTTTTCTAAGCGTGTTTCTTTCTCCGTTGGGTACTTCTTTGCATATTACACGCTTGGCAGTCACCTTTTTGGTCTGGATTGCTTAGTTCACATGTGTGTGCGTGCGAGCGTGCGTGAGTGTGTGTCAGTGTGACTTTTCAATCTGTTGATCAATTTCTAATCCTCATTTCGTTACAGCAGCTACATTTACTTGAGACGAGTTGATGACCACCAGTGTTTCACATAATGTACAACATTGACAGCAAAAACACCGAGGCACTTTCACACTGATAGAGTATCATGTCTGAGACTTGTCTGAGAGATGACGTTTGAGCATGAAAATCCACCAGGGTCCGCATGTACAGCAATATAGTCCATTGCTTCGAAAGTAAATGCCTACTTTGAAAGTCATTATTTCACAAGTTTAGCAATCCAGACCAAAAAGGTGACTGCCAAGCGTGTAATATGCAAAGAAGTACCCAACGGAGAAAGAAACACGCTTAGAAAAGACGGGTACAACACAATTTATTAATATTTCGGGTAAATACCCTTTGTCAAAATAGACAAACAAACAAACATAGAGATTAGCCGCTACTTATCTTCAATGGCAGAAGGAATTGCCACATTCCTTCTGCCATTGAAGATAAGTAGCGGCTAATCTCTATGTTTGTTTGTTTGTCTATTTTGACAAAGGGTATTTACCCGAAATATTAATAAATTGTGTTGTACCCGTCTTTTCTAAGCGTGTTTCTTTCTCCGTTGGGTACTTCTTTACAAGTTTAGCAGTTGGTTGTTTGTTATGCACAGAGTAAAATCGGCTCTGTAATAGCTGCATTTGAAGTAGAGGGGTCAGGGACGTTTGATTTTGGGTCAGTCCTTCTTTTGCGCATTCTAACAGGCTGATGCAGCAAGGCAAAATCAGTGTCAAGATGTCATCATGTTATATATATCGCATAAACCCTTTTATTGGGGTTTGCAGTAAGTACACATTTGTTCTATTAACCACAAGACCTTATTTTGAATTTTGTAGTAATTAAACATTTGCTCTATTTACCACAATTTATTATTGGGGTTTGCAATAGGTAGACGTTTCGTCTATTTAAAGCAAAATCCTCATATGGGGTTTGTGCTTAGTAGACCGTTGGTCTATATACTGGAAACACCCCCGCCGTGAGATGGCCTTAGTCGCCTGCTCGGCGTTAAACCCAAATAACTAACTAACTAACTACTGGAAACACCCTTAGGTTGTTTGTAGCAAATTTGACAATTGGTCTAATTGCTGAAATTCATATATTAGCATTTGCACTAAGTAGATGTTTGGTCTATTTACCGCAAAACCTCTTATATTCGGGTTGTGATTATTAGACATTTGTTCTACCTACCAACTCCGCCGAGGTGTACCCTAAAGGTTACCTTGCCGGTCCCAAGCCCGGATAAAGGAGGAGGGTTGGGCGTAGGGCTAGCAACCCTACCCTGGAAAACACTTCCTGCTACAGAAACGCCAACAGAGAATCAACAAGAAAACTCAGCCCTGGGAAGAGAGAGGTCTTCAACAAGAAGATTTATGACACCATGTAGTGAAAGCCGGAAGACTCTGGAAGCTACAAGGCCGATACCATTTTTTTCGACCAGGGCAATCAACATTGGCACATGGAACGCAAGAACCATGTGGGAGACAGGAAAAACATTTCAAGTAGCGGCGGAGATGAAGAACTACAACCTTGCCCTTCTTGGAGTTAGTGAGACAAGATGGACACAATCTGGACAGAAGCAGCTAGCATCAGGAGAGAAGCTGTTGTATTCTGGACATGAAGAGGACAACGCCCCTCACACACAAGGAGTGGCATTGATGCTCTCAAAAGAAGCACAAAGAGCACTCATAGGATGGGAATCTCATGGACCCAGAATTATTACAGCTTCCTTCCGTACCAAGATGGAGAAGATCAAGATGAACGTTATTCAATGTTACGCACCCACCAACGACAGTGATGAAACCATCAATGATCAGTTTTACGAGAGACTACGGTCTATCATAGAGAAGTATCCAGAAAAGGACTTCACCATTTTGATGGGAGACCTTAATGCCAAGATAGGAACGGATAACTCTGGGTATGAAGAAGTCATGGGGCGCCATGGACTAGGAGATAGAAACGACAATGCTGGCAGACCTGTGCGCATCAAACAACTTGGTCATCGGTGGCAACGTTTTCCCCCACAAGAACATTCACAAGACCACATGGGTTTCTCCAGACCACATAACAAAGAACCAGATTGACCACATCTGCATCAGTAAGAAATTCAGAAGGTCCATGCAAGATGTGAGAGCAAAGAGAGGAGCGGACGTGGCCACGGACCACCATCTCGTGGTGGCCAGGCTAAAACTGAAACTAAAAAAGAACTCGACAACAGCGCACAGGGCACAACAGAAATACAATACCACCTTCCTGAGAGACACTACCAAGCTGCAAGAGTTCAAGTTGACCCTCAGCAACAAGTTTCAAGTGTTACAGGAGCTGTTGGAAGAGGAGGAAGGTACCCTCGAGAGCAAGTGGGAAGGAATTAAAGAAGCAGTTACATCAACCTGCCAGGAAGTGCTTGGTCCCAAGAAGCACCAACATAAAGAATGGATCTCTGTTGACACACTGAGTAAACTTTATGAGAGGAAGAACAAGAAGATGCCCGTCAACAACAGTCAACAGTCGAACAAGAGCAGAGAAAGCCAAGGCACAAGCAGAGTACACAGACGCAAATAAACGAACGAAGAAGAGCATTAGAGCAGACAAGCAGAAATATGTGGACGGCAACCAAAGCAGAGCAAGCAGTTAGAGAGGGCAACATGAAAGAACTTTACAACACCACCAAGACGCTAGCAGGGAAGTACCGTAGACCCGAACGTCCGGTCAAAGACAAGGAAGGAAAACCAATCATGGGCGATCAAGAACAGAGAAACAGGTGGAAAGAACACTTTGAAGAGCTCCTGAATAGACCAGCACCGAAGAACCCACCAGACATCGAACCTGCTGAAGCGTACATACCTATAGAGGACAGCCCACCCACAAGAGAAGAAATTAGGATGGCCATTAAGCAGCTCAGGAATGGAAAAGCAGCAGGACCAGACAGCATCCCAGCTGAGGCGCTCAAGTCGAACTTAGAAACAACAGTGGGAATGCCTACCCACTAGTTAAGAAGATCTGGGAACAGGAACAAATACCAGCTGCTGGAAAGAGGGATATCTTATTAAGATTCCGAAGAAAGGAGACATTAGTAACTGCACGAATTACAGAGGGATCACGCTCTTATCAGTGCCGGGGAAAGTATTCAATGGGGTTCTGCTGAACAGAATGAAAGACCCAGTCGACGCCCTACTTAGAGACCAACAGGCTGGCTTTCACAAAAATCGATCCTGCACTGACCAGATGGCAACGCTGCGAATTATAATTGAGCAGTCGTTAGAGTGGAACTCACCCCTGTACATCAATTTCCTTGACTATGAGAAAGCATTTGACAGCGTGGACAGAGAGACCCAATGGAAGCTCCTAAGGCACTATGGGATACCTGAAAAAATCTCCACCATTATCAGGAACTCATATCAGGATCTAAGTTGTAAAGTAGTACATGGAGGGCAACTCACTGAGGCATTCCAGGTGAGGACAGGCGTCAGACAAGGATGTCATCTCGCCATTCCTCTTTCTACTGGCGATTGACTGGATTATGAAGACCTCTACTGCTCAGAGAAGAAATGGAATCCAGTGGACACCTTGGAAGCAGCTAACTGACCTGGACTTCGCAGATGACTTGGCCCTACTATCACACACTCAGCAGCAGATGCAGGAGATGACAACCAGAGTAGCAGATACCTCCGCACAGGTTGGCCTCAATATTCACAAAGGCAAGAGTAAGATACTCAAGACAAACACAGCCACCACTAACCCGATTACGCTTGACAAAGAAGCACTGGAGGAGGTGGATGCCTTTACTTATTTGGGTAGCGCCATCGACAAACAAGGAGGCTCAGATACAGATGTCAAGCAAAGGATAGGGAAAGCACGAACAGCATTTACACAATTGAGAAACATCTGGAGATCCAAAGAACTATCAACCAAGACCAAAGTCAGTCTTCAACACCAATGTCAAGGCAGTTCTTCTATACGGAGCAGAAACTTGGAGAACAACAGTTGCCATCACAAAGAGAATACAAGTCTTCATTAACAACTGCCTGCGCAAGATCCTAAATATCCATTGGCCAGAGACCATCAGCAACAACGAACTCTGGAATAGAACCAATCAGCTGCCTGCAGAAGACGAAATTAAACAACGTCGTTGGAGATAGATAGGGCACACCTTACGTAAGCCAGGAGACAACATCACCAGGCAAGCCCTAACATGGAATCCACAGGGCACGCGGAAAAGAGGCAGACCAAGAAACACATGGCGCCGGGCACTGGATGCAGACCTTAAGACCATGAAGATGACCTGGAACCAAGTGGAAAGGAGAGCCCGGGACAGAGACTCTTGGAGATCCTTTGTAGGCGGCCTGTGCCCCAGTAGGGGTGCAAGGCATAAGTAAGTAAGTCTACCTACCACAAAATCCAATATTTTAAGGTTTGTGACAAATAAAAGTTTGGTCTAATTACCACAAAATACTTATTTGGGGGGTTTGTAGTAAGCAGGCATTATCAATTTACTGCAAAAAAAACATTATTTTTGTTTTGCGGTAAGTAGACGTATGTATATTTAACACCCCAAAAAATTATTTTGGGCTTTGCTGTAAGTTGCAAAATCTTTTTTGTTGGTCTCATTGTAAGCAGATGTCTATTTACTGCAAAATTCATTATTTATAGTATTGTAGTAAGTAGACAATATATTGCAGAAAGTAGCTGATTTACCACAAAATCACTTATTTGGGTTTTTGCGGTAAGCAGACTTTTTATCTCTTTACCACAAATCCCTTATTTGGTGGGTTTTGCTTCGAGTTGCTTACCACAAAACACTTTCTTTGGGTTTTGGTGGTATTTAATCTTTTTACCACAAAATCCCCTATTTGGGGTTTTGCAGTAAGTAGACATTCATCTACTTACCGGGAAAAAACTATTTAGGGTTTTGCATTAAATAGACGTTTATTGTGTTTTTGCAATCAGTAGACTTTTAATATACTTATAACAAATTTTCGTATTTGTGTTTTTGCAGTAAATAGACGCTTCATTTACTTACCACCTATTTTGTGGTTTTGTGGAAAGTAGACTTTTTATCTACTTAATGCAAAATCCCCTATTTAGGGTTCTGTGGTAAGTAATGTTTTATCTACTTACCACAAAATCATTTATTTATTGTTTGTGGTTAGGAGATATTTAATCTACTTAATGCAAAATTGCTTATTTGGGAATTTGCGGTAAATAAAAAATCCACTATTCAGGATTTTGCAGAAAATAGACGTTTCATGTACTTACCGCAAAATGCCCTATTTAGGTTTGTGGTAAATAGACGTTTCATCGAATTACCGCAAAATCACTTATGTATGGTCTTCTGGTAAATCGTTGTTTCATCTATTTACCACAAATCCCTTATTTGGGTTTTGAGGTAAATAAACTTGGCTACTTACCAAAACATTCGGCTACTTACCGCCAAATCCCTTATTTTTAGTTTTGCAGTAACTAAACTTTTCATCTACTTACTGCAAAAGCCCTTAAGTAGTTGTTTCATCTATTTACTTCCAAATCTCTTATTTGGGTTTTGTTGTAAATAAACTTTTTGTCTACTTACTACAAAATTCCTTATTTGGTGTTTTGCAGTAAGTCATTTCATCTACTTCCCACAAAATCCCCGATTAAAGGGTTCTGTGGTAAATAGACGTTTTATATACTTACCGCAAAATCCCCTATTTGGCGTTCTGTAGTAAATAGACTTTTCATCTACTTACCAAAGAAATCCCTTATTCAGGATTTTGCAGTAAATAGACGTTTTATCTACTTACCGCAAAATTCCCTATTTAGGGTTTTGCAATAAATAGACGTTTCAATAGATGTAGATGAAACGTCTTACTGCAAAACCCTAAATAGGGTATTGGCGGTAAGTTGATGAAAATTTTACTTACCGCAAAATACATTACCGGTATTATTTATGGTTTCACCGTAAGTAGACGGTCATTTTACTGACCACAAAATCCCTTATTGTGGTTTTGAGCTAAGTACATTTTTTATCTACTTACCACAAAATAATTGTTCTCTTTGTGGCAAGTAGATGAAACGTCTACTTACAGCAAAATTGCCCCAAATAAGGGATTTTGCAGTATGTAGACGTTTCATCTATTTACCGCAAAATTCCTCATTGTGGTTTTGTAGTGAACAGACTTTTTAATCAACTTCCCACAAATTACCTATTTGGGGTTGAGGTAAATAGACTTTCCATTTACTTACCTCAAAATCCCTTATTGTGGTTTGTGGTAAGTAGGCTTTTTATCAACTTACCACAAATCCCATATTTAGGGTTTTGCAGTAAGTAGACGTTTCATCTACTTACAACAAAATCCCTTATTTTGGGTTTTGCGGTAAATAAACGTTGGTCTACTTACTGAAAAATCATTTGGGGTTTTTGTGGCAAGTAGTCTTTTTATCAACTTACCGCAAAATTGCTTATTTGGGGTTTGCGGTAAAAAGTCATTTAATCTCCTTACCACAAAAAAAATCCCCTATTTGGGGTTTTGTGGTAAGGAAACGTTTCATCTACTTACTGCAAATCCCCAATTTGGCGTTTTGCGGTAAATAGATGTTTCATCTACTTATTTGGGGCGGTCCGTGACGCAGCGGTAAAAGCGCCTGCCACCAATGCAAGAGGTGCGAGGTTCAATGCCCGGTTCCGGTGTCGGACATTTCTCCTCTAGTAAGTGTCACCATTAATTTGGGCGGACCGTCGGGGGCTCTTTCCTCCCCCACGAATTTGGTATTAATTTCAGTCAAATTTCAAAAATATAAAAAATACGATTTAAAATTCCCAAAAATTTCAGTAGCTTGCTTGAGCTTGCCCTTAGCACCACGTGAATGTTCTGTGTTTATGTACATTGTGTGAGGGAATGCGCGTGATTCACGTGAGCGTGCTTGTTGGGTTCAGTTCGCGGCTATGTCCTGCGCATTGCGTTATATTATAAATATGAGAAATGCGCCATATAAATACAATGTATTATTATTATTATTAAGTGACAAGTAGACGTTTATTCACCACAAATGTGTATTAAAATTTCAACAGAATTCTCTTACTTTTGTGGTAAATTGATGCCTTGCAACTGTGTAAACTCCACAAGATATGCTTCAATACTGGTTTTCCTGCAATTAGTGGCACCGATCGATTACTTCGAAGTGCCATCTTGGGATTTTGCAGCAACTCTAAAATGTCTACATACTGCAAATCTCATGCCAGTTTCAAGGCAACTGAAAAGTCAATTTTCCACAGTCCCTTACCGTAAAACTACTTATCTTAAACCTATATCCGTGCTCAATGGAAGTCAGCTGACAGGAAACTGTGTGTGCATTTGTGTGTAAATTTAACAAACAGTTTGAAGTTGACGCAACATGTATGCGCTTACATTGAAATGGTAGGAGCAAATGCAAAGAATACACATTTAAAACTGAATGTCAAAACCTGTCGTCTTGTTTCATGTACTGAAAGGCAAAAGTAGTGTGACGTAATTCATAATCTATCAAACGTGGAGAGAAAGAAACCAAAAAGCCTACTGCTGGGAGTTAGCTTGATTTTTTAGCGCAAAAATTGCTTGTTTTGAAACTCGTGACTTAGGAATTTTTCAATTTGTTTGAAACCAAATAACGTCGGTTTACAGGGTAGAAAATGAATTCTTTGAGAATCTTGTATGCATGTTAGATAGCGATATGGTAACACATAAAAAGTTAATTAAACCGGAAGGACACTGGGTGTACCAACAAAAACACAAATGGACACCTGTTTGAAAATCACCTCATCTCCAGCATCTCTGTCTAACAGGTTGGATTTTTTAAAAAGTTTCAGTTCAACATTTTACTACTTCATAATTATGGTGTTGGCAAGTCACAATAAATAATAAACTTCCGGTTTTGTACATTTGTGCATTAATATCTAATGTCATTATTTCAACATACATTAACTGTTTCTTTGTCGTCCAAATTATACAGGATCACCCAAAAGTATCATTGAATGGATGTCTTGTACGACTCTGATCCGAAAACATTTCTACCGAGCAAAGAAATTTGTTCAATTTTCTGGGCCTTATTTGGATATATTAAAAACAGACATCAAAACATGAAAAGGTGAATTTTCACCCTGCAGTGTTCCTGTTACCTTATTTGTTTGGTCAGAGATGCACCTATTGACGAGTTTTTTTGCCAAATTGTCTATGGGATTGCTTGGACAACAAGAAATGCTAAAAAAGACCATGACATTGGAACGCTTCTGACTGTATGGTGCGCCTGCAAGGGAGCTGTTAGACGGTAATCTTGTTTCACGCCACCGTGTATCCACGTAACAAAAGTAATTTTCACGATTTTGACACATCTCAAGTCAAAATGGTCAGGGGGCTATATTTCAAAGTTTCATTGAAAATGAAGCATCGGTTGATTCTTTTTACGATTCTTTTAAGTCAACTGTGCAGAACGTCTGCCTGTCAGTAAATCGACCTTCACTGCTGCAGACCGTGTAACCCTGGCCTTGCATGATTCAAAATAATGTGCAAGTACAAATGTCTTGGCATCAACTACATATGTATCGATTGTAACGGCAGCGTTGGCTTGAGATGTGTCAATTGAAACCAATGATGTTTTTCTTTTCCAGATGGGATTTTTTTTGTGTGCACCTTTTCTAGTCCATGGCATTTTTTAAATCTAAGTGATGTTATCAAAAATATTTGTTTTGTCAAAGTATAGATTTTTTCTCTGTAAGAGAACCTTGACCTTCAACTTCAAAAGAGGCCAACCATTATTTTTTAAGCAAGAAATGGTTTAATGTTTTATTTATTTTCTGTCGTCAGTGTTTGAAGATATAGTCAAAGTGCTAAATGGAAATAATTTACACACATTTGCTGACCCCTAAGCCATCCTTGACGGACTTCTGTAATGAGTCGTGTACATAGAAATCTTACCACAAGGGCAAAGACAATCAAGTGTAAAAATCAAAAATATCAGCCAAGGAAAAAACAAGCTGACCTGTAGTGACCTTGAATTTGAGAGTGGTCCACTGAACTAAAGCAGGGAGTGTATATAGATTGTTCTAAACGCCCTGATAAACGGCCGGAATATGCGCACAAAATAAAAAATGTACGGCGATTGTGCAGCTATATTGTGCCAAGTGTCCAAGTATGTGGCTGCATGAATTTCAAACTTCAACTTAAATAACACACTTGTCGTATTCGCTACCGCTGATCAGCGGTAACGAATGGAGGGAGACAACCAGTGTGCGTTCATAAATGTCGGACAGACGTCAAACGGATGGACGATACTGAGATGGCAAAGGCATCAAAAAGATGTGCTTTCCTATAAGAATGTCATACAATGATTTGTTTCTTCTTGTCCCGACCTCTTTATGCAAATGCGTTGGAAAAAAGCCGAAGTTTGACAGCAAATGCAAGAACTGGAATGTGAAAGAAATGTGCTTCTTAGCGCGTTTGTTGTTGCTGTTGTTGTTTAACTCATTCGAGACGTGCCGCCTACAATGACGCGGCGAACCGCCGCGTATCCGTAGGTGGCACGTATCAAATGAGTTAAACAAATATGAATCTCAGCATATCCACGAAGATTACACAAAGCATACACTCACGTACAAACACGCAGTCACACCACTTTATTGACTATGCATTCGTGCAGATCGCCACGAGATTTTCGCGTTTATTGCGTCTATTCAGAGCGATCAATCAATCACCCAGTCAGTCAATCAATCAATCAATGAACAACACAACAACAGGAAGTTATTCTCGTATAACAAAATCAAAAGATCACAAATCAAATTTAAATCAGAATGCTTGATGGCTGATAAAAGACTCGACAATATGGCATCTTGTCTGTTATCACGGCATCTCGACATTTTGATAAATTGTGATGTAAGACACACACAAAATAAATAATAATAATATAATTAAATAAATAAAAATAAAATAAAAAATATAAAAAAAAAAAATAATAATAGAATATATTAATAGAATAGAATGAATTTTTTTTAAAGTCTGCAATATTTGTACACTGGTTGTCTCCCTCGATTCCCTGCCGTTGTTCAGTGGTAGCGAATCGAGGGAGACAAAAAGTATGCAACTGGGGAATAACGTTGTATAGTGGTAGGACTATGCACCTACACCGAAACCGGAGCTAATCACGGGGGGAGAGGAGGGGAGGGGGCAAGGGGGTGGGGGCGGGGGGTTACGTGTGTATGTCGAGTTTCTCCATTTAAAAAAAAACCAAATAAAAAAAACAGGGAGTTGGGGGTTGGGTGGGGTGGGGAAGAAGAGTTCCAAACACCCCAAATAGGGTCTTTACTTTGTTATAGCATTTTAATTTATTATTTATTTATTTATTTTATTTTATTTTATTTATTTTATTTTATTTTTTTAATTTTTTTTTTTTTTTTTGGGGGGGGGTGAGGTGGGGGGGGGGTGTGAGGTAACGTGTATATTTCGAGTTTCGCCATTTAAAAAACAAACAAACAAAAAAAACAGGGAGTTGGGGGTGGGTGGGGTGGGGAGGAAGGGTTCCAAACACCCCAAATATTAGGGTAGCAAAGACAAATATCCTTTAATGGGCATTAAGTTTCTTGAATCTTGAAATAGGGACTTTGTTACAGCATTTTATTTATTTATTTACTTTTTAGGCGTGGGGGGGGGGGGCGGAACCCCTGGAACCACCCCCACCCCCAACCCCACCCCACCCCCGATCCGCCCCTGAACTACTGACTTGTTGAAAAGATGGACGAAATTTGAGTTGGACTGGTCAAACTCTTTGTCTGCCAGTGAGGACATGCGAGCAATTTCGAATACACGGACACAGACTGAACGGTAAAGGCGAAATTCGAGCGGGTAAATTCTGATGTGGTTTACTATTTTACTTTACCGTCGGCCGGAAAGTTTTCAGTCATTTTAACCCATTCGGACTGCTACTGATGAAACCGAGTACGCAAGTGGTTATACTCAGTCTGTTTCCTAATAGCAAAACGTCTTCGGATTCACGACTGCCGCAGTGGGTCCGCGCGCAGCCGTGCGAGGGCCCACTGCGACTGTCGTGGGCCCGAAAACCTTTGCTTATTTGGTTTTGCTGCGCTTTGTCTTGCATGCGGTGTCACTGAGTAGGCCTAACTGCCATAACAAAAACGCCGCCGCTGACACGGGCTGAACAAAGCGGAAAACTATAGCCGGTGTCACGACGAATTCACCTTCTAAATTTTGACTATTATTTACACTCGAAACATCGTAACACTCCTCATCCCCTTACATGCTGTGTACAGTATGGTGCTGCAAGGACTGCAATATTACGCTAGCGAAGATATCAGGAAAACCGAAAACACGACAATAGTGAAACACGTTACAAATACATTATAACCACAAGCATCTCCCGCCCATCCCATTCCACCCTATCCATTCAACAAGGAAAGTTAGTCCCAGTAAGATTGTCATTTGTTGTTTGCAAGGTATTACAAACAATGATTTTTATGAATGAATGAATGAACTCAGCCCCGACACACCACCACAAGACACAGATCGAGCATGATAGTTCAAGGGTGGTGCCCAAAGGCGCCAAGCTATTCTGGCACCTCCCTTGAACTATCATGCTCTATCTGTTTCTAGATTTGTAATACGGTCCTTTAGAGGGCACCTTGAAAATCTGGGGATTTCGGACCCGGGGTAGAATGTGTTAACGAACGAATCAATCAGCCAAGTCGGTCAACAGAGAAAACAAAAGGCCACGAGTGGCAATGTCCTACTGAATGTATAAAAAAACAAGGGAGAGCTGACCTGTGGTATCGAACTGTAAGATATGGCAGCTATATATACATCAACCAGTTCTGACAACAACAAAAAAAAACCTTCTTCAATCAGTTTGTTCACACATGTATTGACCAAGGCAACGCCTCTTGACCTCGAAAGGTGCCAGTGATCACTGAAATTACTGTCTAACCCATTCAGCCCTGACGCACTACAGCAGGAGATGGGTCGCCCATGATAATTCAAGGGTAGTGCCAGATTAGCTTGGCGTCAATCTAATCTGGCACTGCCCTTGAATTATCATGGTCGATCCATCTCCTGCAACTGGTGCATAGTCATTAGATGACGCCTCCAAAATTTGGGAAATACGTGCTTCGGGCTGAATGAGTTAAACATTATAAGTTATTGGTCGGAGGGGTTCGCTACAGGGACCTTTGTAGGCCTGAGGGAGGTCAAAGGAATCATTGTACCCCGAAGGCCTGAGGGGTACAATGATTCCTTTGGCCTCCCGAAAGCCTACAAAGGTCCGTGTAGCGAACCCCTCCGACCAATAACGTATTTGTTTTCCTTCCTCCGTTTTATTGTTTAGAAACAATCCGGTTTATGAGGACGACCGCTTCTGTGGATAGGTGACACCATTGAATATACATGTTCTGCCGGGGATTCCCAGTCTTTACGAGACAGAGTGTGACGTAGCATGATTCCGTGTGAAGCGCAAGTTTCGCGAGTAAAAAGCTAATCTTGGCTTGTGTACAGAATGATTCAAGCTGCAATGTCTACAAAAGTCGTTAAAGTATGACAGTGACAGTGCTTCTTGACTGCTGTGTGATTCAGAAAAATTAAGAACTTTTTGATGAAGCGATCGGCATTTGACCACTGATGTGACAGCTTGTGCAAGTTAGCATGGTGCCTCATGAAGATGACTGAAGGGGATGCTTCGAGTGTGCAGCAGATTGTCGTTGTTATATCCTAAAGTGTCATGTGTGTTGGGATATCTGGAAAAAGGAATACCCACAACAACAAAAAAAAACGCTCGTTGTTAACAGCAGGACTAGTGCTGAGATGGATTTTAAGGTAAGATGTTATTTTACAGCGTTGACATGATGTCAGATAGTCTTCGAAAAATTTGTGAGATGTTTTTCTTCAGATAGTCCCGCATTGAGTTACGTGAAGAGAGAACTTTGGCAATAGCGTGCTTTGTGTATAGTGTAGCTCGGTGTGAATTTTCGTTTTAGTTCTTGAATTTGTTGCTCTGTGCTTTGGTTAAATTGTGGCATGTTGGTGGCTGAGCAGACGACAGTGTGTTGCCGGTTTGCAAGGATTGATGTCTCTGATTGGTTAAAAAAAAAATACTCGTAGCTATTTTTTGTTCCGTGGTTTCCCGAACTTTGAAAATGTCTCGGTGCATGGGAATGAGATCGATTTGGCGAAGGCTTTTGCTGTTTGCGCTGTGTAATTAGTGGTGAAATATTGTTTAAGTTGGCTCCTCACGTCGTAAAAAATAAGGCAGATGATGTGTATTACGTCAAATAGGACTACTTTAGTTCGTTTTTTTCTGCTATTTTGTCGAACCGAGTTGCTGTCAAGACTCGAAAACGAGGTCCTAACGCATAATCGAGAGGGCTATAAAACGTCCGCCATTTTTCGTTACAGTGGTTTTTATATCACGGTCACATGGTACAGTTTGCGCTAAGGTGACTGGTCGTGTGACGTAGTGAGAAAAACAAAAGCTTTTATTACACTATTACTATGCCAAGTGAAAAGTGTGTCAGTCAAAGTGAAAAATAATTTGGAAAAGATATGGCCATTTTACAAGGGTATTGACCTTTCATGACCTTCGTAGTTGGAACTTTGTTTTTTACGACTTTAACTAAACTATATTCCTGCAGCAAATATGTCATTATCAACTGTGAGTCAGAAACACTTCATAAACGTAGTTGGCATTTTGAAATCAATGTAAAGCAAAAATCAAATATCCCCAGCCGTCAAAAAAATTGACGAAGTGTTTTCAGCAAGAGGCATAGATGCCTATAATGTGCCCCCACAACTGCAGGGGCTCAAACTGATCTAAACCTCTTGTAGTTGGGTGGTGTTTAATTTTTCTTGGCAGTGAAGGGATTAAGACCTAAATATGTGCTGGTCTGTGGTTACATTAGTCACGTTAACCCATACCATACTGAGGCTAAAAGCTTCAAATGTGTGCACTGCCATATGCAAGCTACATTATAGTACTTACGGATAAGGATATAGACCAATGGCTTTAGTTCAAGGGTAGTGCCAAAATAGCTCGGCGCCTAGAGGTGCCAAGCTATTCTGGCACTACCCTTGAACTGTTTTAGTCAAACTTATTTCACACACTGGTGTATTCTGAATGATAAGGGTGAAGGCCCAAAGTCACAGACCAGCATATATCAGAGTCTCTAAATAATTTATTTAACAAAAAATAAAAAACAAACAAACGGCAAAGCCAGCACGGTTCAAGTGCAAATAAACTGCACATTTCTAGTCTGTGACCCTGACCTTGCGGATGTCTTTGGCATCATCGACTTTTGTGCCTAGTTTGGCATCAGAGATGGACAAACTAAGACAAATTAGAAAAAAAAAACACTAAAAAAACAGGTAAAATTTAGTGTACATATGGTCTTGTTCTACACCAGGTGACCTCCCTTGACTTTTAGGATGGTCAGCGATAGAGGTATGCAATGAAAGGCTCTATCATAAAATTTCATGGTACCACGTTTCATTGAGAACTATCATTCGAAATTACAATGTCGAAAGATAGGCCTATGTATTTCTCCATTTTGCTGACATTTCATGACCCTTCTGCGGTCAACCACATCAGTAGGTCCACATGCAAAGATATAATAACCAGTTATCTGTATGCCAAGATCAAGCTTGAAGTTTACAGTAATACAGAAACTGACACTTCCAAATTAATGTAAATTTCCATTTGTATATACTAAACTTGTATGACCTTGACCTTTGAGACAGGTCATTTAAATAAGTATGTAAAGAAAGGTTCACTCTATCACAAAGTATGGGCCAAGCTTGAAGTTTGTAACCTCACCGACGCGGCTTGACAAAATATAAAAGAACTGACGGCCAGCCGACGGATGATTCATTACAAAGACTCACTATTACTATCACATCGGCGCCAAAACGTGGACGTAGGTCTAGATCTACTTACTTCGACAACATGTCAGTTGATCTGATCTTCATCTGTCTGGAAGAACGTGGATCTCAAGCAGGCTACCATCGCCTCAAGGAGATGTCATGCGCTCAGTGAGCTGTTAAGGTGTTTAATCTCGATCAAAACAGCCGCCCTCATATCTGAAAAAAGGATCAACAAGATGTCAGATCCTGGGTTACGAGGAACATAACATCGGCACTGGTTGTCTCCCTCTATGCAACACCGCTTATCAGCGGTGTCAACTAGTGTGGGAATATTAAAGAAACTGAATGTAACCGAAAGTAACCGAAAACAGTCACCACTTCACGCGAAATAACTGACGTAGGAAACAGCCTACTGATCACACTACTTTTGTTGTCTCCCTCGATTCGCTAACCCTGACAGTGGCAGTGAATCAAAGGACTAGACAGCCAGTGTGCCTACAAATACGACCTCTCAGTTATGCAGAGAATATACATGTAATGGTATGCAAAGAGTTTTAGAACCACTCAGTGAATTGCTCCGTGTCACAGCAGTACGTGCTTCACGTGCAAATTTGAGAAATGTGAAACTAATGCGGTTCATCAGAATCGCTATCCTTAGAAAACGGAAAGGTTTCTCAATTTCTGTATCCACCAACAACTGAGAAAACAATATAACTTTCATATCATGAACGGAAGCATACAAATTACAATGAAACTCAAAAAGTTGTGCGTACTTCCCGTATTTGTAACGGGAATATCCACACAAAAAAACCCGTTTCACTTCACATACAAAAAAGAGAACAAGGATTCCTGAAGCCGGCTCAAAAGTATGTCTCTACTCTGTGGAAGCAATGCACAACATGGTCGATGGACAGCAGTGGTGAGTTGTATACTCACAAAGTGACACAAACTGGCCTAAACAGGAAAATCAGTAGCATCCTTTCCCGCCATTCAAACGTTGTCGACGGTCGGTCCCCAGAGCACATTAGTGCCGGTGCGAGACCTTGCGTTATAACAAATGAAAATAAAAACTTTCCGACCCATGGTCATCTCACTTTTGTCCCTATAATTTTTTTTCAAAGGGGTTCTTTTGTGGCTCAATGGTAGTTCGTTTTATTGTGGTTTGTGGTGGCTTCCCAGTGCACAAAGGCCATTCGGCCGACGTCGGCCGCCGTGTGTGTGTGTGTGTGTGTGTGTGTGTGTGTGTGTGTGTGTGTGTGTGTGTGTGTGTGTGTGTGTGTGTGTGTGTATGTGTGTGTGTGTGTGTGTGTGTGTGTGAGAGAGAGAGAGAGAGAGAGAGAGATGATGATGATGATGATGATGATGATGATGACGATGAATCTTGTATTTTCAGGATAAAGCTATTAGGCAACTCAATGCCTGTCTTACAAGCTGTCCTGTAAACAAAACAGAACATAACACGAAAACAAACACAGCATGCAAAATAATAATAATAATAATAATAATAATAATAATAATAACGGAAACAACACAATAGGTGAATTATTTAAAGGAGAAAAAATGGTATTGGAGAATTTGTAACCGCTACCGATGAAAAAGCAATGGAAATAAATGAGTGCATAGCATTAATATTATACTCAAGATTCAAGATGATTTTATTGTTGCTGTAATAGAAGATAATCACACACAGTGTCATAAAATCAGCAGGGTCATCAATAGCGTATAGCGACACCGACAAGACAATAGATGTTCAGTTTGCAAATGTATGGAGAAAGAGAAAATGTTTGACGTTTACGTGTTATCAGCAGTATTATGTTTATATGGCGAACTGTGAAGTCACGCTGATTGGAAGTGAGTGTGCAAAGCACGTTTAAAATGGACTTTACCTGAAAATGATTTAATGTTTAAAGGCAATGAGTTCCAGACAGAACTACCTGAAAATATAAGGCTTGATTTGTAGATATCTATCCTAAAGCACACAAACGCACACACACACACAAAGTAAATGAAGCAATCAATTCCTCTGTTAAGCTGATACCTAGGGCTGAAGTGAAATATATTCGGGGGCTTGATAATGAAATATTTTGTGCACGAGGACGCATTTGTTAAATTGGAGTTGTTCTTTCAGTGGAAGAGTGGAAGCAGGCCAGGGGCGGATCCAGGGGTGTCTCGACCGGGGGGGGGGGGGAGGCATGACAGCCCCCCTCCCCCTCCCCCCCCCCCCCCGCCCCGTTTTCCAAACTGTGTCATACAAAAGAAATCCAGTCCAAAACAATGACTATCAGGCGAGCATAAATTGATAACAAAGAAAGAAACGCGCTTAAAAAGAACAATTACAAATAAGTTGTGTTGAAATTATTCTTTCTTGGTGCTTTTCTTTTGGGGATTGTCTTTAAAATTGTACTATAGTGTTGTAACCGTCTCTCTAGGCGTGTTTCTTTCTTCTATTTTTGTTTTGTTTTTGTTTGTTGGGGTTTTCTGAGACATATTTAGAGTTTGCAGAGGTTACGATTTTATTTGTTAAAACGTTTCTTCTTTCAATTCGGGACACAGCACCGCTTTTGGCACTTTTTAAAAAGTTTAAAATGAAGGGCTGATCATATCTACATGCACTTGACCTCCTCCCCGCCTCCACCCCACCTCACTAACAAAACAAGATTAATCTGGCACTTCTGATTCTTATATGGTGTTAATTTTCTTATTAAAAAGAATGTTATACCAGGAGTTTCTGCAGGAGCAATAACCTTGTGTTTGACAACAACACTACACTACCAAGTACTCCTCCGTCTGAGGAACAACACAGCCATTTGTGAAAATTGTGATACTGCTCTATATATCCACAAACCTCCTCCATATGAGGAACACAGGATCAGATCACAGAAATAGTCATTAACACTCATGATGTATACCTCTTACACTGACTGACGATTCATCATCATCATCATCATCAGTCCCTTGCCCGAACTGGGCGTTGGGGGGACTGAAAGGCAGCAGCAACAGACAGTGCTCTCCACTGAGTTCTATTTTGGGCGGTGGCAAGCAAGTCTGGCATCTCGAGTTCGGTCCATTCTTTTATGTTTGCGACCCAACTCTTTCTCTGACGACCTCGCCGACGACTTCCTTCGAGAGTGCCTTGGAGGATAGTCTTGGACAAGGTGTTGTGTCGGGTCACGTGGCCAAACCAAGCAAGCTTGCGCCGTTTCACGGTTGCCAGAAGAGGTTCATGTGGGCCCACCAGGGAGGTGACGATGCTCCGTACATATTCGTTGGTTTTGTGCTCGCGGTACGAGATGCGGAGCAACTTCCTCAGGCACTTGTTCTCAAAGGCCTGGATTTTCTTTTCTGAGTCTGCAAGCAGTGTCCAAGTCTCACAGCCGTAGAGTAGAATAGACACTACGAGGGACTTGTAAAGCCTGTACTTGATGGTGAAGCTGATGGAGTTACTTCGCCATATCCTGTCCAGCCTGGCCATTGCGGATGTTGCTGTACCTATCCTGATACGGATCTCTGCTACGCAACTACCGTCTTTGGACAGGGTGGCTCCCAAGTACTTGAAGCTATTGACCTCTTCTAGCTTCTGGCCGTTCATGTGAATGTTGCTGCTGCTGTCGCTTGTGGTGTTGATCATCACTTTGCTTTTATCCGTACTGATCTCCATGCCATAAGACCCTGCGCTACTTGAAAGTTTGTCTGTCATGTTTTGGAGCTCACTATTGCTGCCTGCCATGAGGTCAATATCGTCTGCGAATCGAAGATTGCACAGGGATCTGCCACCAATAGAGATTGAAGTATGGTGGTCGTGGAGGGTTTCCTGCATGATCTTCTCCAGGAATATGTTGAAAAGGACAGGAGAGAGCAGGCATCCTTGACGGACACCGATCGTCGTCCTGAAGAACTCGCCTGACTGATTGTTAAGTAGAACCGCGCTGCAGGCGTTCTTGTAAAGCGCTTCTATCATTTGGATCAGTCCCTCCTCTATGTTGAACGATCTCATGACTTGCCAGAGTCCGTCGTGCCAGACGCGATCAAATGCTTTCCTGAAATCAATGAAGTTGTGGTAGAGTTCGCGCTGATGCTGCAGATGTTTCTCGATCAGGACGCGGCAGTTGAAAATCTGCTCTACAGTGCTTCTTCCAACTCTGAAGCCAGCCTGTTCTTCTGCCAGCAGTTCCTCGGCGAAAGTTTTGAGGCGGTTGAGAATGATTCTAAGCATTACTTTGCTAGGGTGACTTATCAGACTGATAGTTCTGTAGTTCTGGCACTGTTTCATGTTTCCTTTCTTGGGGAGCGGGATCACTAGAGACTGTGTCCATTCTACTGGCCATTTCTTTTGCTCCCAGATCTTTTGACAGAGTGTAGTGAGGACCTTCGTTGTTACTTCTCCTCCATGTTTCAACAGTTCAGCAGGTATGTTGTCTACACCTGGAGACTTTCCTCCCTTCAGGCTGCGTACGGCTGCTTCCACCTCTTCAGCTAACACTGGCAGGTCTTCAGCCTTCCTGGCCCCAGCCTGGTTGTTTTGGAGGATGCTGGTGTCTGGCTCAGCCTTGTAGTTATACAAGTCTCGGCAGTACTCAGTCCATCTGTTTAGTACAGCAGTGTTTTCCGTAAGGAGTTGGCCGCTGCTGTCTTCGATGACTGTGGCTGTTCGCTGTTGAGTCTTGGTGAGGGTCCTTAGCGTTTCATAAGCCTTCTTGCTGTTGCCGTTTGCCATGCCCTCTTCCACGCTACAACACTGGTCTTCAATCCAATCTTCTTTGGCTTCTTTCATCCTCTTCCTGATCTTCTTGTTGACAAGTCTGTACTTGTTTGCTGATGTGAGGTCTTGGCCTCTCTTTTTCTTCCAGGCTCTCCTCTCATCACAGAGATCGAGGATGTCATCGGTGACCCAGGGCTGTTTGCGCTTCCTCTGCTTCCCCAGCACTTCTTCTGCTGTAGAAAGTAACACCTCTTTTATATTTCCAGCAAGGGTGTCTACGTCGCAGTCCAAAGTAGCCAAGGCTGCAAATCTGCCTCCCACCTGGGCTTGGAAGAGCTCTTCTACTTCCGGGTCTTTTAGCTTCTGGAGGTCGAATCTGATGCGAGGGCTCTTGCTATCTCGTTTCAATGCCAGCTTCAACTTGAGGCTAGTAAGGACGAGGTTGTGGTCGCTGCCAATATCAGCGCCAGGAAAGGACCTCGTTTGTGCTTTGTTAACGCTGGATTTGAATCGTCGAGGCAGCAAGATGAAGTCAATCTGGTTATGGACCAGGCCTCCTGGCGATTGCCATGTCACTGTTCTTGACTTCTTGTGTGGATGGAGGGTATTAGCAACGGTGAGACGGTGACTCTGTGCGAACTCTAAAAGTCGCAGGCCTTTGTCGTTTGTTTCTCCAAGGCCAAACTTGCCAGCTGTTCCTGCCCATTGTTGACTGCCCATTGTTGACTGACGATTACTTAAGGGTTAGTTCAAGGTTGATCAAAATCAAGACATTTCACACCTCCCCTTTGGTGACAAGCACCAATGACCACATTGCTACTCTGATGGGCACTTGTGCATTGGTTGGTTAGTTCGGGGTTTAACGTCCACGGCACCGGAGTGATAATGGACGGCCCTAACGGGCGGGTTATGGGGGGGGGGGGGGCAGGGAAATCTATTGCTTATGGAGTACGACCTGAACATTGATAAATTCAGGCGCACTGCAACTGTGCCACTTTGATTTACCAGGACCTTTCAACGGACATGCTATTGAACACGCCCGTCTTTTTTTTTCCTGGATTGTGAGTCCAGCTACCGGGGCCGGGACGGGGATTCGAACTCACGACCCGGCGATTCCCTTCGCTCTCTTGCTCCGACGCTTAACCGCCTGAGCTATTTTGGACTCCCTGTACTTGTGCATGTCCACGGAAGACAAAGATATTCAATCTGTGTGAGGCTGGAGACCCACTGTGTTCAGAGAGCCAGTGTTGCGTGACAGGATTAGGGGATTAGCAATTACCTGTGACACCCGGGCCAGTCGCCGGGCTGCTCACCTCGGGAGAGACACTCACAGAGCAGTTGATTTCTCGCTTTCCGATCACATTTGGAGTGTACACAGGCGTAGACTTAAACCTAGATGACTGCCACGTATGAGGATGCAATACCATTCGTATGGCACAAAAAGAGGTAATGCTTTACGTGAGCCCCTGTGATGAAGGGGCACATAAAATTCTATGCCTGGCTGAGGGACTGAGTTGGGCCCCAGTTCAGCAATGATCGGACACTTTTCCACCAGCAGTCAGCGGCTTATTGCCTCAGTCTGAGGATGCAATGAGGATTGTATCGCACAGCAAGAGGCACTGATTTACATGAGCTCCTGTGAGTGCGGGGCACACGGCACTCTATGTCTGCGTGAAGTACTGTGACAGGTGCAGATAAGGAGTGCCAAGTGAGGATATTTGACTGTAGGCCCATGAACACACTATGCTCAGCCACCGATCCCGTGAGATAATTGTAAAATACACCGTACGAGAAAAGAAGAACCATCGAATAGTAAAACACAACTTCCACAAATAACCATACATTTTTTGTTGTTGTTGTCAGAGCTGACGAGGGGGGGGGGGGGCCTGCTTCCCCCCTCCTGGATCCGCCACTGGCAAGCCAAGGGATTTTATTTTTTTCGTTTGTGGAAGTAGGGTTTGGAATAATTATTTTAACTGAACGACGATACAGTGAGTTGATTCTTTTAATATGAAGTTCACTGCATTCGTCCCACAAAGAGGACGCATAGTCACAGTGGCTTTTAATTAATGTATGCGTGAAAGAGCAAAGTACAGCACTTTGTACTAAGAATATGTCCAAGTTTAGAGAGCAGAAATACATTCCTTGACAAGGTTTTGCACAAACTGTCGATATGCGGCGACCAGTTGAGCTGGTAGTCAATTTCAACTCCAAGTAGGCGTTGCTTGATACTTGTTGGATAGGTTTATTGCCAAGTGACAGAGGAACTGACTGAAATGAACCACTGGACCATCCTAGGACTGTGCGAAGTACGATGGAAGAACCTTGGGGAAACATCAACCCAGCAAAACCAAAAACTGTATTACAGTTGCAGAGAAGACAAACACGAACAGGGTGTCGGATTTCTCGTCCACAAAGACATCGTGAACACTGTCATGAGTTGTCGGCCAGTCTCCAGTAGGCTTATCACCATACGCTTGAGGGCAACCCCATTCAATATCACCATTGTACAAGTTTACGCCCGAACAACAGACTAAGGCGATGAGGAAATAGAAGACTTCTATGACCAACTGCAAGAAGTCTTGGACCAGACCCCCAAGAAAGACATTCTTGTGGTGCAGGGAGACTGGAATGCCAAAATAGGAGAGGATGCTGCTAGGAACTGGAAAGGCACATGCGAACGCTACTGCAATGCAGAGACCAACGACAGAGGCTTAAGGCTCCTGGAATTTGCCAGCTCAAATGATCTAAAGCTGACGAAAAGGCCCCGCCACACGGGCCGGTTGTGCCCCGATTTTGAAACCGATTCCGATCCGATTGCGATCGGATGACGTCAATTATCCGATCCGGTCCCAATCGGCTGGGAATCGGGTATATAGAACCTGCTCTATTTTCCCGATCCGAATCGGCCCCGGTTGTAAGCTTCAACCAATCAGAGCGCGTCTCGCAAAGCATGTCGTTTCAGTTTGCAAATGGCTGAACACGCCTGTTGTGATCAGTACCACCGCCGTTGCCAATGTTTCGCCCGCCTCTCAGTCCCGAATATGATGCAAAACTGCTGATAATGCAAGCACATCATCATCACTGTCAAAACTAGCAGCCATTTCGCTGAACAGGTACGACCTAGATCTTCGATTCAAACCGGTCGGCTAAATAAAGTCGGGGAATATGTGGCAGTGCACACGTTTTTGCAGTCCGGTCCGATCACCTACCGATTCGAAACTGATCGGGAATCGGCCTCAAAACCGGGCACGTGTAGCGGGGCCTGAAAACGTTTGGCCCACACAAAGCATCCAGAAGGTGGACATGGCACAGCCCGAAAGGAGAGCACCATAACTAAATTGACTACATCATGGTGAAGAGACGCTTCCAAACCAGTGTGAACATTGCCAAGACAAGAAGTTTTCCAGGAGCAGACATTGGAAGCGACCATGACTTAGTGATGATGACCTTCCAACTCCGCCTAAAGAAGGTCAACAAGCAGGGTCCCACCAGAATCAAGTTTGACCTCGATAAACTAAAAGACCCAGAGGTAGCGGAAGCCTTCCAGGCAAAGATAGGAGGAAAATTCGCGCCACTGCTACTTCTAGGTGCAGAAGACACGGACGTGGACACACTGATCGACACATTTAACACTGCTGTAACCCAAACAGCCAGTGAGATCCTTGGCAAACACCAACAAGCAAAGAAACCTTGGGTTACAGCTGACATCTTTGTTCTATGTGACAAGCGTCGAGAATTAAAGAAAAAGAAATCAGAGGTAGAAAGAGCTAAACAATACAGGGAAATTAACCCGGATATCAAGAAAAGCATGAAAAAGGCAAAGAATAAGTGGATTGAAGATCAGTGTAAACACGAAGAAGAAAATCTGAACAAAAATAATAGCAAAAGGCATATCAGCTGGTGAAAGACCTGACCAGAGTAAAACAAGGACGCTCTCCGATCATTCAAGATAGTGAAGGGACTGTCTTACGGAAGACCAAGACATACTGAAGAGATGGACAGAGTACTGCTCAGATTTGTGCAACCACCAAGCTACAGGGGACCCAGGCATACTTGTCAACCCACCCGTGACCAACAATGGCAACTATCCCATCCTCCGAGAAGAAGTAGAGGCTGCAGTGAAGTCGCTGAAAAAAGGGAAGGCAGCAGGAGCAGACAACATCCCTGCAGAACTAGTACAAGAAGGGGTGAAGACATGATAAGCGCCTTACTAACAATTTGCAATAAGATCTGGCAGTCAGTGGATTGGCCCACACCATGGACCCAATCACTTATAATAACTCTTCCCAAAAAAGACAACTTTCATCAATGCCAGAATTATCGCACGATCAGTCTTATATGCCACCCAAGCAAAGTCATGTTAAAGATCCTACTGAACAGGCTGAAGCCACAGGCAGAGGAAATCATAGCTGAGGAACAGGCAGGCTTCAGACCAGGGCGCGGCATAACTGAGCAGATCTTCAACCTGAGAGTTTTATGTGAAAGATACCTCCAGCACCAGCAAGACCTCTATCATGTCTTTGTGGATTTTAAGAAAGCGTTTGACAGGGTGGGGCATGCAGCCCTTTGGTCCACCATGAAGCTATACAACATAAATGCCAACCTGATCAAAGTCATAGCAAACCTTTACAACAAGGCCACTAGCGCAGTCTGCTTCAACGGCAAAATAGGAAACTGGTTAGGACTACAGTCGGAGTCAGACAAGGCTGCTTGCTCTCACCTACTCTTTTCAACATCTTCCTGGAAAGAATCATGACAGACGCTCTGAAAGATCATGAAGGAACTTTCAGTACTAAAGGCAGAACAATCACAAACTTGCGCTTTGCGGACGACATTGATGGCCTTGCAGGAACAGAGAAGGAGCTAGCTCAGCTGGTGGAAAAGCTGGACAGTACAGCCATTGCGTATGGGATGGAAATCAGTGCAGAGAAGACCAAATTGATGACAAATAACACCAGTGGCATTGGCACTGACGTCATGATTGGAAGCCAAAAACTAGAAACAGTTAATAAATTCAAATACTTAGGAGCCATTGTGACAGATGAGGGATCAAAACCAGAACTGCTGTCCAGGACTGCGCAGACAACAACAGCACTGACAAGATTGAAGACCATATGGAAGGACAGAAACATCACGCCCTGCTCCAAGATCAGACCGATGCGCTCCTTAGTCATCTCAGTGTTCTTGTATGCCTGCGAGTCATGGACCCTCACAGCAGACCTTGAAAGGAGGATACAAGCCACTGAGATGATGTTTTCGAAGGCTGCTTGGCATTTCATACAGAGATCACATCACGAACGAGGAAGTGGGAAGCAGAATCAGGCAAGCCATCGGGCCCTATGAAGACCTATAGCCATTGGAACACTCTCCCACTCTCTCTCCGTCAGAAACACTCTCTCTCCTCCTTCCAGTCCGCCCTCAAAACTCACCTCTTTCAACAGTTCTAGCACTATACCACCACACTCCCCACCCTAAGCAGACTGTCGTAATGTATTTCACTATTTGTGGTACGTGAGTCGTTGTCTAAAGCGTGCGCATGCGTGCGCGAGTTGTGAGTGCGCGCTTAGAGTTATAATTATTATAAGATAAGCGCAATGAAAATACCGTTATTATTATTATTATTATTATTATTATTATTATTATTATTATTATTGTGAAAAAACGCAAACTGAAATGGTATGGGCATGTCACGAGTTCAGCATGGCTTGCCAAAACAATCCTGCAAGGCACTGTGCAAGGAGAACGAAGGAGAGGAAGACAGAGGAAAAGATTGGAGGACAATATCTCAGAGTGGACAGGACTGAGGCTGGGTAATACGCTAAGAATGGCAGAGAACAGAGAGGAATGGAGGGAGCTGGTTGCCAAGTCATCAGTGGTGCCCCAACGGTCGGCAAGACTACGGGATATAGATAGATAGATAGATATATAGATAGATATATCGCATCCTTTGGCAGAATACATCCAACTTCATCCGCCGCAAAATGAGTGACAGAATCCTTTTTCGCGGACAGGCTTGGCACTTATTACCATCCTCGAGGCTTGAACATTCGCCCCTAGGGATGTATGCTCGGGCTGATGGGTGATTGGTGCCAGACTTGACCTCACTGCTGATACTTGATGCTACCGTTGATACTTGATGCTACCGTTGCACTGATTAGTGTGTGTGTGTGTGTCTGTGTGTGTCTGTGTGTGTGTGTGTGTGTGTGTGTGTGTGTGTGTGTGTGTGTGTGTGTGTGTGTGTGTGTGTGTGTGTGTGTGTGTGTGTGTGTGTGTGTGTGCATGTACGTGAGCAGCCACGAGTGAATGCGAATGTATGCAGTGCCACATTCTTTCTGCCAATGAAGATAAGTAGCGGCTAATCTCTCTGTTTGTTTGTTTGTCTATTTTGACAAAGGGTATTTACCCGAAATATTAATAAATTGTGTTGTACCCGTCTTTTCTAAGCGTGTTTCTTTCTCCGTTGGGTACTTCTTAGGTATCAGCTGCCGGCAGAGACTGCATGATCGATGTTTGTGTGTGTACTGATGTTGTGCCAGTGTGTTCAGTGCATTGCTGCCTATGTATTCGGCAGAGGGCTGCCGAGGGCACATATGATCATGTAATCAGTGGAAAGGTGGAAATTAGGGATGAGGGAAACCCTCTCTCTCTCTCTCTCTCTCTCTCTGTCTCTCTCTCTCTCTCTCTCTCTCTCTCTCACACACACACACACACACACACACACACACACACACACACACACACACACACACACACACACACACACCACGCAAAACACACGCACAGTATGGGAACAAACAAACGATCTTGGGCGAATCGGCTCTTGTCTTGGACGACTTGACCCTTTATTTTGGCGACTTGACTCGTATCTTGGGCGACTTGGTCACTTCCTTTGCCGAGTCAAAGCGTATCCCGGGCGAGATGGCATGTGGGCGAGTTGACTAACAATCAGTATTCTCCCTTGCGTCGATTTTGCAACACACCGTTGTGCAACGATTACCGTTTTACTCACAGTTATTTTTAGAAACGAGCTAACCAGACATGTCACAAGTTCGTCAAAGGTTACAGAATATCATGTATCTATAGTTTTATCTCAAAAGTATAGTTAGTTTCATCGTCATTCTGCCAGAGGTATGTATTGTGAAACAGAACAGACAGTGTACTTTGAAATATTTCCTTGTCGATAGATTATTCGAAGGGAAACCGAAACTTAATCCGTAGTATGGCTATGTCATTAGGTGACATGTCCCAAACGTTAAAGGTATAAATAGTATAAGTAATTATGTATTTTGACATTGGTTTCAATGAAATGTCATTGCAGGTTCTTCCTATGGACGGAGAAAATTATCTCTCTCACTTTCTCTCCATTATCATCATACTTTAAAAACTGTGGCAATTAAAATGATAGGCCTGCTCGTCAGTGTTTGGCATGTTCACATATTCACTGCATGTTGTTTGTTGCAGTGTTGTAGGACAAACGAGATAATAATCCAGAAAAGGATTCATCAGAAGGGTACCTCGCTGATATGGACAGTGAAGAACAGGGTTGTGGAGAAAAGGACAGCAGACCAGGTGATGTTGACTTGAATGCGGCTACATATCCAGTATTGGAGACAGCAGAAGGTAAGGATCTCATAAAGGAACAAGTGTGCAGAATGCATAATTTTATTTTGCACTGCAAAATTGCATGGATTCATAATTGTTATTTGTACTCATGTTTTTCAGTTTCCACCACGAAGCCTAGCAAAGGCTGTAATTTTCTCTGTTCTAGTACAAGCTAGACTAGAGTAGACAGTGCTATTAGTAGATTTGTCCTGGCATGGGCTACTGCAGCCTCTCCAAGCAATTTTATAAATGTCCTTAGTGCACGAATAATCTTCTTCTTCTTCCTCGACCGCTTCCTCTAGACATCCATGCCTGTGGCCCTTGTGAAGGCTGCTGTCCTCTTCAGGTCCGCAAGGCCGTCATAGAGTTTCTGCCGCAAGGGTGCACGAATAAGCCATTTCTGTAATAATTATACAGAAATGTCAGCAACTGTTTTCTTTGCAGTCATTTAGTTTCATGGTTACAGAAGTCTTCAGATATTCAAGTCTTTAACCCATTACATCCTGAGTCAGATTTCTTTTTAAAATTTGCTTGTTGTACTATGAAGAATACATTACAAATTAAGAGATAACCATTTTCGTTCAAGGGTGTTGCCAGAATAGCTTGGAACCAAGCTGTTCTGGCACCACTGTTGGACTATCATAGTCAAATTTATTTCAAGCAATAAAATGAAAATGGTTAGCTGTCATTATAGGTGGGTGCCACACAAGGCAGCATTTAGGGGCAGGAGGCCAGAAAAGACAACCAGTCAGTCACTGAGTCAGACATCGGTGATCAAAGCATTGCCAGAATTGACAGTCCAGACAGTGCACAGTATTTATAAAAACAAAAATACTCATAAAAAGAAACAAAACAAAAACAGCATTATCAACAGAAACAGTCAATTTTTTTGTGTGATTTAAAACTGATATTGTGCATCCTTTGTACATTTAATTTTTGTTGTGTGTTATGTTGCTGATATTAGTACAATACTACTCTACTAATAGTGGTAAAAGAAATTGTCAGACTAAACATGTAAATTTTGTCATTATTGCATTAGAAATGTGTGACAAAATTAGTTCCAACTTGTCTTTTGTGATGTTTTACAGTGTTACTAACTGTTATTGTAGACCGTACGTGAACTCCATATTGTGGATACAAAACCAATTCGATAAGGCAAGGAAAACACCAACATGGAAAGAACACATTTTGGGAGAAAAACTTGCAAGGACAAAATAATTTAACCCATTACAATCTGAGGCTGATTTTTTTTTTTTTTTTTTTTTGCTCACATGTGAAGCAAAAGTGAGTATGTTTTGGGCCAGTGGTTGTCTGTCCATCGTCTGTCATCCGTGGTAAACTTTAACGTTGGCCTTTTCTCAGAGACTATTCAAGCCACAGTCTTCAAACTTGGCCCAAGGATACTTTGTGGCAAGACCTTTCTAAACATACCAATTTGAGTGACCTCTCACAAAGGTCAAGGTCACAGGGGATCAGGTAATAAGTCAAAAATAGCTATATTTTGACATAATTTATTTTTTCTCAAATACTATTCACAACTTCAAACCCAAACTTGGTACAAAGACACCCGATGGTAAGACCTTTCTAGGCATACTACTTTCGTTGATCATTCAGTAAGGTCAAGGGTCAAAAGAGCTCAGGAAATAGGTAAAAAAAATAGCCATGTTTTGACAAAAGATGTTTTTTTTTTCTCAAATTAATACTATTCACAACTTCAAACCCAAACTTGCTACAGAGATACCTGATGGTAAGACCTATCTTTGCCTCCATTTCGCTCTTTTCAGCCCATACAAACAAGAAAAGTCACTCTACCAGTACAGAAATGAGTGCTTAAAATATTGTAGTAGGTTACTTCCCTTAGACCATACTGCCGGTTTTGCTCGTTAAACTGGAAATTGTGCACACATATGTGTGCGCCCCGTTGGCAATGGAGCTTTGCCTGGCACACACGTATACATGTGCGTTCTGTCGTCAAAAAGTTAAAAATTGCTTATTGTCCTAACTCCTATGAAGGCTACATTACAGATTACAAAATGGATCAACCATTTTAGTTCAAGGGTGATGCCAGAATAGCTTGGCGACTTGGGCACCAAGCTATTCTGGCACTACCACCCTTCAACTATCACAGGGATATTTATTTCAAGCAATAGTGTATCAGGATGAAAAGGGTTAATACTGTTTTGTCCTTGTTGACCTGAAGCATGTTTCCCTTCCATCATGGTTATTTGTTTGAATGGTGCATGTGTGGCAGTGACCTTTTTGTTCTGGATTTTGAAACTGAGGCAGCATTATGAGGATTGTGCAGAGTTCACAGTGTGGCTGGAGAGGAGACACGTGCGTTACCTGTCGCAGCACTGGAAAGACATCACTCGTCGCATTGGCACCACCTACTTCCCCGTCCATGTCTACGTCGAGCGTGACCACTTCCAGCAGGTGGTGCCAGATCTCCTGCAGCCCATTGCCAAAACAGATATTAATCTCTTCTATGGTGCATTTGGCATGGATGGGTCAGCTCTACACCATACTTCCTCAGCAAGGGACTGTGTAAATAGTTTCTCTGTCAGTAGTTCAGGTTTTACTGGAGTGGACAATTATAACCCTCATGTAAACAGTACCAATAGCCACATGCAGTATGGGTCAGGTCCAAATTTTATGTTTTCAAACATTCCCATGGAAGGGCTTGAGCAAACAGCAGGGGAAATGTTCAGGAGAACCATATTAGGACGATCTGAAACGCAACGTGACAGAGGGACGTCATCTAGGGGAGGCTGTTTTACAGGGGCTCAAGTGAATATGGTGCAGGACTCGCTTGCAGTGCAAATGACAGATGCTGGAGGTCAGGGGCGACCAGTTCTAGGAAGAGCATTGCACCATGGTACGCCAGCCAGCATGCACCATTTAACAGGTTTGTCACACAATGTACATGGAGCTGGCCCTTTTGGAGAATTGGCTTTCGGACAATTATGTGGATCATGGCCAGTTCCTGAGTTGGCATCTCGGGGGACTGCAGGAATGGGTGAACACTTTGGACACATTTTGATGGGTAGGAGTATTCAAGGACATACCCTACATGGGGGAACTGGAAGAAATGATGATGGTAGGACTGGACTGGGTTTTCCCAGGTTTGTCGGACCAGTGGGTATTGACTCCATGCAGACTAATTTGGATGGAGTGCAGGGAGGTAATTTTGGAGCATATTTGAACACTGCTGGGCGAGTACTAGCAGCGAATGAAATACCCTGTGTCAGAGCTGCAGAAGACATCGATTCTCTGAGGACTGTAATGGGTGGTATGCACCAAGGTGGTGATATTATAACCCATTTGAGTGGCACTCGACCAAGAAATCCAGGAGTTCAAATTGGTATCAGAGAATCTCAAAGGACTTCAGTCATGGGGACACATTATGGAAATAACTTGGATGCATTGTTGAGCTGTATTGGCCCATTAGATGCAATGCAAATTGAAGCAGGTATGGGTGTACCTATGGACACAGCTAGTCAAGCACTTCCATATAGGCCAGATTTCTGTGCCACAATGAATCGGTCTAGTCAGAGAACTCAGGGTGGCCCCATACCTGGACCCTTTTTTCAGCCAGTGAATCTAGGAATGGATAAGCTGGTGGATGGTATGACCAATCATCAGAACCCGTTTGCTCTTGGAATGAGAACACCAGCATTACCAGGGAATTTCCATTTTGGAACATCAGTCAGTGACTCTCACACGGGAGCTTTGTTAGCTGGGGCGTATCCCATGGAACACTGGACACAGACATATTCATCAGCGCCTGTCTGCGGAACAGGCCTTCATGTGCCTGTCGTAAAAATGTATCATGAAACATCTCAGTTTGGAGGCCACATGGCCAACCAAATGTGTCATTTTGGAATGCAACCTGCAGCAGTGACAGCCTCAGTTTCTATGAGAGATATGGGAAGATCACAAGGAGAAACCCTTGGTGTGAACGTAGGTCATCAGCACCATGTGAGCCACAATTGGAGACGTGAACACTGGATTGAGCCGGGGCCTGAACATTTACCTGTGACTACTGCTTCCCACTTGGATCTGCAAACATCCATGACAGATATATTTTCATAACCAACAGGGTATAAGGTCGGAACAAGGTCACTTGACCATAGGCACTAGCACAAGTGCATGGCTGTCCAGTAGTTCACAGCAAGGCAACAGTGCTGTCAATAAAGAGAATATTCCTCCTTTATAATCATATGTGGGAGGAATCTCAGCCTGACAAAATTAACCCATCTAAACCCAAGACCGCATTCGCAAATTTTAGAGTTGTCTATCAACTAATCCTGAGCACCAGTTCCAGGAGATGGATAAACCATGCATTTCAAGGGTTGTGCCAGATTAGCTTAGAACCTGAAGGCACCAAGCTAATCTGGCACTACCCTTGAATTATCATGGTTGATCCATCTCCTGCTGTAGGGTGTTGGGGTTTAATGGGTTAATCTTTCTCAGTTTCATTTTGTCTACCTCAGATTTCTCTGACTAAGTCCTCACGGAGAAATCCTCAAATTTGGGAGATCTATACTATCCTCTTTACTTGTAATGTAAATATGTTGCAGTTTTGGAAACCAAAAAATTACCATGATGATTGAAGGCGTCTAGAGGTGCCAAGCTATTCTGACCTGACCCTTCAACTGTCATGTTCGATTTAAATGCTGTGGTTTTTAAGGACTGCATGTTTTAATCATTACACCTATGTTTCTAGTCTGACTGTACTGTGGGAGAAAAATGAATTTTTCAAGCATTATATGTGTTAAAAGAAGAAAGATACAGTTTTAATTATGCACTTGCCCACAACTTTTCAGTTGGTATGGTAAATCATTGTTTTTACTTCCCCCCCCCCCCCCCCCCCCCCCCAAAAAAAAAAAAAAAAAAAAAAAAAAAACCACAAGTGTTTAGTTGTGGTGAATTTCATGATTTTATCCTGTAAAAAACTATCTTCTTACTACGAATAAAAAGTTTATATTTTTTCTAGTTTTTGACAGCTTGGCTGATACTGGTTAGAAAGTGCTAAATGTGCCTTACTTTATTTTAGTTTTGCTGTTTTTTATAATTTGGATGAAATATTTTAAAACCTTACTACCTGTCAACATCTTCATGAGGAAAACGAACAGTTCTTTTCAGTATTACAATGAACCAAAATTTGCTAATTGAAATGTGTGCTTTAACCCATATCATACTGAGGCTAAAAGCTTCAAATGTGTACACTGCCATAATGCAAGCTACATTATGGTACTTACAGACAAGGATATAGACCAATGGCTTTAGTTTAAGGGTAGTGCCAGAATAGCTTGGCACCTAGAGGCACCAAGCTATTCTGGCACTACCCTTGAACTATTTTAGTCAAATTTATTTCACACAATGGTGTATTCCGAATGATAAGGGTGAAATGCCTTTGTTATCTGCTATTTTGTTTATCCTTTTTTCACAACAGTTTTCAGAGGTATGGCTTGTTTGTATGCATATTTTGCACCAATCAAATTTATTATCCCATTCAGCCCTGACGCACTACAGCAGGAGATGGGTTGATCATGATAATTCAAAGGTAGTGCCAGATTAGCTTGGCGCCTGTCGGTGCCAAGCCTAATCTGGCACTACCCTTGAATTATCATAATCGATCCATTTCCTACAACAGGTGCATAGTCGCTAGATGACGCACCTGTGGAAAATAAGTGCATCGGGCTGAATGAGTTAAACCATTGGCTGTCAGTAGGGTTAAAATAGGGTTAGCTATCAAAATTTGTTTTTTATGCATATACTGATATAGCCAACCAAATGAGTGTCTTGTAAGATTCTCTTACAAAAGCTTACTTACAAAAGCTTACAAAATATTTGTTTAACTTACAAAAGCTTACAAAATATTTGTTTAAAAAAAGCTTACAAAATATTTGTTTAACCCATATCATTCAAAATACACCTGTGTGTAAAATAAGTTTGACTAAAGTAGTTCAAGGGTAGTGCCAGAATAGCTTGGCACCTCTAGGCGCCATGTTATTCTGGCACCACCCTTGAACTAAAGCCATCAGCCTATATCCGTATCTGTAAGTACTATAATGTAGCTTGCGTATGGCAGTGTACACATTTGCAGCTTTTAGCCTCAGTATGATATGGGTTAACCCTTACAAAAGCTTACAAAAGATTTGTTTAACCCTTTGAGTGTTGGTGGCAGTTTTAGTCACAATGATTCCTGCGGGAATCTTTGTGACTATAACCAATACCGACACCCAAAATGTTAAAACTCCATGTGCAGCAGCAAGTTATAAGTTAGTTGCAGGTTGACTGTTGATGTAATTGTGTAACAGTATTAGCAATATATATGCTCAAGGGAATAAACATAGAATGTGTGGTATACTTATTTATAGTGGAATTTAAATCGGTTCATTTCTTTCTTGTTATATATTACAAGTGTACTTGATGTCAGACACTAAACTGCAATTTTACACACACAGGCACACATTTTGTGTTCTTGTAAACAATACTAACGGTGTCTTTAAGAAATGAAAACTCTGTTGTGTTTATTAGCAGCAAATGTTTTAGTTCCCTTGATATTTTTTTTAAACGCTGGTAAAGATGCTTCAGTTTTCATACTTTCGATTTCTGTGACTTTTAGTTTGTGGTTTGCTGTGAGATGATTCTACTGTGGTCGCCTGGATATAATTGCTTAACTCTTTGACTGTCCATAGCAGTTTTTGTTTTGTGATGATTCCTGCAGGAATCATGGTGACAAAAAGCACTACTGACAGCCAAAGGGTTAACTGTCAAACACATAACATACAATATGATTCAGTCCAAAGAAGCACGTAGGAGGCAGAGATTCTCATAAGGCTTTGGCGGCTCATGAGACTCTGTACCTCTGGCTGGCCGAGCGTGGATCCTCTAGTTCTGCACACCAGAGGCACAGATTCTCATGAGCCCTAACTCTGATGACCTTAGTCTGAGAAGAAGGTGCAGTTACATTTGTTTAATCCAAGGGTCTGTGAACAAGTGGTCGCTTTAGACTGGTGGTCTCACCACACAGGTTTATCAAAATGATGGAGGGAAGGAAATGGGACCAAATATGGGTGTATGTGCTACCACTGTACAAACAAGAAGCACCAATTGTCATGAGCCCCTGCAGTTGCAGGGGCTCATGACAATTGGTGCTTCTTGCTGTATGTGGTTATTGGTCCCATTTTTAATGTAAGAAAATTGTAAAATCATGGCACTGAAAAAGAAACTAATTGCAGCATTGGATTTTATATGTGACTCCTCAATAATAAATGAACAAGTGGACGTTTGTCTGTTGCGAAAACTCACACACTTACTCAGTCAAAAGCTTAACAGCAAAACAGTGCAGCACATGGACGACACATCCCAAAATATGACATCAGTGGATTGGCCGTCAGGTTTGGTGGTGCTGTCATTTTCTGTTTTTAGGTCAAAGAAGTCATTTCTTAATTTTACGATAATCTTAGCATACTGTGAAACACGAGAGACATTATAATCACAGCTTTCTCACATTAATGTTTTAGGTTGAAATGTGACGCAACAGCCATTTGCCTAATTTGGGAACTGGCGACAAGAAAGTACAATGTCTACCCAAGCTCCTGTGGTACTATTCAATACTGTTGCAATTTGTTTCTTGTATTGTTCTCATTATTTGGCTATTTCTTCATATCTTTTTCTCAGATTGAGGGGTCATCAGGGCTGTTGTCTCGGACCGTTTTGATTTTTTTTTTTCTCTTTTTTTCTGCACAGCCATGGAAACATCTCCTTGTCACAATGCCCCAGTGAAAACTGTTGGTGATGTGGTTGCTGGGGCCAGTCCAGCTGTTGATGTATCCACTGTCAAATTAGATGTCAGCTCTGCCTTCGATGCGACAACAGCAGTTGGAAGTGAAATGCAAATTGAGGGAGTTCCATCGCCATCAAGTAATGTTGATCCTCCATCAGCTGTAGTGGGGGCAGAAGCATTTGATGTAAACGTTGAGGGGGCAAGCTCTGTCCTCTCAGGAAGTACTAGAGATGCTGGGGCTGGGACTAGCAGTAAGAGACCCAAATCGCCTCATGCTTCATCAAGTAGTGACTCTACTTTAACCTCCTCATCCAACATCACCATATTGCAAGGTGCTGAAAGTGTGGATGTGTCAGACAGTCTACAGAATTTGAACATTTCCACTGCAGAACAAGCACAGGGTGAGGGTGAGGCTACGACATCAAAGAGCAAGAAGAAGAAAAAGAAGAAGAAGAAGAAGAAAACAGGGGCAGAGACACCTGCCGAGGGCATGCAACCAGAAAATCTGGAGGCAATGCCGTCATTTGACATCACTCCCCAGAGTGGAGACCTTCCAGCTGGGGCAGACAAAGCTGAACCTGCACCAGGGAGGCCACAGTCGGGCAGCAAGAGGACCAGAAAGTCAGAGGCAGCTACTCCCAAGTCTGGAGGTAAGGAGAGAGATGCAGCAAAAACTGGCACTCCTGAAGAGAATGCACAGTCAGAAAACAGTGCTTTGCAGAAGCAAGGGGGACAGAGAAGAGAGCCGCAGAAGCAAGCTCAAGTGAAACAGCAGGGTCAACAACAGCAAGGACAGCAGCAGGGACAAAGGTCTCAGCAGCGACAACAGCAACAGCCAAATCAACGACAGAACCAACAGCAGCAGCAGCAGGGTCACGAAGGGAAGAAGCATCAGCAAAAGAAGCATTACAGAAATCATGTAAGTCTTTTCGGTGGTGAACCACTTCACTGCCATTTATCACAGTTAACTCAACATCTAATTTTTGTTATCCCATATCATACTGAGGCTAAAAGCTTCAAATTTGTACTCTGCCATAATTATGCAACATTGCAAGGTACATTATAGTACTTACAGATAAGGATATGGACCAATGGCTTTAGTTCAAGGGTGGTGCCAGAATAGCTTGGCGCCTCCAGGCGCAAAGCTATTCTGGCACTACCCTTGAACTATTTTAGTCAAACTTATTTCACACACTGGTGTATTCTGAATAAGGGTTAACTCAACACTGATGTGTCGGCAACAACAAAAATCATGAAAACTATGGATACAAAGTAATGTCAGCAAAAGGCATCGATCCTCATGAGCCCCTGCATTTGCAGGGGCTCATGAGGATCTATGCCCCTTGCAAATGGATCATGTTCATTATTTCTGATCAGTGAAGGGGTTAAGGGTAGTTAGTACATTTACCCCGAACCCCTTTCTCCGCCATGAGATGGCCTTGGTTGCCTGCTCGGCGTTAAACCCAAATAACTCGCCCAAACCCCTTTGTGCATGCATACAGTCAGCGGTACTGATTGTAGTACCAATGGACGCATGCGCAAAGGGATCAAAGACATCACAGTGGGGAATAGATTGATCTTGATGGTTCATGGGTAGTGTCAGATTAACTTGGTGCCTGGGAGTGGGAGCCAAACATACCTGGCAATACCCGTGAACTATCCTTGTGGACTATCCTTGTGGATCCATCTCCCACGGCGGCTATTTTGTCTTTATGATCACCATCTGAAATTGCTATTGAAAGCGCTTGATGGCTGTAGACTACTGGTAGCCCTTTGGCTGTCGGAAGAGCTTTTTTTTTGTTTCCTCAGAATCCATACCGATGGCATTACTATAAGGAAAATACCCCTTAGCTTACCGATTTCAGCCTAAGAACCCTTTGTGTGTTCTTACACAACAAGGGATGCAAATCTAGGGAGCTGTAACCAGGGACCCGGGGTAGTCTCCCCTCCCTCCATAAGGTCATGTGAGCAGTGTGATCATGCCAGTCTACCCTTAGCTTCACGTGAGAACGGTTCACCAGTTTCAGCCTTTCCGGTTTGGTTTGCATTTCGTTCTACGGCTTTGCTTCATTTGCAAGTTCGCTAGTGGCTAAGAAGATGGCAAGGTAAGTCCTCAGGTTGTGCCTATGAGAAGACCGTCTTGATTTACGGTGGCGTTGGCATACCTCATGGAATTTGTCGAATTTTCGGGAACTAGACCGGGCTTAGCCCTCGGACAGTGTTATGAGTCCTTTCACGGGGCCGTTCGTTACTGGCCTCGTGCGGTCGCACTCATGGCTTCTGCTTTGTGTTGCAGTATGCAATTACGCATCTGTAGGAAGTGTAAGGGCTTCCAGTGGCCTACGGACTTGCATACGCTGTGTCTTCCCTGCTCCGGCTGCTCCTAGTGCGCTACGTGGAAGGAGCGGAAGTGGTCCCAACTGTGGGGGTTCTATCAACGGGGACGAGCATCGGCTAAGAATAAAGACTATACCAGGCCGTTGGAAAGTGACAGGTCGGTACCAGACCCTCCGTCTACCCCCGCACCGCCTAGCCCCACAGCTCCGCGCTCTTTTTGCCGGACACAGGACTCAGTCCCATTTAGCCCTCTCATTGCGATAGCCGGGAGAGTCAATCCAGTCTCGCATGGTACTTCGCAAGGGGTGGCCAAGAGACAACTGCCAGTCTCGCATGGTCCTTTGCAAGGGGCAACTGAGAGACAGAGCACACGGAAGAGTTGAGCTCAGGCTGAAGTACCAAGGCGACACTGACCTTCAGCCTCTCCCAACGCTCGACGGAGGCCACCTAGCGCTGATCAGGATCAGGATTTTATTTAACGTCTTTTCACACATTGGTGATATTAGACACACACAAAACAAAACAAAATTATTTTTAAAAAATCAACAACCAAACATAACAACTTGTGAATATCAAAGAATAGATATAATTAACATCCAACCACACACACAAATTACTTATTATAATAGTTTACCCACCGGACTATGAATTATGATATTAACTATTGGAATTGCAATATTTCTATGTAAGATGTCATACATATTTTCTGCTACGTGATCAACTGTTATGTTATTTTTTGTCAACAGGTTCATTGTAATATGACACTCACAGATTATATGTTTAACAGAGATCAGATGGGACTTAAGCACTCACATTTGATGTCTTGCAAATTTTGTTTTCCAAGAATTTAGTCTTAACTTGTATATCAATGAAGCTGTTTTTCTTGAACAAGATGGAACATGATAAGTATATATATTTCACATCATCTTTGTGAAAAAAGCTGTTTAGCACAAAGTACATTTCATGTAGAGATAATTGATTATTATTATTACAAACTTCTGAGTTTTCTGTATTTATAGCTCCCTTTTTTGCTTGTCTGTCACAATTTCATTCTAATAAATTCCGCAGTGTGAGGGTATCCAAATAAAATCAATCCCTATTCCTCTGGACATAATACAGCTCATAATATGTTTTATTTCATATAATAAGTCTTTTCTAGTGTTACAATCCCAGCTTTGTAGACTATATAGGACAGATTTAGAATCGACACAAATCAAAATGTTAAATATATCATAAGGTATAAGTTGAATAAAATTTAGTGCCATGAGAATCGTATACAGTTCAGACATAGATGTAAAAAATCCTTTACCGAGATAAAGAGATTTCTTCACTTTGACTTCTGGAATAACAAAGCCTGCACCACAGTCTGAAGAATCTAAGACAGACCCATCTGTGAAAATTTTCAAATGTTTAGAATATGTTGTCTGTATTTTTTTTTTTCACTAAATTTGCTAAAACGTTCACATCCTCATCTTTTTTTAAAAATCTGTGTAATCTATATCGAAAGTAGCATTAATATGTTCCCACAGAGGTATAGTAGGTGTTACTGATAAAAGAGGAATAGACTTTATATCTATATTGCAGTTTTCTATAGCATCTTTGACATAGTTACGTATAGGTGAAAGATACGGGATTGTTTGCGCTCTCTTCGGGAAATCCACATCTGCGTCTAAAAATATGTCCTCTTGTACTGAATTTTTGACGGACAGGCTTCGGACAATGTATTTTGCAGTTGCTAATTTACGTTGGTCAGATAAAGACAGAATACCTGCTTCTTTGTAGGTTTTTACAGTATTAGTATGAACTGGCACTCCAAGGCCTAATTTAACTGCTTTACTATCAATGCAATTATTGCTTTGCAGCTTCTGTAGAAGTGTAGCTGGGGTAGTAAAGTAGAATTCCTGACCATATATAAGTGTTGATCGAACTAAAGATGTACCAAGGTGTAAAACAGCTTTAATGTCCTGACTCCATGGTTGTGAGTTTATAATTTGTAACAAGTTAAGTCTTTTTCTTGCCTTATTTAATATGGCTTCAATATGAATTCTCCAAGATAATTTTGATGTAAAACGTACGCCTAAAAACTTTACAGACTGTTGGTAGTTTAAAGGCGTCCCGTTTAGGGATAATTTAGGTAATGTTTTAGCACTTTCCCCATTATTGAAAAGCATTAGAAATTTTTTTGCCCAGATAGTTCTAGGCCATTTTCTTTCATATAGTTTGATAATTTGTCCAATTCAATCTGATAAATGTTTTTAACGTAATCTACGATTCTTTTTGGGGTACGTTTTCTGAGATTAGTGTTTATCCATATAGCAATATCATCTGCATATTGTACCACAGTTGTGTCCTGTGAGAGAGATCTATTTCTTAAAGGTTGAATAACTTTTACCAATTTTGGTGCAGACAAATCTTTCAGACGAAAAGCTTTTAATGTACTCGTACATAAACCCGGTTATGCCAATCTGTTTTATTTTGTATAATAATCTGGCATGCCAAACACTATAATAAGCCTTTTTTACGTCAAAAAAGATTGCTAATATACTTTTCTTCTTGAAATTTGATTTTTAATGTTATTTGTAAGTTTAACTAAATGGTCTGTTGTACATCTACCTTTCCGAAAACCAGCTTAATGAACTGGAATTATATCCTGTTTTTCACAGTATTGAAATAGCCGATTTAAAAGAATCTTTTCCATTACTTTGCAAGCTTGTGATGTTAGTGCAATAGGTCTATAACTACTAATCAATGTACATGTTTTACCCTATTTGAGTACTGGAACTACTACTGACTGCTTCCAGATAGTAGGAAGAGATCCATTAAACCAACATTTTTGGTAAAATTTCTGTCGTAATTTTTTCCACAATTCAGGTAAATGATAAAGTAGTTTGTAAGAAATTCCATCTATACCCACTACACTAGAGGTATTTGTAAATGACTGTAAAACATATAGGAATTATTGAATTGGAGCATTGATATACTGAGAATGATTAGAAACTGGATCTCGATAATCTGCTTTTACTTCTTCTTGTTTTCTGAGGTTTATGTTTGGTAAACTAAGACTAGGTGTGAGACTACTTTCTGCAAACATATTAACAAAGGCCTCTGCTTTATCTACTGCACTAGGAAATGCGTTGCCTTCTACTGCGATTGGATACACTTGTAATTTGTATCCATTTTGTAATTCTGATATTTTTTTCCAACCCTTATACGTATCTTTTGATTCAGACACTTCATTTTTACAGAACTTAGCCCAGTGAATCTTTTTGGCTCTCACCACTATTCTATTACAGTGTATTTTTGTTTTCTTCATTTCCCTAAAGTTCTCTTCAGATTTGTTTCTTATCCATTTATTAAAGTGTTCCATCTTAATATTTACTGCTAGTTCCCATTCCTTATTTCACCAAACATTACCTGAATATTTTCCTTTTGATTTTCCTTTGCATTTTGGTATTGACTTCTCTGCAGCAGAAAGAACAGCTTTTGTAATATTTCCGTAAAATGTATCTATACTTTCATGTTCAATACTTGCAATGTTGTGGGACAGCAAGACTGTCTCATACAGTTCCCAATTAGCATTGTCATACTGAAACTTTGGAATTCTGTCCTCAATATTGCAATATTCATCTTTATTTTTAACTTATACTTGTATAATGATTGGGAGATGATCACTTCCCAAACAATCTTCCTCAGTGATCCAAGTGCAATTTGTTTCCAAGGTTGGGCTCACTAGTGATATATAAAGAGCAGATGCTTTATGGGTATATACATCTGGGATTCTAGTGATTCTATCAGCATTTAAAATGATTAACTTAGAGTCTGAAATATTTTCTACTAGACGATTGCTTGTAACAATCGTACCTCCAGACTCCCAGAAAGGTACATGAGCATTGAAGTCTCCTAGGACCATCCAAGAAGTTGTCTGCTGAGAATCAATATCTTTTAGCCAGTCAGTGTTGTCATCTTTTGGCCCTCTAGGTAGGTATACGGATATCACATTTAAAGTATTTTGATTATTAAATTTTACCATGGCCCCAGTGATATAGATATCATTTAGATCTTTGGTTATAGAGTACGTATTTAGTGACGAATGTTCTAGGTCATCTTTAATGTATAATGCAATTTGGACTTTATTTGATATCGCGTCATAATTGTATAGAGGAGGATAATAATATACTCGAAGTTTGGGGAGTTTTTAACCTTCTACATTCAGAGATTGTAACGCTAATATGCAATACTCTGACTGTGAGATGTGATTTTTGAAGGATAGAAAATTTGTTGAAATAGATTTGCAATTCCACTAAAACACATTCATATTGCTTGTGCTCTTCCTCATGGTCAGTGATCTCTTTGTAGCGAAAGAAGGTCAACTGAAGGGGAAGGAAAGCAAAAAAAACAACAAAATACAAATAACTAATACAAAACAAAATGAGCTCTTTCAAAACACCAAGAATCGGTATATCTCAAACAGTTCAGTACTAAATCAAAAACTAAAACTAAACTATCTGGATATCATTTCAAAGTTGCCTTCGAACCGGACTTGATAATGTTGTTAACTTTACCACATTGGAAATGATAATCAGTTAGCTTATTTATATTTCATTCGGTCAGAAACTTAGTGTGAGTACCACTACCAGTGACCCATCCAGTCATAGTATCCATTGGGATGTTTGGGATAGTGGTAACTTAATGTTCGTTTCGGATTTTCCCAGAATAAGTTGGATAAATGTCTCCCGATGTTATGTGCAAAAGCTGAAGACCCCCTTGCATTTGGATGTATTGATTCTTGCAGATGAAAGTTAGAGTTAATGTTTTCATGATGAATTACGGAAATGTTCTGGTCGTCAATAAGTTCTGACACCACCGTGGCATTGAAAATCTCACGTTTTATGTTCAGTTGAATGTCCCTGCATGGGGCTATCTTGCTGACTACTATATGGCCTGCAGGAAATTTCTTTTTCAGATCACGCACTGTTACAAATGATTTCCCAGCAGTGCGTGGATTTGAAGATTTAATGTTATTTACACCCATATGTATCACGACAGCATTGACATCTTCCTTGATGCTGTCCGTAGCTTTGAAAATGTCTTCAACGGTGAAGGCGCTTATCTTTGATACCGACAAACTTTCCAAGCTGGTTAGAGCGCACGCCTTTCAAAGTGGAATCATGAAATATTGCTACTCTTGGCATTGTTACGGTCTTTGATTGTGATGATGGCGCATTTTGGCATTTGACGTCATCTCAATTGTTGTTTTTTTGTTGATCGAAATTTCAATATTCCTGTCCCTTTTGTTTATGTATTCTGCTTACCTTTGTTTGGGAAGCTGAGGTAGCGGAATGAGATAAAGAAGAAGATGAAGTATTAGCCTGTTTACGTGTCAGAGTAGCTACAGTGGCTCCAGCAGGCTTGTCTGTCTTGACCCTGGCCGTGGAGGTGGACTTGACTGCTGCCGCAGAGGTCAGTTCACATCAGTCTCCGATGTCCGTTTTGGTCGAGACGTCGACTCCTCTGCTGAAGCCAGGATGTAGGCGTTGCACCTGCTCCGTCAAGAGAGCCGCTTGTTGAGTAAGTAGGCTTATGGTAGCCTTCAGCTAGTCTACATTTTGAAGGCTTTCCTCCCCGTTGTCCTTCAGGTGGTGGCGGTTATCCTGCTCCTGGATGTCGATATTTTTATCTTCACTCTCTCTTTCTCTCTCGTTGTCCTCGGGCGATCTTGGTTCATCGTTTCCATCAGGAGTTTTTGTCCGGGTGACTCCTTGTTCTGGTCATTCTGATGGTTTAGTTTGTCCAGTTTTCAGCAACATTGTCGGAGCTCAGTCACCTAGTGCTGAGGCTCGCTCGGGATGACACAGCTACAGCGTTAGTCCGTCACCTCCTTGTCGGTCTCTACCCTCTGGGGCAGCCAGGCCACCCGGCAGTGCGCGGACCCCTCGCATTCTACAGCATTCCGCTCCTCGAAGCTGTTCCCCTAGCACTCGGGGAAGTTCACTTGGAGACCGGCATCGGGACTCTCCTCTTCATGTCACAAGGACCTCTGGACGTGATTCCCCTCTGGCTTCTGTGGACTCTGGTAGGAGGCAACATCCCTCTCTCGACCAGCGAGCAGGAGCGCCGATGAGCACAACAGAGGTTCCTGGACACCCTCAGTGGCCCTGGATTCCTTGTTCTGCTCGGCTTTCCCCTGACCATCGCTCGCCGCACAGGCGCTCGGGACGTTTGTCTGACAGGCGCTACTGGTCTCCACCGGACAGGGTTGCTTCCCTAGGTGACGTTTTGTTTCCTGCTTCACCCGCAGCATCTGATTACGATGGGGATGCCCTCAGTCTTCACACGGAGGACTCAGCATCAGCTCTGTTATTTTATGACAGCAACCACCCCCGCCCCCCACAGCCCTCCCGCAACCGACACGGCAGGAGATATGCCCTTGTGTTCTGAGACCTCTCGTGCCTTGGACGAGGTGGCACTTCTGATCATTGCTATTCTTCTTTTGGGGAATGCCTGCCTTATCCACCTCTCAAGAGAAAGACCTCGGCCTCGGTGGACGCGCTGTTCCAGGCAAGGCGATTCAAGACTCTTCCTCAGTCTCCAGGATTTCAGGACCTTTCGGACGCCTTCAATGAGCACCTATGCCAGGGAAAGCTATGGGATAAAGGTTTCTTTGTGGACACTCGATGGCCGGCGGACGTCGACATCAAGTTCCGGCAAGCGTGGTGCAGGAGTCACTCTCAAGCTTTTGTCTGCCCCCTTCCAGCGGTGGACCCTGCGGCAGAGTTTTAAGCTGGAGGCAAGGTACCGGTCCGACGGTTCATCCCCCCGTCTTGACCACATGGCAAGTTTGATCCGTAATTCCCTGGCTTGTGTGGGTTTAATGGATCTGGTTTCGCAGGCGGTGGTGCGGAATGTGGAGGAATTTTGGGAGCAGCCTAGTGAGACGCGCTTACAGGACATCTGCTCCAATCGCGCAGTTCACCACACTGCGACCAACGCCATGGCGGCAGCAGCAAATTGTGACAATGAGGAGGGACACCGCTCTGAAGAGTTGCCCTGGCATCCCCACGACCTTCATATCTCAGCTCCGCCGTGCTCCTTTGGGCAGTTCTCCCCTCTTCGGTTCCACCTGGCAGGAGGTAAAGGACTTGGCAAAGAACCTGTGGCCTAGCGCTCCCAGAGCAGACTTTTCCCAGTTTCCAGCTTCCCGCAAAGACGGGGGTCGCACCCTGCGGAGCTTTAGACCCACCTCCCAGCTGGATACCAGACTTCCTCCCAGGACCAGATGTCAGGCCCTCGCGGATCGTTCCCGCCCCCTCCCAGCTCAGGCTCCTGCCTGGCCTAGGAACGCCCGGAGGCCCGGACATGAGAGGGCCCAATGACTCTCTCCTAGCTTCGCCCCCGCCAATTCCTGCAGGGTCTCCTGTCGGCGGGAGGCTAGCAAGGCACAGTGACGAGTGGTGGTACTCTGTTGCCGGAAGACCCTTGGATTTTTGACACGATCTCGGAAGGACTTCAGATCTCGTTTCGGGTCCCACCTCCGCTGAGACGCTCCCCACTCTGGACGCGCCTGCCGGTCGACCAGTGCAAGGCGGACACACTTCAGGGACAGATCATCGCTCTGCTTCAGAAGGCCGCCACGAAAGTAGTAGCCCGCCACGTCTCCCCGGCCTTCTACAGTCGGCTCTCGGCCTTGAACAAGTTTATTGTTCTCCCCCTCCTTTCGCATGGAAACGGCAAGGGCCTTACGAGCCTCGGTGCAGCCTATGGACTATGCTGTCAGTCTCGACCTCTCGGACGCATACTTACACGTTCCCATGCACCCGGCCTCTCGTTGTTACCTGTGTTTCGCCTTTCGCTGAGTGGTCTATCAGTTTCGAACCCTACCCTTCGATCTCAACCTCAGCCCTTGGGTCTTTACAAGGATCATGGATGCCGTAGTGGCCAGAGCCAGGCAGGCTTCTTCGAGCCCTACCCCCCAATTATCTCGACGACCTGCTCCTCAGGAATCAGGACGTGGCCTCGCTAGAGGTGGACATGGGCGCGCTCCTAGCGCTGCTTCACCGGCTCGGGTTCATTGACAACGAGGGCAAACCAGACTTGGTTCCGTCTCGCAGGTTTGTCCACCTTGGTATGGAATTCTTGACCGACCTCAACAGGGTGCGTCTTCCAGAGGCTCGGATTCTGAAGTTGGTGTCCTTAGTCCACCAGGTGTCTCTAGTGGACGCGGTCCCGGCCAGGACCTGGCTCCAGCTCTTGGGTCTAATCAGCGTGGTGGCAGACCTGTTACCCCTCGGCAGGCTCTACTCGCGACCGCTCCAGCTCCATTTGCTGCTCCACTGGCGACTGTCCTCTGGAGATCTCAGAGCCTTGATCTCAGTCCCGCTGTTGATCCGGCCGCATCTGCTCAGATGGACAGACCAGTCTTGGTTGGTGACTGGAGTTCCACTCTTCATCCCCCTGCCTCAGCTCTCGATCTGCGCGGACGCAAACCTCGTCGGCTGGGGAGCCCACTTACTGCCGGAATTCAGCGCCGTTTCGGGTCGGTGGCCGTCGGACCTCCGAGATAAGCACATCAACTGACTGAGTTGAAAGCGGTATGGTTGGCGCTTATCAACTGGGAGTCATGGCTCTTCGGCCAGGAAGTCCTGATCCTGTCTGACAATGCGACAGTGGTGGCATATATACAGAAACAAGGCGGCGCTCGGTCCCTGACCCTCTGCTTGCTACTTTACCAGATCCTCCTGTGGAGCCGAGATCGGGGGATCGCGCTCCGAGCACGACACATCTGGGACACCTGAATGTTCTCGCGGACTCCCTCTCTCGTCAAGGGCAGCTCCTCCACACCGAGTGGTCCCTCCGGCCGGACATCTTCCGGATGATCTGTGCGCACTGGGAGATGACCATGATCGACCTTTTTGCGACCAGATGGAACAAGCAGCTTCCACCTTTTGTCTCGCCCATCCTGGACCCGCTCGCTTGGGCAGTGGACGCTCTGTCCGTCTCCTGGGAGGGCCTCATAGCCTACGCTTATCCTCCTTCAGTACTGGTGCCCAAGGTTCTCCTCAAGCTATGGGGTTGCAACACGGTCCTACTTCTTGTCACCCTGTTCAGTTGAAACAGGAGTTGGACAACAGATCTTTTGAGCCTCGCCACGGACCCCTCTCTCCGGCTCTCCACGCCTCGCACGATGCTGAAGCTGAAGCAGCCCATGTAGAATCTCTTCCACTCTTGCCCGGAGAGACTACTTCTTCATGCCTGGAGGTTGTGCGGCAAGCCCTCACAGCACGAGGTTTCTCGAATGCAGCAGTGGAGGCGATCGCTGCAGCCCGCAGACCATCCACCCGCCGGGTGTACGAAGGAAAGTAGAGGGTCCTACAGTCCTGGTGCGAGTCCGAGCGCCTCTCCCCAACGGCACTGACCATGCCTCAGCTGGCTGATTTCTTCTTGTGGCTGATGTGGCTGTTCAGAGAGCAGAACTTGGCCCCGATCACCATCAGAGGTTAACTCTCCATGGTTGCAGACACTTATCGGCACTTGGGCCTACCAGACCTGGGAGCGTGCAAGGACCTCTCAGACCTGATATCACTTCGAACTCCTCTCTCATTCCATGCTGGGACCTACCGTGGTTAACCTGGTTGAACTCTAGTTGGTTTGAACCTCTTCCCTTGGCCTGCCTCGCGGATGTGACCAGGAAGACCTGCTTCCTCTTGGCCCTCGCTACAGCAGCCAGAGTTAGCGAGCTGCATGCCCTGTCAGTGGACCCAACTTGCCTGCAGTTCAGGGCCAATTAATCAGTTCAACTCCTGACCAACCCTTCCTTCTTGGCAAAAATTAGACTCCCCTCGGCTGCGGCACAGGTGATGAGTCTCCACCCGCACACAGGTTTTGACCGCTCCCAGATGTCCCGACTGCAGGACCCGGTACAAGCGTTGAAAGTCTACCTGCGCAGAGTAAAGCCCATCAGGAGTGGCCACTCCTGCCTCTTCCTGCCCTTGGCCCTGGGGCAAGCTGACATGTTTGCCCAGACGATCTCGTCGTGGTTGCGATGGGTCATCCGCTCCGCATACAAGGATATCTCCCCAGAGGGGCCTAAGAGAATGCGGATATGGGCACCTGAAGTCAGAGCGGTCGCCGCTAGCATCGCGTTCGACCGCAACTGCGCAGTCAGAGACATCGTAGCGGCTGTCGGGTGGCGAGCAGAGTCCACCTTTGCTCGCTTCTATCTCCGAGACCTCTCCGGCCAACGAGACAACCTGGCCCTTGTCGGAGAACTCTCGGCAGCGCAACACTCCCTCCGAGCGCCTCAGGCGCCATAGGTAACACTTAGCTGAAATCGTCGGGAGGTTGCCCCTCAAGGCTAAGCTTATAGCAGTGGCGGGGTTTTTTTTGGCGGAACACTCCTCCTTCTCGCTATTCTTCCTTATAGTAATGCCATCAGTATGGATTTTGAGGAAACAAATGTATTTTTCTCCAAAATATATTTTTTTAAAAAAAACTTACCGATGGCATTACTCAAAGGTCCCTCCCACCTACCCCGCTTGCCGCCACTACGCTAAGAGTAAGACTGGCGTGATCACACTGCTCACATGACCTTATGGAGGGAGGGGAGACTACCCAGGGTCCCTGGTTACAGCTTCCTAGAGTTGCATGCCTTGTTGTGTAGGAACACACAAAGGGTTCTTAGGCTGAAATCAATAAGTTAAGGGGTATTTCCTTATAGTAATGCTATCGGTAAGTATTTTTCCAAAAAATATATTTTAGAGAAAAATACATGTTACCATGATTCATGCGTGAATCATTGTGACAAAAAAGCAATAGGGGTAGCCAAAGGGTTAGTTTCAGTTATTGATTCTCCAAGGGGGGGGGGGCGGGGGGGGGGGGGGGGGGGGTATTTGCAGAAATGATGCAAGTATACTTTGCTCAAGAAGAAAATGAAGACAGCATTCAAAACAATAATTGTACATTGTTCTGTCACATTCACAACTAAGTCAACTTGACTGCATCAGTTCACAGGATAAATAATCCATGTGGTGTTGCTTTCACTTAAAAGTTAAAGCAACAAAAATCACAAAGTTTAACTCATTCAGCCCGATGCACATATTTCCCAAATTTTGGAGGCGTCATCTAACGACTACGCACCTGTTGCAGGACATGGGTCGACCATGATAATTCAAGGGTAGTGCCAGATTAGCTTGGTGATCTGGCACTACCTTGAATTATCATGGTCGACCAAAAATTTGCTGTTGTGCATCAGGGCTGAATGGGTTAGGTGATTTTCACATTTTCAGCTTTGGCCATGTTACTTCTTTATTTTTGCTTTTTTTTCACGTTTGCAACGTGACCATTGACAGTTTATGAGAAGAGTGATTAGTTGATTAAAAGACAGCCGAAAATCAGAAGTAGGTCAAAATTGCATCTTTTTTGTTTAAAAATGGTGGATTAAAAGATTTGACAGACGTGATATCACATCTGTCCAGGATTGTATCTGTTGTTTGCATCAAGACGCACAGTTTATCTGTCAGATTACTGGACTCTGTTTACTTGTGCAGTTTGAACCATACTGGCCTGCAGACAAACTGTCAGCAGAGCTAAAGCGGGGCACAATATTTCAGGTGAGCTGCTTGTGCTTTTCCTGCTTGTCCTTGACTGTTTATTGAGTATGATGCTCTTGTGTCTGCTTGAAATAGCTAATGCGGAATTTATAGTTTAGTATACATGTACACTAACCCCTTTGTGCATATATTCACCAGTGCTGGAGACAATACGAATGGCTGCATGTGCAAAGGGGTTAATATGTATGTGGCTGTGAAGAGCGCACATGATCATATTTATGAGTCAGTCATTTACAACAGTGCTGGGCTAAATGTAGTTCTGACTACTCTGGCGAAGCACTGTTTGCAACAACCCCACCCGGGTCTGCCTTGGGGGACTTGGGTGGGGTTAGGTATTTTTTAGTTCCCAGGGTCACCCTGGTCAGCCCCACAGGGTGGGTTTTTCTCTCTCTATTCTGGGGCATGTGTTTCTGTCTACCCTTTGTCCATTCACCTGTATTTGCCTTTTTAAAACTCTCCCTACTGTCTGCACTGCCTGTAGCTCTTGATATTGGATGTGTGTTGCTAAATGGTCTTAGCTTTATTTAGGCCCCATGTGTTAGGTTTATTTAATGTATTTGACCGGCTGGCGACATACATTCAATGTTCTGTTTATTTTTTTTTTTCACAAGCAGTGCAGGCACGTCCTGAGAAAGCCTTGTTGCTGTCGGGACGTTAAGCAATGTACAATCAATCAATCAACTGTTTGCAACACTTTTTGGGTTAATGGAACAGATATCATTCTAGCATCAGAATGAAGAAATTTAACTTCAATTTCTTTCTTTAACCCATATCATACTGAGGCTAAAAGCTTAAAATTTGTACACTGCCATATATGCAAGCTACATTATAGTACTTACAGGTAAGGATATAGACCAATGGCTTTAGTTCAAGGGTGATGCCAGAATAGCTTTGCGCCTAGAGGCGCCAAGCTATTCTGGCACTACCCTTGAACTATTTTAGTTAAACTTATTTCACACACTGGTGTATTCTAAATGATAAGGGTTAAGCGCTGAAACACAACAGCAGAAGATGCATCGACCATGATATTTCAAGGTTGGTGCCAGAATAGATTGGCATCTCCTGGTGCCAGGCTGTTCTGCTACTGCCCTTGAACTATCATGGGTTGATCTATCTCCTAAACTCTTACAGTGTTAGTAGTACTGGTACCAGTATGTAGTCTTCAGATAACAGGCCTCAGTTGTTGTTTTTTTTAATTTCTACCCACAGGCTCATTGTATCCACCCAACTGGGGATTTGTTCTTGTGCAACAGCCTGAATTGTTTGGCATTCTTAATTTTATATGGCTAGTTTAATTTCTTTCTCTTTGTCTGTCTGTTTCAGGGAAAGATACGGATTAATCCAAAGAATTATGAAGATGCATATGTTCCATTGCCGGTAAGTGTGTATATATTTTTTCTTTTACATGAGTGCATTTTACGTTCGCATGCTAATTTTCTGCAGTCTTTTATCAACATATTAACAGCCTAGGACATTCTGTCTTAATCTAGTCAAGAGTTTTCCACTTGCGTGAAGGGACTTGCTATACTCAGGACTGATCACTTTTATGTTAGTAATTTATCGTTAATGTATCATTACACTCACTTTTAGAGCACTCCCTGTTCATATTTGTTGAATGGTCTTTGATTTTGGACCATATGGCCCGTATGTTCCAAAATCATGATCAGCACACATTTCCTGATCAGGGGCTTCACTTCTCTTGTGCAGGATGGCACAGCTGACATATATCTGCCTGGTATGGTGAGTCGTAATCGGGCATTGAACGGAGACATTGTGGCAGTGCAGCTGGATGATAGAGAAAACTGGCGGGTGCGTACAATGTTCTGTCTGTTTAAGTCATTCAGCCCGACGGCCGTATTTGCCAAATTTTGTAGGCGTCATCTAATGACTATATATGCACCAGTTGCAGGAGATGGATCGACCATGATAATTGAAGGGCAGTGCCAGATTAGCTTGGCGCCAACAGGCACCAAGCTAGTCTGGCACTACCCTTCAATTATAATGGTCGACCCATCTCCTGCTGTAGTGCATCAGGGCTGAATGGGTCATGACATTGTGATGTCTTCATTGAAATTCTTTCACTTGCCCCTGTAATATTGACAAGAGATGAGCATTTGGACATCTTTGGTTCATGCCTTCATTCTCTACACTTGTCATGCCTGGTCCGTCCTTTTCCTACAACTTGTGCTTGTTTTTCAGACAGTGCGAGCCAGGACATTTTGATAGCTTTGATTAATACCCTTTCACTAGCCCTCTCCGGGACGTTAGTTATCTTGCCATTTGTCCTTTCAGAGTGCACACATTTGAGCTTTGAAAAACTATACTGATGACAAAAGAAATGCAACAATTTTTAATCGTCAGAAAAACTTTTGTGTTTCCGATGATTCCAAAAATGTCACATTTCTTATGCTCGTCGGTATATATTGATTGGGGGCATTCCAAAAAAGGGATACATTAACAGCAGTTGTCAGTAAAAAATCTCATGCTAAGTGCAAGAGGCATAGATTCTCATGAGCCCCTGCAGTTGTGGGGGCTCATGAGAATCTGCCTCTTGCTTGTGCTATTCATGTCTGTGTTCCTCATCTAGAATCATACGAATAAGTCCTTCCCTTTCTCTCTTTTCCAGGTGTACTGCAGTGAGCTGGACCACTATGAACAGCAGAACATCCCTGCCTCTGGACAAAACACTGCGGAAAAGACAGGAAAAGAAGGATTAGAAGACACCAACAGTGATGGTGCTGTGGCCATGGCCGTTGACGACAAGGGTGGGGATAAGAGCGAGGAGGGTCCTGATGTCGTCGTCGAAGAAGAGGAGGTTATCGAGCTGGACAGTGGTGGTCAGCCGATAAGTGAGTGGCTTTTGTCTTTTTAACCCGTTCAACGCTAACACACAACAGGAAGATGTAGATTGACCATGATAGTTCAAGTGTGGTGCCGGAATAGCTTGGCGCCCAGAGGCGCCAAGCTATTGCGGCACCACACTTGAACTATCATGGTGGTATTTTCTCCTGGACTGTATCTAGTCCTCTGATGCCAACTACCAAATTGAGGAATTCCAACCCGGTAGTTCAATGTTGTAAGATGGTGTATGGTACATCGTAGCACAAGATTGGCCCTAATTTTCAAAACGTATTCCTGTGTACTTTTAACTGGATTTTATTTGAGTTCTCTGAAATTGATTGAAAACCCATATAATCCAGACATTCCATGACAGAAGAGGGATGGATTATTATTGTTAGAAGGTGGTTAACCTTTTGATGACGGAACACACATATGTGCTCACCAAGCAAAGCTCCGTTGCCGACGGGACGCACACATGTGCGCTGGCCTTGTTTCCCACTGCCGACGAGGCGCACACATCTGTGCGCTGGATACCAGTTTAACAGGCAATACCCGCAGTATGGTCTACGGGAAGCAACCTACTATAATATGTCAAGCACTCATTTCTGTACTTGTAGAGTGGCTTTTCTTGTTTGTATGGGCTGAAACCAATGAATCAGAAGCTCTAATACAAAACGACCCCACATGTGAAAAAAATGGCGGATTTTGGTGTAAAAACTTTTATGTGTGAAGAAACTTTTTCTGTTGTGCCTTTCTTACTGGATTATTTACTGGTGACACACTAGAATATGTCTCTGGAATGCTAGGTGAGTTGAAATTTTCACACTCTGGCTAACTAATACACTAACAGCATGTTTTCAGAACCCAGTGCAAAACTGTTTTTGATTTTTGGCTTCTTACCCCATCTACACCTGTAAAATCTTAACATTACAAAATATTTTCTTCAGCATAGTGTCTACGAGTTCACCTTGAATTGCTTTTTCCACTGATAACAAATATGTTGGGGTATGATAAGATTTTTACAACAGACAAGGCCAATGAAATGTGTCAAAATTACAACGGTAGCAGGGAAGTGAGCCAAAGTAAGGCATACGCTCAGGGGGAAAAATCAAGCTGGCAGACTACGGTGGTAAAAGGTTAAGGCACCTCGGGGTGCTAAGCTATTCAGGCACCACCCTTAAACTATCATAGTCGATCCGTTCCCTGAACTGGTATATGGTCTTCGGAGGACACGCTCCTGTATGTGAGAAATTTGACCTCCAGGCTTATTGCGTTAACCCTTTGGTTGTTGATGGTGGTTTTTGTCACGATGATTTCTGCACCGTCAGGTTTGTACAAAGTACCAGGGGCCAGTTGCATGAGCGAGCTTAATCCTGCACCAGCCACTAAGCCTTAGCGGCGCACCTTGCTTAGTGGCTGGTGCAGGATTAAGCTCGCTCATGCAACTGGCCCCTGTAGTTGCATGCTCAAATAGCAGGACTGGTTTCCTCAACTTTACAGGCACGACAGTCAGAAAGCCTTTGCCCACTGACACGTCTTCCGCACAACCCACCTCCACTCCCAGCAAAGGGGTGAAACCGAAACCCGGGCAGTCGGACAAGGCTGCTGATTCTCCCAACTCGGCTCGAAACCGTCAGCGTTACATGTCTGTGAAAGACGTGATGGACAAAGGAAGCCCTGTAGCACGACAGCTGTTTACACACCAAAGATCAGAAGCCAGTGGGGAGGAAGCTCGCAGTGTCAACATGGACAGATTCATGCAGAAGACGGGGAAGGTATGAAATATAATTTTTTGTTTGTTTATTTTTGTTGTTTTTTGTTTTGTTTTTTTGTTGTTTGTTTGGTGGTTTTTTTTTTTTTTTTTTTTTTTTTTTTTTTTGGGGGGGGCCAAGCAATTCTGACACCACCCTTGAAATATCATGGTTGACCTGTCTTCAGAACTGTGATGCAAGACCTCACAGGAAATCTCCAGATTTGACAATTTTGTCTTCAGGGCTTAAAGAGTTAAACTAGTGGGAGGGGTTTGTTTAGATGAGGGGGGAGGTGGGGGGGGGGGGTAATCACTTTATGTCATAGTGGCTTCCTGTTGCTTGTTTTTTCAGGTTGTGGCCATCGTAGAGAAGAAACACAGCCGAGCCAGCAGTGGCAGCCTTCGTCCAATGCAGGACAATAATCCTAACTGTGCCATTTTTTCTCCGACGGACTCTCGTGTTCCAAGGATCATAATCCCTGCTACAGACTTGCCGCAGGGTATTTATGATTTGCATATTTGTGTGCTTGTCTGTTTCTTGGACCCTTGAGGGTCTCCAGGCCTTAAGCTTCAAAATCACAGACCAGAACACACTGCAGCCTCACTCTTCTTGTCTTCAGTTGTTAGTATGTCAGCATAACCTATTTTCTGGATGTCTTTTCTTGGTGTTCTGCTCTCATGGGCAGCCTTCAGTTATTGGGACTGATTAAGCCTGTCAAACCCCCAAAAGCTGAATTTCAGCCTTTGGGCAGGAACAGATACTTCAGTATTGTTTGTGTGTAGCTGTATAGGGTATGCAATTATTAAGCTGTCTACTAAATTTAATTTGGTGATACCTATAGCAGCATGATCTGCACTGAGATTACTGTCCAGTGTCACAGAGACTGCATGATGCTAGTTTTTCATAAAATTCAGCCCCTAACTTTATACCATCGTACTGTGTGCAGGTTTCAAGGAGAGGCCAGGAGACTTTACCAATGTTCTTTTCATTGCCCGCATCGTGGATTGGAATGAATCCATGAAGATGCCTAAAGGGTAAGTTTGGCATCTTTTGAAGAAAAGGAAATGACTGGAGAAATGTGAACACCACCCAGCTGCAAGAGGCCAAGAACCTCATGAGCCCCCGCAATGCGGGGGCTCATGAGGTTCTTTGCCTCTTGCTGACCGCATTGATGTCCATGTTCTTTAGATCAGTGGGATATAATTATTTATTTCATCAAAAACATTACCGATGACATGACAAATGGGAGTGTCTACTACGTGCTCAAATTCTAGCCTACGAACCCGTTGTGTGCACACACAACCCGGGAGGCACTCGGGGAACCCTCCAGAGGGGCCAAGAGTTGTCTCCCGGACCTGCCTATCCGGTTCCGAGTCACCTGACTCGCCAGTCAGCTACGTAGGCTCACGACCTTCGGACGTGTTCTAGCCTCGCGCTCCCTTCGACCGGTCGGTCTTGGTGCTCGAGTTCACCGTGACTTTGGCTTCGCCTGTTGCTTCGCTTCTGCTTCGCTTCTTGCTTCGCTGCAGCTTCGCTTGCGCTTCTTCGCTTGGCGTCCTCCTTGGTTGGCTTCGCTTGGCGGACCTGCTGCTTCCCGCCATTTCGCCGGTGGCGACATGGACGTCTCTTCTCCCGCTACCGCTTCGGCAGAGAGGTAGGATAGTTAGTTGGGCCCGGAGCCGGTCCCCGGGCGGGGTACCGGCCTGTGCCTTTGGACTCTACCTTGTTCGGGTTGTGTGGGTTTTGTTGAGCGGGGACTCTTAGCTCGGCGGGGCCCTGGTGCCCTCGCCTTTCCCCTTTGGGGTGAAATTACTGGCTTCCCCTGGTAGCCTTCGGGGAGCATTGTTTAAACCAGCTGAGGCGCGTGGCTCATGTTGCATCTCCGGCCTGGCTGGGGTATGCTTGTTTCGAGAGCGCACTCTTAGCTTAGAGCGCTACAGCATTATTGCCGGGGGACACGGCCTTTCGTCCCTATTGTCGTTTGGCCCGCCGTGTGATGGCCTTAGTCCCCTGCGCGTCGTTGAACCCAAATAACTAAACTAAACTAAACCTATTGTCGTTTGGCGCACATTCCTCTCCAGCCTGGCTGGGGTAGGCTTTGTTCTAAAGACGCAAGCTTAGCTTCGGGCGCTATAGCAGTATAGCCTGGGGGCACAGCCCGTTTGTCCATATCGTTCGATACGGTTCCCCTTGGTAGGACGAGCCCTGTTGGTCTCGACCACGTACCGGCACGTTGTTTGTTTGGTGTGTTGCAGTGCCCTCCTGATGACCTGCACGCAGTGTGGAGGTTTCCAGTGGCCCTCGGATACGCACAAGGTCTGCCTGCCGTGTGTCGGCTGTACATCTGAGCGTTCTTGTGACGTTTGCGCCGTCTGGCCGGAGCTCCGCTGGGTCCAACTTTGGAGCTTCTACCGACGTGAACGCCCGACACCTGTGCCTGTTGCAAGACCTGCGGAAGTGCCGGCTGTCATCTCAGACACACCGACCGCTCTTGCCCCCGATGGCCCCAGTCTGGAAAGATCTCCACAGCGGACACAGCAAGGTAGTGTGCGGAGTCGGGAGTTCGAGGCGCGGGTTCCCAGGAGGGATCGCGCTTGGACCAAGCCTTACGACAGGCAGAGAACCCATCTCGACACAGAGGTCAGTTCGGAGAGACGTGCCTCGCGCCGTCCATGGTCAACCGGTCCCCACTCGTCTCCTAGGAAGGCCTTGGATCCCCCTCGGCCGCTGCGAGCCCGCCTCGCCACAGAGTCCAGCTCGCGGAGACATTCGCGCACACTCACCACACCTCTACCTGTGTCCAGTTCCTCCTTGCGATCAAAGTCTGACCACCACTCTCGCGCTCCTTCGTGTGAGCGTCGTAAAGTTCGGGATTCTTCTCGTCATCTGGACCATGGACCTTCGCGCTCTACCTCTTCGCGGCGTTCGTCCCACGTTCCCCGCCGTCTGCCTCGTCCCGCCCGTTCCCCTTCCCCTCGCCCAGCCTCTTTCCTTCCTCCTCGTTCCCGAGGATCACGGTCTCCAGCTCGTAGTCGCTCGTCTGGTCGCCGCCGCCGTTCCCGCTCCTCTAGTGCGTCGCGTCGCCGTCGCGGACGTCGCTCTCCCCTGCGTGCTTCGGCGCCTTATGGCTCCCCTCGTCCTCGTCGAGCTGATCGCTCTCGGAGTCACGGTCGCCGTCCCTCTTCGACGGCTCTCGGCGGCGTGGACGACGATTCGTTGAGTCTTCTCCCTGATGATTCCATCTCAGTTCTCCTCGGAGGTCTCAGCCGCTCTCCTTCACCGCTCTCTCCTTCGGATGCGTCGACAGCCCACGGGTTACCGGCCTCCTCCCGCACAGAGGTTCTTCTGGCCCTCGACGAGGTCGCTCGCCTCATCTCCGCCACGCTTCCGGCAGCGGACTGCCCTCCATCCCCCCCCCTGAAGAGGAAGCCTTCTGCCTTCGTCGACGCGGGTAGACAGGTAAAGAAGTTCAAGACTCTCCCTCAGCCCCCCTCCTTTCGTGAGCTTCGGGATGTGTTCTCGGCCCACCTGTTGTCTGACTCAAGGGACAGTAATTTCTTCTCGGACCACAGATGGCCTCCGGACCTCGATATGTACTTCCGCCAGCAGTGGTACGCCGGCCATTCCCAGGCCTTCCTCTGCCCTCTCCCTCCGGTGGATCCAGCCGCCGTGGTTCAGGCGGGTGGGGCCTCTGCACTCAGACGCGCGCTACCCGCGGGTTTGGACAAGACGGCTTCGCTTGTCAGGAATTCCTTGGCCTGCGCCGGCTTCATGGAGCTCCTTACGCAAGCCTTCCTCCGGCGCGTGGAAGACTCGTGGCACCCGTCCCTGACCCCCCTTCTTGGCGACCTCCTCGTCCTCGCTGAAGCGGCCAGCCGCGCCGCGTATCACTCTTCGGTCAACGCTATGGCTGCAGCCGCCAGTTGTGATTTACTCCGCCGCGACGCTGTCCTGCAGGCCTGCCGGGGAATGCCTGCCGACCTGAAGACCCAGCTGCGTCGGGCCCCCCTCGGGGGACCCCTTCTCTTTGGTGACACCTGGCAAGCCGTCAAGGATTCCAATGCGGACAGGTGGCCTCCCAAGTCTGTTCCTCGGCGCTTTCAGTCAGCCCGCAAGGCCGTGGGTCGCCCCCTGCGGATCTCCAGACCCGTCGCCCCGACCTCAACAACCCAGCTGCAGTCCCTGCGTCGCCGTCGCCCCGCCTTCGGTCGCCCCGGCCAAGCTAACGCCCCCGCCCCCGCTTGGCCCCGTCCCGCCCATCGCCCTGGGCGCGGGCGGGCTCAGGGACTCCTCCCCTCCTCCGCCTCCGCCGGCCGTCTCGGGTCCTCCAGTCGGCGGCAGGCTCGCCCTCTTCAGCGACGAGTGGCGATTACTGATTCCAGAAGACCCGTGGATTTTAGACACTGTTTCCGGCGGCCTACGGATCTCCTTTCGTTCCCCTCCTCCTCTGCGTACGACTCCGCTGTGGACCGAGATCCCCGCAGACCCGCTCAAGGAGTGCGCCCTACGGGGGGAAGTCGACTCTCTCTTGAGGAAGGATGCCACAGAGGTTGTGCGCCGCGCAGACTCGCTGGGATTTTACAGCAGACTTTTCGTCGTCCCCAAGCCCGGCGGCAAGTGGCGCCCAGTGATCGACCTCTCAGCCCTAAATCGCTTCATCGTGGCTCCTTCCTTCCACATGGAGACGGCCCGAGCCCTGCGTACCGCGGTGCGACCCATGGATTACGCCGTCAGCCTGGATCTCTCCGATGCTTACCTACACGTACCCATACATCCGGCCGCCCAGAGGTATCTGCGCTTCGCGTTCGATGGAACCGTTTACCAGTTTCGAGCCCTACCCTTCGGCCTCAACCTCAGCCCCTGGGTTTTCACCCGCTTGATGGATGCAGTTATGGCCAAGGCACGGCAGTCGTCTCTCAGCCCTATGTCCAACTACCTCGACGATCTCTTCCTGAGAAACCACGTCGAGTCCGTCTTGGAAGAGGACAGGGATACTCTGATGCGTCTGCTGTCGCGACTGGGGTTCCTCCTCAACGTCGGGAAGTCAGATCTCACGCCCTCGCGCCGCTTCATTCATCTCGGAATGGATTTTGCCACCGATCTCAACGTTGTTCGCCTCCCGGATCCCCGGATTCGGAAGTTGGCCACCTTCGCCAACCAGCTAGCTCAGCAGGAAGCAGCTCCCGCCCGAGTTTGGCTTCAACTCCTCGGACTGATCAACGCAGCGGCGGACCTTCTCCCCCTGGGTCGCCTCTACGCCCGCCCCCTTCAGCTGCACCTCCTGCTTCTCTGGAGACCCTCTTCTGGCGACCTTGCCCACCTGGTCCCGGTTTCCCCCCTGGTTCGCCCTCACCTTCTACGCTGGACCGACACGGCTTGGTTGGCTTCGGGAGTCCCTTTGTCCTCCCCTCCCCCGCACCTCTCCCTGTGTGTCGACGCGAGCCTCTCGGGGTGGGGAGCCCACCTGCTTCCTCAATTCTCCTCGGCTTCCGGCCTCTGGCCCCCGGAGTTTGCGGACAAGCACAGCAATTGGTTAGAGCTGCAGGCAGTCTGGCAAGCCCTCTTCGTTTGGGAGAACCAGCTCAGGAACCAACGGCTTCTCGTCCTCTCCGACAACTCGACGGTGGTGGCCTACATCCAGAGACAGGGGGGCACCCGATCTCCCGACCTCTGTATGCTCCTCTTCCGTTTGATGCGCTGGGCCGAGGAACGCGACATTACACTCCTCGCACGACACATTCCGGGCCACTTGAATGTGTTGGCGGACTCGCTCTCTCGCCGCGGCCAGTTGCTCCACACAGAATGGACGTTGCGCCCGGACATCTTCCAGATGATCTGCGCCCGTTGGGAGACTCCCTTAATCGACCTCTTTGCTACGAGGTGGAATCGCCAGCTTCCCCTCTTCGTCTCCCCGATTCCAGACCCGCTGGCCTGGGCAGTCGATGCCCTCTCGATTCCTTGGGACGGCCTCATCGCTTACGCGTACCCCCCAACAGTCCTCATTCCCAAGGTCCTCCACAAACTTCGAGGGAGCAACGCAGTCCTGCTTCTGGTCGCCCCGCTGGCTTGGACCCGGTCCTGGACCACCGACTTACTCAACCTCGCCACCTCTCCTCCCCTGCGCCTTCCCACGCCCCGTTCCATGCTCAAGCAGCCCAGGCAGACTCTCTTCCACCCTTGTCCCGAACGCCTGTCTCTTCACGCCTGGAGGTTGTGCAGCGCGCCCTCACCGCTCGAGGCTTCTCTGGTGCAGCAGTGGAGGCAATCGCTGCAGCCCGCAAGCCTTCCACCCGGCGTGTTTGCGAAGGGAAGTGGCGCGTCTTGTGTGCCTGGTGCGACGCCCGTCGCCTCCTACCCACCGGCCTGACTAACCCACAGCTAGCGGACTTTCTCCTATGGCTCTTCGAGGTCCAAGGTTTGGCGCCCATCACCATCAGGGGATACTTATCCATGGTCGCCGACACGTACCGTCATCTCGGCCTTCCAGACCCCGGCGCCTGTAAGGACCTTTCCGACCTCATGTCCAGCTTCAGCCTCCAACGTCCGACTCAGCGTTCTCTCATTCCTCGCTGGGACCTACCTTGGGTCCTGACGTGGCTGAATTCTTCCCAGTTCGAGCCACTCGCTCTAGCCCCTCTGGCAAATGTGACACGCAAGACCTGCTTCCTTCTAGCCTTGGCCACCGCGTCCAGAGTTAGTGAGCTACACGCTCTTTCTACCCGCCCAGACTGCCTCCAGTTCAGGGCAGATCGCTCCGTGCAGCTCTTAACGGACCCCAGCTTTATTGCCAAAACAAGGTCGCCCCTAACTGCTCCACAGATCATCACCTTGCGGCCCCTGGGAGGGCCTGCCTGCTCTCCGGAGACTCGGCGACAGGATCCCGTGCGTGCCCTACGCATCTACCTGCGCCGTACCAAAGTTACCCGTAGAGGGCGCTCCCGCCTCTTCCTGCCCATACGCCAGGGCAAGACTGATATCACAGCCCAGACGATCTCCTCCTGGCTGCGCTGGGTAATACGATCGGCATACATGGATCTCTCCCCACGCGTAGCGCAGAGACTGAAGATCCGCGCACACGAAGTACGCGCCATGGCCACGAGCGTCGCATTCGATCGGAACTGCGCTGTCAAGGACATCGTGGCCGCGGTGGGCTGGCGAGCAGAATCTACCTTCGCTCGTTTCTACCTTCGGGATCTGGCGGGACAGCGAGACAACCTCGCCTTGTTGGGGGACCTCACGGTGGCACAGCACTCCCTCCCGGCGCAGCAGGCGCCGTAGGTACGCACCTAGCTCGTTACCTGGGAATTAGCAATGGGAGGACGGTCTTGGTCTCCGGTAGTACCGGGGCGGCACCCTCCTCCTATTCGTGATTCTCCCATTTGTCATGTCATCGGTAATGTTTTTGATGAAATAAATGCATTTTTCTTTAAAAGGTATTTTTTCGAAAAATACTTACCGATGACATGACACGGAGGACCCTCCCACCTGCCCCGCTTGCCGCTGGTGAGCCTAGTATCTGACTGGCGAGTCAGGTGACTCGGAACCGGATAGGCAGGTCCGGGAGACAACTCTTGGCCCCTCTGGAGGGTTCCCCGAGTGCCTCCCGGGTTGTGTGTGCACACAACGGGTTCGTAGGCTAGAATTTGAGCACGTAGTAGACACTCCCATTTGTCATGTCATCGGTAAGTATTTTTCGAAAAAATACCTTTTAAAGAAAAATGCATTTCATGTGGAAGTCGCCCAGTTTCCAAAGACATGCTTTTTTGTCCAGTGACAATTAAGGGGTTAATTCATAGCAAGCCATGCTATAAGTATGCAGAACATGTAGTAACCTTAGTTGACATGTAACATTCCATTGTCCCATAGCTGCCAACCCTCCCGATTTTATCGGGAATTTCCCAATTTTATTTCAATTCCCGATTCTCCGGTTTTTTGTACATTTCTCCCGATTTTCATATTTTCAAGCTTTGTTTTAAAATTCGAGGCATTTTGGCGTACCGCGCAGGGTCAAGCGCCTGTAGTTGAGAGCCTACCGCTATACTGTACCGCTAAGCTTTCGGGGACCCACAGCCAGTCTTGATTACGCATGCGCGGCAAATTCCGTCCATTCTGTTTGTTCCGGTTCCTTCGAATTTGCCCTCGAGCACATGCTCAACGATCTTCACAACTGGTCACAGAGTATTTTCGATTTTCAACAAAATCATGCCTCCTAAGAAGCAGAAGTGTTTGGTGAAGTTCCATCCAGACTACAAGCGTTCCTTTCCTTACATCGACGAATCGAGAAAGGGCGAACACTTTGCCTTTTGTAAAATGTGCCGGGCGGACATAAACATCGGTCACGGCGGCCAAAAAGACATCAGTCTGCACGAAAAACGTAAGAAACACCAAGTATAAGTATAAGTAGCGAAGTATAATGAAGAAAAAATAAAGACTGTCTGGCGGTCAGACTGAATGATGAATTGAATAAACGAAGGAATACATGAAAAAGTAAGAGCATCTTGTGAAATAATTATGAAAGTGTGGAACACAAACCGAAAGAGACGAGAGAGAGAGAGGACTTGCTGTTGAAGGCAAAATCAGCAACATCTCAGTCCCTGAAGGCTGCTGCAAACCCTTGCCCACCATCAAAAGAGTAGATAAAATTTGAATTTTGTTTCAAAGAGAGGCCTCCAAACTGCCTTCAAAATGCTGATTTTCGTTTCCATTGTCCTTGATTTAGTTTGTTCAGCTATGATTTTTTGTGCTGATGTGAATGTAAATAAACTTCAAACTGTAGGATACAAACTGGTCATTATTTTGATTTTTGCTTCAAGGAGAGGCCTCCAAACTGCCTTCAAAATGCTGATTTTCGTTTCCATTGATTTATTTTGTTCAGCCATGATTTTTTTGTGCTGATGTGAATGTAAATAACTTCAAACTAAAGGATACAAACTGGTTATTATTTTGAATTTTGCTTCAAGGAGAGGCCTCCAAACTGCCATCAAAATGCTGATTTTCGTTTACGAGCGGGGGGCGTAGCCCCCCTGCACCCCCCAGCGGGGCGCTGCCCCTGCACCCTGCCGGGGCCTAGGCGGCCCCTGGACCCCGGCCAGTCAGGATTTTTGTTTCTCCAAAGTTGGCAGCTATGTTGTCCCAGGATGAAACTTCATTCTTGACGCAAAATGCGAGTATGGTACACTTGTTAAATAACAACAATCAGTCTGCATCATGGGAGACATGGAAATTTCTGGTGATGCAGTATCTGGTCTGTTGACCATATCATGTTCTAAATCCCCCACCCACAAACCCCCCACCCGCCAACCCCCACCCCCAACCCCACCTCCCCATCAACCCCCCCCCCCCCCTCCACACACACGCACACACACACACACACACACACACGATAAATACAAACATTACAGTATTTGTATCTTTCCATGTACACGGTATCGCACAGAACATCACTGCTAGTGTTATTGCATTGTAACGCTTGATAGAGTTTGTAGTGCAGTGATTTTTTTTCAGAACTCTGTCGAGGAGTTTGGGTGAGGCTGGCGAGATAGAGCCACAGACGGAGGCCATATTGATCGAAAATGATGTGGACGACAGCGAATTCTCTGATGAGGTCAGATAGCTGGTTGCTTAACCCTTTATATCCTGAGGCTGATTTATTTTCAAAATTGGCTTATTGTTCTATGAAGACTACATGACAGATTAGGAGATAGATCAACCATTTTAGTTCAAGGGTGGTGCCAGAATAGCTTGGCGCCTCAGGCGCCAAGCTATTCTGGCACCACCCTTGAAGTTGAACTATCAGTCAAATTTATATCAAGCAATAGGTGTATCATAATAGAAAGGGTTAACACAGGTTTTACTGTATATTTAGCTTCAACATTTGTTATTAATTGTTTAGCACTTTGGCTGATTGAGCGTCCAGTGTTGTGTGCTGTCAGCAAGACTCTTATTCCAAGATGGAGGGTGGATGGGGATGGGGTCTGTGGAGTCTCAACTTCATTCATAATCCTGAAGGGAATTAGAGGTTGATGAAATTTTACACAGTGAACTTCAATATAACAGAATGCCGAGGGATCAACTTTTTACGTACGAGATTTGTTACACACAAAGTAATTGCACGCACACAGAAAAAAAGTGTGGTCATGAGCTCTGAAAAAGCCTTGTTGAATCTATCTGTGCTATAAGCAAAGTTTATTGTAGTTCAAGGGTAGTGCCAGATTAGTTTGGCACTAATCTGGCACTACCCTTTAACTATCATGGTTAATACATCTTCCAGAGCTGTAGACGATTCCCATTGTTGGGAAAGTTGTATATTACATTGAAAATAATATCGGTGATTCTTTCATCCAGGTTCTAGAAAGCCTGCCCAAGGAGACTCCGTGGATGATCCCAGCAAGTGAGCTGTCGTGGCGACGCGATTTCCGCCAGGAGTGTGTATTCACCATCGACCCTTCGACTGCTCGTGATTTGGATGATGCATTGTCTTGTCGCAGCCTAGGGGATGGTTAGTGAAAGAGAAAAGCAGTGTCTATATTTCAGAATAACTAACGCCTTCACTGCCAGTGGACACATTGCATTGTAGAAGTCTGTGCTAACTCAACGCCAAAAAACTTCCTCCATCAAAGGAACATGGAGACAAAGTAGTTTCAGCAAGAGACATAGATCCAGATCGGGTCCCTAAAGTCTGTGTGAACTCGATGCCAAAGTACTTTGTCCATCTAAGGAACATGGAGACAAAGTAGTTTCAGCAAGAGGCATAGATCCTCATGAGCCCCAGCAACTGCGGGGGCTCATGAGGATCTATACCTCTTGCAGTCAGATCATGCTCAGCAGTGAAGGGGTTAACAAAGTCCATGATAAAAAGTGTCATTGCTTGCTCCTGTAGGCCTTCGCTCTGAGAGAGAGGGAGAGGGAAAGAGATTACCACAAAAGGTCTGGCACACACCGTCATTCTGCAGAGGCTCAACTACTAGAGTTTTGAGACTGTTTAACCATTACAGCTCAATGCTTGGTTCCATTCAGACGCCAGTTGCCCTGGCACCTGTACCTGGTGTGTCAAGACTGAAGTCTTTTTTGTCCTTGTCCAGGTGTGTACGAGGTGGGCGTTCACATTGCGGATGTGAGCTATTTTGTGAAGGAAGGCACCAAGCTGGATGAAGTCGCACAGAGCCGCGCCACCAGCGTCTATCTTGTGCAGAAGGTATCAGTAGTTCCATATACAGTCAATTTCAGGTATAACAGAATGCCAGCTTTTGCTTCCTCAAAAACATTACCGATGACATTACTATTTTGGAATGTATGCTTAGCTTACCGATTTCAGCCTCCAAAATGTGTGTTGCTACACAACCAGGGGCGTAACTCTAGCAAGCAGTTACCAAGTACCCTGGGTAGCCTCCCTTCCTCCTCACGTGAGCTGTCTACTCACCCCAGTCTTATGCTTAGCTGCCTTGTGAAAAGATTGCCGGTTTCAGTCTCCACAATTGTTTCCTCAAAAACATTACCGATGACATGACTTTGTGGAAATGTCTACTACTTGCTCAATTTTAGCCTAAGAACCCGTTGTGTTACCACACAACCCGGGAGGCACTCGGGGACCCCCAGAGGGGCCAAGAGTTGTCTCCCGTCCCTGCCCTACTGTTTCCTGTCATGAGACCAATCCAGTCTTGCTACTTCGCTCGTGCTGAGAAGACGTGTCTGGCTTTGCTCCTGCTCTGCCTCGACCGGTCTTCCTTTTGCCTACGCTCGTTGCCGACTTCTCTCATGTGCTCTGCCGCCCTTCTAGCCTGCCTTCTCACTGCCTGCTTCTGCTTCTTGCACCGTTCCGGGTTTCCGCTGCTCTCCTCCGTGCTGTGACGGGTGTTTGGCGACCCTTCCCCCCGTTCCTGCTTCGTCTTGGAGGTAAGGTAGCAGTAGCTACCCACAGCCGGCCCTCGGGCCGAGAGCTGGCTGCCTTTTGGGCTTTTCCTTTTCCTTGTTGTTACGGCATTTACACCATCTGTCGAGCTTACATTCCGGCGCCTTAGACAGCCTTCTTGCGGGTCTCCTCGTGGGACTTCGCCTACCCTCCTTTGTTGTGCCTCGTTAGCTTACGAGTAGACTTTTGCCTCTTAGACGCTGGTTTGTTTCTTCAAAAACATTACCGATGACATTACTGTCTGGAAGTGTCAACTACTTACCCAATTTTAGCCTAAGAACTTGTTGTGTTCCTACACAACCCGGGAGGCACTCGGGGAACCCTAACTAGGGCTGAGAGTAGCCTCCCTTCCTTGCCCAAAAACGGGCATTCACCACGTGGCCCAATCACAACCAGTCATCGATACTTAGCTCTTGTGAGCAGACGTGTTTTAGCCTAGGAAATTTACCGGTTCTTAAAGGGCCGGTCGTCTTACTCTACTTCTGGTCTTCGTACGTCACTACCGGAATTCTAACTGTTCTTCCATCGGAAACTCAGTGTTTTCTTCCCGACGCTCCCTGCTGTGGTTGTGTTGTGCTCTATTCAGCGTGGATCTACTTGGGATTTTTTACCTTCTTCGTGTGCCTTGGACGCCATGGATATATCTCTTCCCGTCCACGCATCTCAGGAGAGGTAACATATCGGCCCCAGCCCTTGGCTGGCTCCGGACCGGGTGCCTGCTTCGGTTTGTGGCTTCAATTTGTGGCTACGCTTCGATCGTATAGATTCGCGCCGATCTCTCGTGTTTCGTTGGCGGGGCTTCGTCGTGCCTGCGCCCGGTCGATAGTCATGTCTGATTTATGTTACAGTAACCAAGTCCTTACTTGCCCGCAGTGCGGAGATTTCCAATGGCCTAGCGATAAGCACAAGTTATGCCTTCCTTGTATGGGATGCGCATCGGACCATTCTTGCGAGATTTGTGTAACCTGGCCTGAACAAGTTTGGTCCCAGTTGTGGAAATTTTACCGGCGCGAGCGCCCGACTCCGGTTACGGACCGGCAGTCCTTTTTGGAACCCCCGACCATTCCCGGCGTTTTAACTAAACACTCTCGATCTGACCTGGGGGATCGGACGACACGTGGGACACATGAGTTTAGCTCTTCAAACAGGACTGCATCTTCTGTGACTCACTCTCGATCTAAGCCCGCTGACTCTTACGGAGAGACAGCACGAGGGCAGAGTGCTCGCCATACGGTGGCAAGCCTACGGAGACGCGATTCACGCCGTCATTTGTCCATCAGTCCTGAGAGGTCTCGCAAGGATACACCCGCTGACTCTTACGGAGAGACAGCACGAGGGCAGAGTGCTCGCCATACGGAGGCAAGCCTACAGAGACGCGATCCACGCCGTCATTTGTCCGTCAGTCCTAAGAGATCTCGCAAGGATAAGCCCACTGACTCTTATGGAGAGACAGCACGAGGGCAGAGTGCTCGCCATACGGAGGCAAGCCTACAGAGACGCGATCCACGCCGTCATTTGTCCGTCAGTCCTGAGAGGTCTCGCAAGGATACGCCCGCTGACTCTTACGGAGAGACAGCACTAGGGCAGAGTGCCTACCTTATGGAGGTAGGTCAGCCGAGACACGTGTCTAAACAGCGTAGGTCTTCCAACAGTCCTCACATCTCTCATTCGGCCAGCAATTCTAGATGCTTTGGCGCAGCTACTTATGATCAGAGGAAGCAACCTGATATGCTACGCAACGGCCGTCACAACTTCCAACCAGCGTCCTTGTTGTATTCGTCTCCTTCGCGAGCTTCGGACCCGAGCTTCACCTCTTCCCAGTTACATCGTCGCAGTCGTCCGCGTCGTCGCAGTCACTCCCGTCGTCGCCGCCGCTCCCATCTTCGCAGCCGCTCCTGTTCTCGCAGTCGCTCCAACCGGGACAGGCGCATGGCTCACTCCAGGTCCCCGTCTCCTGTTCGCGTTTTGCCCCCACCCCCGCCTCACCCACACCAGCGGACGCGATGCTCGCCGACGGCTACACATCAACACCAGAGGATGCGATGCTCCCCGGCAGCTACCTTCTCTCGTCGTGACGTGGCTCGACCGATATCCACCAACGTCAATCCTCACCGGACTTCGCTCCCTACGCGGGATGAGGAGACTCTTAGTCTTCTCCCGGAGGATTCAGTTTCGGGCCTACTTGGTATGGACAGCTCCTCGTCTCACTATACGGTGTCGGATGATACTGCATCACCTAGACTCCCTTCTACGTCACGCACGGAAACGCTTCTCGGCATTGATGAAGCAGCTCGACTCATCACGGCTGCACTGCCCAAGGACGCGTGTCCCTCGTCGCCCCCACTCAAGAGGAAGGTGTCTGCCTTTGTCGACTCTGGCCGTCCACAGAAGAGGTTCAAGTCTTTACCGCAGCCCCCTGGTTTTAAGGATTTGAGAGATTCCTTTTCCGCTTACCTACAGACAGATTCACAGGAGTATCTTTTCTTCTCTGATCGCAAGTGGCCAGCTGACCTAGACATCTCCTTCCGCCAATCCTGGTATGCGGGACATTCACAGTCCTTTAGCTGTCAGCTTCCATCGTTGGACCCTCAATCGATATCCCAGCTTGGCGGTACCAATCAGCTGAGACACACCCTCCCTCGTGGGTTGGATAAGACGGCATCACTAGTGCGGAACTCCTTGGCCTGTGCTGGTTTTCTAGAGCTTCTCACTCAAGGTTTAATCCGTCGCATCGAGGACGCTTGGCAACCATCGCTTACACCCTTACTTGGTGACCTTCTCGCCCTCGGGGTTGCGGCAAATCGGGCAGCGTATCACTCATCGGTCAACACAATGGCGGCAGCATCCAACTGTGACCTCATGCGTCGTGATGCAGTCTTACTCGCCTGTCGCGGTATGCCTCCCGATCTGAAGACACAGCTGCGTCGTGCCCCCCTTGGTGGACCACTCCTCTTCGGTGACACCTGGCAGAAGGTGAAGGACGGCAATCCGGACCGCTGGCCCAGCCGTGTTACAGCCTCACGCTTTCACTCCGCCCGCAAGGCCGTGGGTCGCGCCCTGCGGACTTCCAGACCCGCTTCATCCTTCACTCCAGCTTCCGCCAAGACGTCCCGGCGGTTCCCCGCCTTCGGCCGTGCTAGACCAGTTAGGACCTCTGTCCCCGCTTGGCCCAGGTCTGCCCGCCGCCGTGGGCGCGGGCGGGCTCCCTGACTCGTCCCCGTTCCAGCCCCCGCCTTCTGCTCCGGGACCTCCTGTCGGCGGGAGGCTCACTCTTTTCAGCGACATGTGGAGGTTGCTACTTCCAGACGACCCCTGGGTACTCGCCACCATCACCGACGGACTCTCAATTTCTTTTCGTTCTCCCCCGCCTCTGAGACGCTCACCCGTATGGACAGAGATTCCTTCGGACAGTCTGAAAGCCATCGCACTACGCGGAGAGGTCGAATCGCTTCTACAGAAGGCCGCCACAGAGGTAGTGCATCATATCGACTCACCAGCATTTTACAGCCGACTTTTTGTGGTTCCCAAGCCGGGCAACAAGTGGCGCCCAATTATCGATCTATCAGCACTAAACAAGTTTATCATAGCTCCCACTTTTCGCATGGAAACCTCCAGGACCCTTCGGGCCGCTGTACAACCGAGGGACTTCGCTGTCAGCCTGGACCTATCCGATGCATATCTCCATGTCCTCATACACCCGGCTTCCAGGCGGTATCTCCGATTCGCGTTCGACGGGGTGATCTACCAGTTTCGAGCCCTTCCGTTTGGTCTCAACATCAGCCCGTGGGCTTTTACTCGCATTATGGATGCTGTCGTTGCCAAGACCAGGCAGTCGTCGTCCAGTCCAACCTCCAACTATTTGGACGACCTCTTCCTGCGGAATCAATCGATAAGCACCCTGCGGACGGACAGAGATTCTTTGCTCCTGTTGCTGTCGCGTTTGGGGTTCCTGGTAAACACAGGCAAGTCGGACCTATCTCCATCTCAACGATTTATTCATCTCGGCATGAAATTTGCGACCGACCTCAACAGAGTGAGTTTGCCGGAGCCTCGAATCCACAAGTTAGCCTCCTTGGCCGCCCAGGTAGCACAGGCGGAATCAGTCCCCGCCAGAGTTTGGCTTCAGCTCCTCGGCTTGATGAATGCAGCGGCGGATCTCCTTCCCCTCGGTCGTCTTTACTCCCGACCGCTTCAATTACACCTGCTGCTTCATTGGCGTCCGTCCTCCGGCGACTTAGACGCGCCGGTACCTGTGACTCAGATCCTTCGCCCACATCTGCAACGTTGGACAGACACTTCATGGCTTGCTGTCGGAGTTCCTCTAGCCTCCCCGCCTCCTCAGCTCTCACTCTGCGTGGACGCAAGTCTCACCGGCTGGGGTGCACATTTGCTACCGAGTTTCCTCTCAACATCCTCGCGCTGGGACCATACGGCGTTGAGGCGCGTCCCCTGGGTGGTGGATAGGGGGTCCCTCGTGAGAGGGGTGCACCGAATGAAATAAGGTGCCGTGAACCAACATGGTCTAAGGGAAGGTGACCCCGACAGAAAACCCCTGGTCCTCCTAGTAAGGGGGTTGGGCGTGGGGGTAGCTTCCCCACCCTGCAAAAAAGGAAATAGCTACAAAAACGCCGACGAAAAGACTAACAGTAATTCCTTTCCTGGAGGAGGAAGGTTCTTCTACTAGAAGACTTATGACGTCCTGTGGTGAAAGCCGGAAGTCTTCGGAAGCCACAGGACCGAGCCGCCTCTCTCTATCCAGGGATACAACCATGGGCACATGGAACGTCAAGACCATGTACCAGAGCGGCAAGGCCGCCCAGATAGCAGCGGAAATGCAAAAGTACAACCTTTCCCTGCTAGGCATCAGTGAAGCCAGATGGACGCAGTCTGGCCAGAAAAGGCTGTTAAGTGGGGAGATGATTCTGTATTCAGGTCATGAAGAGGAGAATGCCCCCCATACAGAAGGAGTAGCACTCATGCTGTCACCAGTGGCACAGAGAGCGCTGATGGGCTGGGAACCTCTTGGGCCAAGAATTATAACAGCAGCCTTTAGAACCAAGAAAAAGCTCAAGCTGAACGTCATCCAGTGTTATGCGCCCACCAATGACAGTGACGAGGAAGAGAAACAAGAGTTCTACGACCGACTCCAGAGTGCCGTGGACAAATGTGCGGAGCGAGACATCACCATCGTCATGGGCGATTTTAATGCCAAAATAGGGGAGGACAACACCGGATACGAAGAGGTGATGGGGAGACAGGGACTAGGCTCGGAGATGAGTGAGAACGGGGAGAGGTTTGTAGACTTTTGTGCTCTAAACCGACTTGTCATTGGAGGCAGCATCTTCCCACACAGAAGAATACACAAAGCAACTTGGGTCTCACCTGACCATACAACAGAGAACCAAATAGACCATATCTGCATTAGCAAGAAATTTAGAAGATCCCTTCAAGATGTTCGAGTGAGGAGGGGAGCAGATGTCGCCTCAGACCACCATCTGCTTACCTTAAGAATGAAGCTCAAGCTAAAGAAAAGCCGCACAGAGACAACAAGAAGACAGCGCTATAATGTAGGCCTCCTGAGAGAAACTGGAGTTAGAGAAGAGTTCAAACTGGTGCTGTCCAACCGGTTTCAAGCGCTACAGGAGCTAGTAAATGAAGAGGAGGCGGTCACCACAGAGCAGCAGTGGAAGGCAGTTAGAGAGGTGCTGAACTCAACCTGCAAAGACACTGTAGGGTTCAGGAAACACCACCACAAGGACTGGCTGTCGGCACAGACCTTGAAGAAGATAGAAGCGAGGAAGCAGAAGAAAGCAGCGGTCAACAACAGTCGCACGAGAGCAGCCAAAGTAAGGGCACAGGGGGAATACTGGGAAGCCAACCGCGAGGTGAAGAGGAGTATCAGGGCAGACAAGAGGGCCTACACAGACAGCCTGGCAGCAGAGGCAGAAAAGGCAGCAGGCAGCGGCAACATGAAACAGCTCTACGACATTACCAGAAGATTGTCGGGTAAGTATGGCCATACAGAAAGACCAGTAAAAGACAAAGAAGGCAAGCCTATTGCAGACAGAGCAGACCAACTCGACAGATGGGCCGAGTATTTTGAAGAGTTACTGAACAGACCTAGCCCACCCGACCCCCCCGACATCCAGCCGGCAGAGACCGACCTACCCATCAGCTGTGACAGACCCAGCCGGGAAGAGATCAGAAAAGCAGTGGCATTTTTGAAGAATGGCAAAGCAGCAGGGCCAGATGGCATCCCATCGGAGTCTCTGAAAGCAGACCTAGAGACAACAGTTGAGATGCTGTACCCACTGTTTGGAAAGATCTGGGAAGAGGAGGTGATGCCAGCTGACTGGAAGGATGGGTACCTAATCAAGCTTCCCAAGAAAGGCGACCTCAGCAAGTGTTCCAACTACAGAGGAATCACCTTGCTGTCAGTACCAGGAAAGGTCTTCAACAGGATCATCCTAGAGAGAATGAAGAGCTCCGTTGACCCCCAGCTGAGAGACCAGCAAGCAGGATTCAGGAAGAACCGATCATGTACAGACCAGATCGCCACTCTCCGCATCATCGTGGAACAGTCTCTGGAGTGGAGCTCCCCGCTGTACGTCAACTTTGTGGATTATGAGAAAGCATTTGACAGCGTGGACCGAGAGACACTGTGGAAACTCCTACGACACTACGGTGTACCCACAAAGCTCGTCCGCCTGATCAAGAGCAGCTATGATGGCATGACATGTCGCGTGATCCACGAAGGGCAGTTCACCAGGGAGCTCCAGGTCAGAACTGGTGGCAGGGGTGTCTGCTGTCTCCGTTCCTCTTCCTACTGGCCATAGACTGGGTTATGAAGATGACCACAGAGCACAGACGAAGTGGAATACAGTGGACACTGTGGACACAGCTTGACGACCTCGATTTTGCAGACGACTTGGCATTACTGTCCCACACTCATCAACAAATGCAGGACAAGACCACGAGGCTTGCTGACATCTCGTCCCAAGTGGGCCTCACCATTCACAAACAGAAAACAAAGACAATGAGGCTGAACGCAACCAGGGAAGAACCAGTCTTGCTTGCTGGCACCCCGTTGGAGGAGGTGGAGTCCTTCACCTATCTCGGGAGCATCATAGACAAAAAAGGCGGCACTGATGCAGATGTCAGAGCACGAATCGGTAAAGCCAGAGCAGCCTTTCTCCAGTTGAAAAAAGTGTGGAGTTCCAGAGAGCTGTCACAACACACCAAAGTCCGGATTTTCAACTCTAATGTAAAAGCAGTTCTCCTATATGGAGCAGAGACATGGAGATTGACAAAAACCACAGTCAACAGAGTACAGACCTTCATGAACAGTTGCCTTAGAAGAATTTTGAAAATCCACTGGCCAGAGAAGATCAGCAACGTCAGACTCTGGGAGAGAACAGAGCAGATAACAGCAGAGAATGAAATTGGGCGAAGAAGATGGGGATGGATCGGTCACAGTCTGAGAAAGCCAGCTTCCAGTATCACTAGGCAGGCATTGTCATGGAACCCCCAGGGAAAGAGGAAAAGAGGTAGGCCGAGAAACTCCTGGCGTCGAGACCTCCAAGCAGACATCAAGAGACTGGGAACCACCTGGAGTAGAATCGAAGGAGAAGCACAGGACAGGAGTTGCTGGAGGTCTCTCGTCGACGGCCTATACCCGGGTAGGGGTGACAGGCGTAAGTAAGTAAGTAAGTTCCTCTCAACATCCGGCCTCTGGTCTCCGGATCTAGCAAACAGACACATCAACTGGCTAGAGCTACAAGCGGTTTGGCAAGCCCTCATCAAATGGGAAACGCACATTCGCCACCAGGAGATCCTAGTCCTTTCGGACAACACCACAGTCGTTTCTTACATTCAGAAGCAGGGTGGTACTCACTCTCCCGAGCTATGCATTCTACTCTATCAATTGATGCGCTGGTGCGAGGACCGAGGACTATCCCTCCGAGCTCGACACATCCCCGGTCACCTGAACGTGTTGGCGGACTCACTATCTCGGCGCGGACAATTACTTCACACGGAATGGACACTTCACCCAGACATCTTTCAGATGATCTGCGCTCACTGGGAAACTCCCATGATAGACCTCTTTGCCACGAGGTGGAATCGCCAGCTTCCCCTCTTCGTCTCACCGATTCCAGACCCCCTAGCCTGGGCAGTCGACGCGCTCTCCATTCCGTGGGACGGTCTCATCGCTTACGCTTATCCCCCGACGGTCCTCGTCCCCAAAGTCCTCCTCAAGCTCAGAGGTTGCAACACGGTCATGTTACTGGTAGCCCCATTCTCCTGGAACAGGTCTTGGACTACCGATCTAATCAGTCTCGCCACGGGCCCTCCGCTTTGCCTGCCCACCTCGAGGACAATGCTCAAGCAGCCCCGCCAGCCTCTTTTCCACCCGTGCCCAGAACGACTTCTCCTTCACGCCTGGAGATTGTGCGGCAAGCCCTCACCGCTAGAGGCTTCTCGAGTGCAGCAGTGGCAGCTATCGCTTCAGCCCGTAGACCCTCGACCAGACGTGTTTATGAGGGAAAGTGGCGAGTATTCCAATCCTGGTGCACTGACCGACACCTTATGCCCACGGAGTTGACTCCTTCACAGCTCGCTGACTTCTTCCTCTGGCTCTTTGGAGACCAAGGCCTAGCCCCCATCACGATCCGAGGATATCTGTCTATGATTGCAGACACTTACCGTCACCTCGGCCACCCAGACCCTGGCGAAAACAAAGACCTTGCAGACCTGATGGCACACTTCGGCCTGCAGCGTCCGGTTCCCCGCTCACTGATTCCAAGATGGGACCTCCCTTGGGTCCTGACGTGGCTGAACTCGGACAGGTTCGAACCGCTTTCCCTCGCTAAGTTCTTGGATGTGACACGAAAAACATGTTTTCTGTTGGCACTGGCCACCGCGGCTAGAGTAAGTGAGCTACATGCGATGTCGGCAAGTCCTGCCTGCCTCCAATTCCGGGCAGACGGTTCTCTACAGCTACTCACAGACCCTGCCTTCCTCGCCAAGACTAGGTCTCCCTTGACTGCGCCCCCAGTGATTACCATTAGGCCGCTGAAAGATGCAAGTTTTACTCGGGAGACCAGGCAACAGGATCCAGTGCGCGCTCTTCGTGTATATTTACGACGTACCAAACCCGTCCGCCGAGGACGATCACGCCTCTTTCTACCCTTAGCACATAGCAGAGAAGACATTTCAGCGCAAACGATTTCTTCTTGGCTTCGCTGGGTCATCAGGTCAGCCTATCAGGACCTTTCCCCAGCAGTTGCAAAGAGGCTCAAGATACGCGCACATGAGGTACGAGCCATGGCCGCGAGCGTCGCATTCGATCGCAATTGTGCTGTTCGAGACATCGTGGCCGCAGTGGGCTGGCGGGCAGAATCCACCTTCGCCCGTTTTTACCTCAGGGATCTGTCAGGCCAGCGAGACAACCTCGCACTGGTGGGGGACATCGCCGCAGCGCAACACTCCCTCCCGGCGCCGGAAGCGCCGTAGGTACGCACTTAGCTAAAATTGTCGGGAGTTTGGCGAATGGGTGTGTGGCTCTGTCGTATGCCCTTTATGGCGGTAACTTGGGCGCGGCACCCTCCACCTTTTCGCCATTCTTCCAGACAGTAATGTCATCGGTAATGTTTTTGAAGAAACAAATTAATTTTTCTTTAAAATATATTTTTTCGAAAAATACTTACCGATGACATTACTCGGAGGACCCTCCCACCTGCCCCGCTTGCCGCTGGTAAGCTAAGTATCACTGACTGATTGTGATTGGGCCACGTGGTGAATGCCCGTTTTTGGGCAAGGAAGGGAGGCTACTCTCAGCCGTAGTTAGGGTTCCCCGAGTGCCTCCCGGGTTGTGTAGGAACACAACAAGTTCTTAGGCTAAAATTGGGTAAGTAGTTGACACTTCCAGACAGTAATGTCATCGGTAAGTATTTTTCGAAAAAATATATTTTAAAGAAAAATTAATTTTTCGTAGGGTGCCTGGCATCCACGTTCCGTTCGTCTAGCTTAAAGGCCCTTTAACCCCCGGAGAGTGTAGCCGCTGTTTCACGCGGGGGCTGTCACGGCGTCCGGAGTACCTTTGTTTGGCTCGGCGCCCCTTGCCTGCACTGCCGACCTTGCCATGCCGTTTGTCTGTTGCAGAGCCCAACTGCTTACGTGCTCCCAATGCGGCGACTTCCAGTGGCCGACAGATGACCATGCGGTCTGCCTTCCTTGTGCGGGCTGCTCCTCGGACCACCTTTGTGATGTCTGTGCGGCCTGGCCTGAAATGCGTTGGTCTGATCTCTGGAGTTTCGACCGGCGAGAGCGACCACAGCCTGCTACCTCACGTCCGGCATCGGTTTCCACTTCTGCCGCCCTTACTGTAGCGACCGCCCCTTCCCGCCCTGGCCTCACAGAACGGAATCCTCGTCGGGTGTCTGCGTTGTCGGCTGACCAGAGGACTGCCACTGCTGCCACGCCTGCTGACCCTTCCGGATGGTGTGTTTGCCGGCAGAGCGCCTGCCTCACTGAGCCCGGCCTGCAGCAGTCCGCCACGAGCCATCCCACGTTGACAGGCCATCCTCACCAGTCTCTCCCCTGATCCTTCAGGAGGATCTGAACGCCGGCACAGCGCCCGCCTCACTGAGCCCGGCCAGCAGAGACGTCAGCCTCGGCCTGCGTGACACAGTCGCGCCCCCGACTCCTCCCGTTCCACGTTTAGTTCGAGACACTCGCGCTCGCCCCTCGAGCGCCGTCAGAAGGATCGTTCCTCCCACCGGGATCGTCGCCGCTCCGCCCGCTCCTCTTCTTCGCGTGCGCGCTCGCGCTTGCCCTCGTGCCGTTCGACGCATTCGCCTCGCCGCCACCATCGGCCCTCCTCCCCTCGTCGGCCCCCCTCGGCTCGCCCCCCTCCAGCTGTTCGCCGTCCACATTCCCGACTTCGCTCTCGCTCGCCGGACAGGACCCTTCCTTGCACCTACTCGCGTTCGCCACATCATTCGCCGCCGCAGTCGTCACTTCTGGCTCGTCCCCGGGATTCCCGTGGTTTCCAAGACAGCTCCCTGCCTGCGCTTCGGTCTTCGGCGGTCACGGCGACCCGCCCGCCTTCTCGCCGCCCCCTGGAGGAAGAGACACTTAGTTTGCTGCCTGAGGACTCGGTCTCGGCCCTGTTTGACGAGGATGGTCGCTCCCTCTCGCCCACTGACCGATGATGCTGCCCCCTCGGCTCTTCCGTCTTCCTCCCGTGCGGAGACCCTCTTGGCCTTGGACGAAGCCGCCAGGATCATCGCGGCGACGTTACCAGCTGACGCCTGCCCGGCCCCCCTCCCCCCCCCCCCCCCCCCCCCCTGAAGAAGAAGGTCTCCGCCTTCATGGATGCCGAGCGGCAGGTCAAGAGATTCAAGTCGCTTCCCCAGCCGCCAGGCTTTAAGGAGCTGCGAGATGCCTTCTCAGCTCACCTTCAGCTTGCCACGTCACGCGAGTCTGTGTTTTTCTCCGATCGTCGCTGGCCGGCCGGCCTGGACATTGCCTTCCGTCGGGACTGGTATGCCGGCCATTCCCAGGCGTTCTCCATCCTTCTTCCTGCTTTGGACCCTCCGGCCTTGTCTCAAGCTGGCGGACCCGCCCTCCTCCGACGTGCCCTCCCCTGCGGACTGGATAAGATGGCGTCCCTGGTCCGGAACACCTTAGCCTGCGCCGGTTTCCTGGAGCTCCTCACCCAAGCCCTGATTCGTCGTGTGGAGGACTCCTGGCATCCTACTGTCACGCCCCTCCTAGGTGATTTGCTGGCCTTAGCGGAGGTCGCCAACCGTGCCGCCTACCACTCGTCGGTCAACGCTATGGCTGCATCGGCGAATTGTGACTTGATGCGTCGAGACGCCCTCTTGCTTGCCTGCCGGGGGATGCCTCCTGAGCTGCGCGCGCAGCTTCGTCGTGCTCCGTTGGGTGGGCCCCTGCTGTTCGGCGACACTTGGTCCTCGGTTAGAGCCTCCAACCCCAACCGCTGGCCCTGCAGTGCCCCCCCTCCCCGCCGCTTTCCGTCCTCCCGCCAGGCTAGGGGTCGCGCCTCGCGGTCTGCTAGACCCGCTGTCTCCTCAGCCCCCGCTTCGGCCCCTGAGCGGGCCCCCGCCTTTGGCCGTCCTAGACCCACCAGGTCCCGTGCTCCCGCTTGGAAGGCCTTGACCCACACCTACAGCTCCTTGGCTAGCAGATGCTGTCGACTCGCCTCGTGACCCGTGTTCTTCGGACCCCGGTGCGGTGAAGGATCCGGTGACCCCTTTGCTCTGGAGGCTGAGTCCTGTACTCCCCCCCCCCCCCCCTGCTTGGCCCCTCGTTTAGGACGTCAGGGACCTCTCGCCGGTCAAGGCTCCTAGGATTGTCCCCCTGCTCTACGCAACCTGGGCGACTCGATTGCGGTTGCACCGCGCGGCAGTGTACGACAGACCATCTCTACCACATGAAGCTACGGGATCTTGTCCGCTGGCCGCACAGTGTACGACAGGCCTCTGGGACTGGAACTGTGTGCGCCCATACCGCGGTGACTTGCAGGCCTTCTAACCCGGACCAGGCTAATGGAACTTGTGCACCCGCTCCCGAGCCCGGCCCACATTGACTTTGGTCGCCCCACCTTGCGGCCCAAGATCCCTTGGGCTCCGACGCGGCCCACCACCTGCCCCTTGTCCAGCTGTGCCCTCTCGGATCTGGCCCGCCGCTCCTCAGACCCTGACCGACAGCGTCCTCGATTGCCCCGCGTCACGGTGGATGACGGGTCCTCTAAGCCGGACAGGGCTATTGGACCTACGTGCGCCCGCCCCACGGAGTCCAGCTCACAGCGAGTTGGTCGCCCCGCCTTGCAACCCGAGATCCCTCAGGCCCCGATGTGGCCCACCGCCTCCGACTGGTCCAGCTCTGCTCTCTCGGACCTGGCTCGCCCACTCCTCACGGTGTACTACAGGTCCTCTAAGCCGGATGAGGCTAATGGACCTATGTGCGCCTGCTCCATAGAGTCAGGCCCACAGCAAACGTGTTCGCCCTGCCTTGCAGCCCGAGATGCTTCGGGCTCCGACACGTTTCCTGGGTTGGTCCGCCCGCTCCTCACAGTCTCGCCGGCAGCGTCCCCACCGCGGTGATTACAAACCGTCTCAAACGAGGCTGATGGACCTACGTGCGCCCGCTCCATAGAGCCAGGCCCACAGCAAACTTGTTCACCCAGCCCCGGCAGGCGTCCCATGCCACAGAGGTTCCGACATGGAGGTGGCTACAGCTTTTGAGGCTCTGAAGCGCAGCGTCGGACTTCTGCCGCTCGGTCGACCCCTCTTGCGGCCTATACTCTGGCTTCCCCGTGCAGCGCCCGTCTTCGGGAGATCTAGAAGCCCTCTTCCCGGTATCTCCACTGGTCTGACCTCATCTGCAGAGTGGCAAGTCCCATTGTGCTTGACGTTACGGGTGCCTCTCCTCCGGCCCTGCCTGCCGCTCGGCATAGGCGCTGCTCCCCTCCCCCTCCTCCCCCGGCTGCGGCGGCATCCCGGTTCTGGGACCACAGTGCGACCTCGGGCTCCTCGCTGCCGCCTTTGCGGCGTACGCGTATACGGATGGCAGCGGAGGACAGTTGGCTCCCTCTCCTTGCTTGGGCCAAACGCACGGGAAACCGGAGGTCTTGGTTCTCTCCGCCAACTCAGCAGTCGCGACCCTTCCCAGGTCTTCGTGCTACCGGACACCCTTGCTCGGCAGGGCTCACAACTCGACTCCGAGTGCTCTCTCCGCTCTGGCCTCTTTGGATGTTACGCAGGCATCTGGCAGGCCTTCACTCACCTTGCCTGTAGCGGACCCTCTCCCCTGGGCGGTGGATGCCCTCTCCGCTTCCTCGGATGGTCGTACAGTCCTTCTGCGCTGTCGGTGCCTCTTCGTCTCGGTTCTGACATTACCCGAGAACGCCGCTTGCTGACACCTCGCTGGCGGACCCTGGACCAGCTGGGCCACAGCCCTTCGCGCCGTTGCTGACCTGACCAGGGAGACATCCGTCCTCCCGGCCCCTGCCGCAGCGTCACGAGTGGGCGAGCTTCACTCACCCCCAGCGCAGGACCAGTGGCTCGGTTCAGCTTCTCTCCAGCCCGCCATTGTTGACCAGGATCGATCCCCTTCGGCCGCGCCTCAGACGACAACTCCTCAGCCTCTGCTGGGCCGGGGCCAGTTCTGGGAGTCCACACAGCAGGATACGTTCAGGGCACTGATGTTCGGCCTCCGCCGGTCAAGCCCCTTGGGAGGGCCGTTCCTCCTCTTCCTGCTCTTGGCGCCGGGCGAGAACGACATTCTTCTCGGACTATCTGCGCCTGGCTAGCAGAGGCATACACTTCACATACACAGAGGGCGCGAGAGGCTGCGGTTCAGGGCTCTTCAGGGTGGAGCCTGGTCCACGAGCCTTGCGGCAACCGCTATAGCGCGGTGAGGGATTTGTTGTGGTCTGGTGGGCACTTTTGACTTACCCGCCTCTACCGCGGGGACCTCTCAGGCCTAGGAGAGGGTCTGGCCCTAGTCGGCACAGCATGCCGGCGCAACACTCCCTCTGGGCGCTTGGAGTGCCGTGGATAACGCTTAGCTGAAATCGTCGGGAGTGTGTGCCGAAGGGCGGCCTTGTTAAACCTTGATGCAGGGGTTGGTGGTAGCAGGCGGCACCCTCCTCCTCCTCGCAAATCTTCCTAATAGTAATGTCATCGGTATTGTTTTTGAGGAAACAAATGAAGTTTTCTCTCAAATGTATTTTTTGAAAAATACTTACCGATGACATTACTCAAACATCCCTCCCGCCTACCCCGCTTTCCGCCAGTACGCTAAGATAAGACTGGCATGAGTAGATAGCTCATGTAAGGAGAAAGGGAGGCTACCCAGGGTACTTGGTATCAGCTTGCTAGAGTTACACCCCTGGTTGTATAGCAACACACAGCATTTTGGAGGCTGAAATCGGTAAGCTAAGCATACATTCCTAATAGTAATGTCATAGGTAAGTATTTTTTGAAAAAAATACATTTTAGAGAAAAATTCATTTTGTTGAAATGGGCAAGGTTTTTTTATGGGCTGATTTAGATCCGACTTCTTGTAATCTGACCTTGTTGCAAGTGAAATCATCCTTTTTGAATGTGATTATGTTTTAACATTTTTTTTAAAACAGAATATTTTATGATCTCGCGATAGGCCTTTGAGATTAGGTTGTCAGGAATTAAGGTTTCAAAGTTTCTAAATGACCCAGGTGGTTATAGTCAGATATTAGATGATGTAGAAATGTGATTGGAAAACATCTGGTACTCTTCACCAGTATGCAAACTGAATGTTTCAGAAACTATGTATTGTTCACTCAGGTTGAACTTTGCTGTTGCAGGTGGTCCCGATGTTGCCAAGGCTACTGTGTGAACAGCTGTGCAGCTTGAACCCTGATGAGGATCGTCTAACGTTCTCTGTTGTCTGGAAGATGACGGAGAATGGAGAGGTCTGTGAAACTGTAATTTTGAGAGATAGACAGGACCAGTCAATGGATGCTTTTATACGTAAAAACATAGTAACGCCCTTAACTCTTTCGAGACGCGTCGCATCCGGATTCGCAGCATAAAGCCATGAATCCGGATGCAACATGTCTCAAAAGTGTTAACCCTTTGGCTGTCGGTGATGCTTTTTGTTGAGATGATTCCTGCAGGATGGTTTTGTTATGTGTATTTCAGTTGTCTATTGTGTGCTTAAATTAAATTTGTTTAAAAGTAGTGAGATTCTGCATACATACATTTTTTTGTAACGCGCTTGGAGCCCACTGCTCCTGTAGATTTAGCGCGATATAAATGCTCTTTATTATTATTATTATTATTACCAACAACCGAAGGGTTAAAATGTCTGAAGGGTGTTGAGCATGTTAGTTAAAATCCCAAAATTCAGGTGTTGTTCTGTATTGTATACAGTCTGTATTACAGCTCGGGGAAATACAACAGCCATGATAGTTGAAGGATGGGCTAAGGAGATATAACAACCATGATAATTCAAGGGTGGTGCCAGAATAGATTTCTGGTGCCACTCTTGAAATATCGTTGGTCCAATGTAATATAGCTCCTTCTATCTGGCTGTATTATGTTAGAGCTTGTTGGGTATAAGAAGAAGTCTTAACTCATTCAGCCCTGACGCACTACAGCAGCAGATGGGTCAGCCGTGATAATTCAAGGGTAGTGCCAGATTAGCTTGGCGCCTGTTTGCGCCAAGCTAATCTGGCACTGCCCTTGAATTATCATGGTCGATCCATCTCCTGCAACAGGTGCATAGTCATTAGATGACACCTCCAAAATTTGGGAAATACGTGCGTCGGGCTGAATGAGTTAAGAATGAATGTTTAATGTCTTGAATCGGGGTTTAGCAATAGATGCATGGCCATGGTTGTCTAATTGCCCGGGCTAGAACTTGGAAGAGAAGCTTGCTCAATAGCTGTTAAAACTGACTGGCATTGAATAGTCATGCAACTCAAAAACGCTTTTGCAATTCACAAAGAAAATTGTTATACAAGTATAATTGTTCTGATGATAGTGGAGAACAGATGACATATGGGGTAAATGACTGCGTTTATTTTGAGTTTGCTTTATTTCAGATTTTGGACGAGTGGTTTGGCCGTTCAGTCATCCGTTCTTGTGTAAAGCTCAGCTATGACCATGCACAGGTAAAAACAGGTTGGCTTTAATTACAAGATAGTACTCCATTTGACGACAGTGACTGGAAGAAAGTACTTGTAATGGGCGTGACTTCAGTGTTCGCTTGGCAGAATGTTAGAAAGCACTTGTGCAATTTATGTGTTTGTGTGTGTGCGTGCTTGTGTTATAATGACATTGTGCACGTGCGTATTTGAAATGAGAGTGTGCTTAAGTCTAACTTGGATAAACAAAGCAGCAACACCTCCACCCACACACACACACTCCTCCTTTTCCTTCAAATCTTCTCCCCCCCCCCCCCTCTTCCCCCCGCTTACCTACTCCCACCCCCACCCCCACCCATGAAATCCCCACACTTCTTTTAAAAAAAAAAAAAAACTTCTTATAGAGGACTTGCTATGGTCTGCACAAATATGATACCTGTTGAAAGTGCTTCTGTATTTTCAGGGTTTTATAGAACAGCCGGACAAACCGTGGACCACTGAAGAGCTGCCTCCCATTTCTGAGGGCTTTTCTGTGGATGACATCAAGTCTAGGGTGCTACAGATGGACAAGGTATTCATGGTTGTGTCTTAACTCATTCAGCATGATGCACGTATTTCCCAAATTTTGGAGGCATCATTGAACGACTATGCACCTGTTGCAGGAGATGGATCGACCATGATAATTCAAGGGCAGTGCCAGATTAGCTTGGCGCCGACAGGCGCCAAGCTAATCTGGCACTACCCTTGAATTATCATGGTCTACTCCTCTCCTGCTGTAGTGCATCAGGGCTGAATGGGTTAATCCTTTGCATGTCTGTATTGGTTTTTGTTGCGATGATTCCAACAGGAATCATCGCAACAAAAACCGATATCGACACGCAAAGGGTTCAGGTCACAAGGTCCTTACAAGTAAAGGTCCTCAGGCTTACATCGCAATATCGACATCACTTGCCTGTGCACTGTTGAGCATGGGCCAAAAACAGCGGGTGTTGGCCGAGGGCCTTTGCTTCTCTGGTGAGTGTTTCTAAAATATGTCTTTTGCGTACTGCTGCTAGAGATTTATCGACTGCAACAGCTTGATAGTGCTTGATTAGTGTGGGACATTGCAAGGCACCAGGCTGATCAGTTGCAGCATGTGAACTGTCTTATGACACATTGTAGCGTTTCTGTGAAATATGCATGCTGTCAACCCTTTGGGTGTCGGCAGCGGTTTTAGTCGTGATGATTCCTGCAGGAATCATCGCAACTAAAACCGCTGCTGACACTCAAAGGGTTAAAAGATGATGAGCCCTTTGGCAAAGAGCATCATTCTTGAGTTCAATATACAGATGGCCAAGGCAATGAGGACGGCGCGACATGACAGCGGAGCTCTTAGACTGGACCAGCTCAAAATCCAGTTCACTATGGACAAGAACTCGGGGCTTCCCAATGGCTACTTCGTGTATGAACAGAGAGACAGCAACAAGTCAGTGTATTTTCAAAATGGAACTCTGTCTAACATAGTTTTACATATTATTTAAAGTACCTTGTTGAAATGTTCTGTTTTAACCCATATCATACTGAGGCTAAAAGCTTCAAATTTGTACACTGCCATATGCAAGCTACATTATAGTACATTACTACATTATAGTACTTACAGATAAGGATATAGACCAATGGCTTTAGTTCAAGGGTGGTGCCAGAATAGCTTGGCGCCTAGAGGCGCCAAGCTATTCTGGCGCCACCCTTGAACTATTTTAGTCAAACTTATTTTACACATTGGTGTATTGCGAATGATAAAGGTTAGAGATACTTGTAACAACAAGCTCGGCAAAGGCCTGCCAACTTGTACCCATAGACATGTTTTTATTGTGTTGCTTGAATTGTTTCTGTCAAACACGATTTTTTTTTTGGTGTGCATTAATTTTGTTTGTTTCTGACCCTCTTTCCATAGGCTTGTGGAGGAATTCATGTTACTGGCCAACATGGCCGTGGCCCACAAGATCAAGACTTGCCACCCGGACAAGGCATTGCTGCGACGGCACCCCCCTCCCCAGTCGCGCATGATTGATGAGCTGGTAGGTGGCAGTTTCTTCTTTGTTTCCTCAAAACACATTACCGATGGTATTACTAATAGGAATGGTTTCTTAGCTAGTCTAATTGTTTCTTCAAAAACATTACCGATGACATTACTGTCTGGAAGTGTCAACTACTTACCCAATTTTAGCCTAAGAACTTGTTGTGTTCCTACACAACCCGGGAGGCACTCGGGGAACCCTAACTAGGGCTGAGAGTAGCCTCCCTTCCTTGCCCAAAAACGGGCATTCACCACGTGGCCCAATCACAATCAGTCATCGATACTTAGCTCTTGTGAGCAGACGTGTTTTAGCCTAGGAAATTTACCGGTTCTTAAAGGGCCGGTCGTCTTACTCTACTTCTGGACTTCGTACGTCACTACCGGAATTCTAACTGTTCTTCCATCGGAAACTCAGTGTTTTCTTCCCGACGCTCCCTGCTGTGGTTGTGTTGTGCTCTATTCAGCGTGGATCTACTTGGGATTTTTTTTTTTTTTACCTTCTTCGTGTGCCTTGGACGCCATGGATGTATCTCTTCCCGTCCCCGCATCTCAGGAGAGGTAACATATCGGCCCCAGCCCTTGGCTGGCCCCGGACCGGGTGCCTGCTTCGGTTTGTGGCTTCAATTTGTGGCTACGCTTCGATCGTATAGATTCGCGCCGATCTCTCGTGTTTCGTTGGCGGGGCTTCGTCGTGCCTGCGCCCGGTCGATAGTCATGTCTGATTTATGTTACAGTAACCAAGTCCTTACTTGCCCGCAGTGCGGAGATTTCCAATGGCCTAGCGATAAGCACAAGTTATGCCTTCCTTGTATGGGATGCGCGTCGGACCATTCTTGCGAGATTTGTGTAACCTGGCCTGAACAAGTTTGGTCCCAGTTGTGGAAATTTTACCGGCGCGAGCGCCCGACTCCGGTTACGGACCGGCAGTCCTTTTTGGAACCCCCGACCATTCCCGGCGTTTTAACTAAACACAGGACTGCATCTTCTGTGACTCACACTCGATCTAAGCCCGCTGACTCTTACGGAGAGACAGCACGAGGGCAGTGTGCTCGCCATACGGTGGCAAGCCTACGGAGACGCGATTCACGCCGTCATTTGTCCATCAGTCCTGAGAGGTCTCGCAAGGATACACCCGCTGACTCTTACGGAGAGACAGCACGAGGGCAGAGTGCTCGCCATACGGAGGCAAGCCTACAGAGACGCGATCCACGCCGTCATTTGTCCGTCAGTCCTAAGAGATCTCGCAAGGATAAGCCCACTGACTCTTATGGAGAGACAGCACGAGGGCAGAGTGCTCGCCATACGGAGGCAAGCCTACAGAGACGCGATCCACGCCGTCATTTGTCCGTCAGTCCTGAGAGGTCTCGCAAGGATACGCCCGCTGACTCTTACGGAGAGACAGCACTAGGGCAGAGTGCCTACCTTATGGAGGTAGGTCAGCCGAGACACGTGTCTAAACAGCGTAGGTCTTCCAACAGTCCTCACATCTCTCATTCGGCCAGCAATTCTAGATGCTTTGGCGCAGCTACTTATGATCAGAGGAAGCAACCTGATATGCTACGCAACGGCCGTCACAACTTCCAACCAGCGTCCTTGTTGTATTCGTCTCCTTCGCGAGCTTCGGACCCGAGCTTCACCTCTTCCCAGTTACATCGTCGCAGTCGTCCGCGTCGTCGCAGTCACTCCCGTCGTCGCCGCCACTCCCATCTTCGCAGCCGCTCCTGTTCTCGCAGTCGCTCCAACCGGGACAGGCGCATGGCTCACTCCAGGTCCCCGTCTCCTGTTCGCGTTTTGCCCCCACCCCCGCCTCACCCACACCAGCGGACGCGATGCTCGCCGACGGCTACACATCAACACCAGAGGATGCGATGCTCCCCGGCAGCTACCTTCTCTCGTCGTGACGTGGCTCGACCGATATCCACCAACGTCAATCCTCACCGGACTTCGCTCCCTACGCGGGATGAGGAGACTCTTAGTCTTCTCCCGGAGGATTCAGTTTCGGGCCTACTCGGTATGGACAGCTCCTCGTCTCACTATACGGTGTCGGATGATACTGCATCCCCTAGACTCCCTTCTACGTCACGCACGGAAACGCTTCTCGGCATTGATGAAGCAGCTCGACTCATCACGGCTGCACTGCCCAAGGACGCGTGTCCCTCGTCGCCCCCACTCAAGAGGAAGGTGTCTGCCTTTGTCGACTCTGGCCGTCCACAGAAGAGGTTCAAGTCTTTACCGCAGCCCCCTGGTTTTAAGGATTTGAGAGATTCCTTTTCCGCTTACCTACAGACAGATTCCCAGGAGTATCTTTTCTTCTCTGATCGCAAGTGGCCGGCTGACCTAGACATCTCCTTCCGCCAATCCTGGTATGCGGGACATTCACAGTCCTTTAGCTGTCAGCTTCCATCGTTGGACCCTCAATCGATATCCCAGCTTGGCGGTACCAATCAGCTGAGACACACCCTCCCTCGTGGGTTGGATAAGACGGCATCACTAGTGCGGAACTCCTTGGCCTGTGCTGGTTTTCTAGAGCTTCTCACTCAAGGTTTAATCCGTCGCATCGAGGACGCTTGGCAACCATCGCTTACACCCTTACTTGGTGACCTTCTCGCCCTCGGGGTTGCGGCAAACCGGGCAGCGTATCACTCATCGGTCAACACAATGGCGGCAGCATCCAACTGTGACCTCATGCGTCGTGATGCAGTCTTACTCGCCTGTCGCGGTATGCCTCCCGATCTGAAGACACAGCTGCGTCGTGCTCCCCTTGGTGGACCACTCCTCTTCGGTGACACCTGGCAGAAAGTGAAGGACGGCAATCCGGACCGCTGGCCCAGCCGTGTTACAGCCTCACGCTTTCACTCCGCCCGCAAGGCCGTGGGTCGCGCCCTGCGGACTTCCAGACCCGCTTCATCCTTCACTCCAGCTTCCGCCAAGACGTCCCGGCGGTTCCCCGCCTTCGGCCGTGCTAGACCAGTTAGGACCTCTGTCCCCGCTTGGCCCAGGTCTGCCCGCCGCCGTGGGCGCGGGCGGGCTCCCTGACTCGTCCCCGTTCCAGCCCCCGCCTTCTGCTCCGGGACCTCCTGTCGGCGGGAGGCTCACTCTTTTCAGCGACATGTGGAGGTTGCTACTTCCAGACGACCCCTGGGTACTCGCCACCATCACCGACGGACTCTCAATTTCTTTTCGTTCTCCCCCGCCTCTGAGACGCTCACCCGTATGGACAGAGATTCCTTCGGACAGTCTGAAAGCCATCGCACTACGCGGAGAGGTCGAATCGCTTCTACAGAAGGCCGCCACAGAGGTAGTGCATCATATCGACTCACCAGCATTTTACAGCCGACTTTTTGTGGTTCCCAAGCCGGGCAACAAGTGGCGCCCAATTATCGATCTATCAGCACTAAACAAGTTTATCATAGCTCCCACTTTTCGCATGGAAACCTCCAGGACCCTTCGGGCCGCTGTACAACCGAGGGACTTCGCTGTCAGCCTGGACCTATCCGATGCATATCTCCATGTCCTCATACACCCGGCTTCCAGGCGGTATCTCCGATTCGCGTTCGACGGGGTGATCTACCAGTTTCGAGCCCTTCCGTTTGGTCTCAACATCAGCCCATGGGCTTTTACTCGCATTATGGATGCTGTCGTTGCCAAGACCAGGCAGTCGTCGTCCAGTCCAACCTCCAACTATTTGGACGACCTCTTCCTGCGGAATCAATCGATAAGCACCCTGCGGACGGACAGAGATTCTTTGCTCCTGTTGCTGTCGCGTTTGGGGTTCCTGGTAAACACAGGCAAGTCGGACCTATCTCCATCTCAACGATTTATTCATCTCGGCATGAAATTTGCGACCGACCTCAACAGAGTGAGTTTGCCGGAGCCTCGGATCCACAAGTTAGCCTCCTTGGCCGCCCATGTAGCACAGGCGGAATCAGTCCCCGCCAGAGTTTGGCTTCAGCTTCTCGGCTTGATGAATGCAGCGGCGGATCTCCTTCCCCTCGGTCGTCTTTACTCCCGGCCTTTTCAATTACACCTGCTGCTTCATTGGCGTCCGTCCTCCGGCGACTTAGACGCGCCGGTACCTGTGACTCAGATCCTTCGCCCACATCTGCAACGTTGGACAGACACTTCATGGCTCGCTGTCGGAGTTCCTCTAGCCTCCCCGCCTCCTCAGCTCTCACTCTGCGTGGACGCAAGTCTCACCGGCTGGGGTGCACATTTGCTACCGAGTTTCCTCTCAACATCCGGCCTCTGGTCTCCGGATGTAGTAAACAGACACATCAACTGGCTAGAGCTACAAGCGGTTTGGCAAGCCCTCATCAAATGGGAAACGCACATTCGCCACCAGGAGATCCTAGTCCTTTCGGACAACACCACAGTCGTTTCTTACATTCAGAAGCAGGGCGGTACTCACTCTCCCGAACTATGCATTCTACTCTATCAATTGATGCGCTGGTGCGAGGACCGAGGACTATCCCTCCGAGCTCGACACATCCCCGGTCACCTGAACGTGTTGGCGGACTCACTATCTCGGCGCGGACAATTACTTCACACGGAATGGACACTTCACCCAGACATCTTTCAGATGATCTGCGCTCACTGGGAAACTCCCATGATAGACCTCTTTGCCACGAGGTGGAATCGCCAGCTTCCCCTCTTCGTCTCACCGATTCCAGACCCCCTAGCCTGGGCAGTCGACGCTCTCTCCATTCCGTGGGACGGTCTCATCGCTTACGCTTATCCCCCGACGGTCCTCGTTCCCAAAGTCCTCCTCAAGCTCAGAGGTTGCAACACGGTCATGTTACTGGTAGCCCCATTCTCCTGGAACAGGTCTTGGACTACCGATCTAATCAGTCTCGCCACGGGCCCTCCGCTTTGCCTGCCCACCTCGAGGACAATGCTCAAGCAGCCCCGCCAGCCTCTTTTCCACCCGTGCCCAGAACGACTTCTCCTTCACGCCTGGAGATTGTGCGGCAAGCCCTCACCGCTAGAGGCTTCTCGAGTGCAGCAGTGGCAGCTATCGCTTCAGCCCGTAGACCCTCGACCAGACGTGTTTATGAGGGAAAGTGGCGAGTATTCCAATCCTGGTGCACTGACCGACACCTTATGCCCACGGAGTTGACTCCTTCACAGCTCGCTGACTTCTTCCTCTGGCTCTTTGGAGACCAAGGCCTAGCCCCCATCACGATCCGAGGATATCTGTCTATGATTGCAGACACTTACCGTCACCTCGGCCACCCAGACCCTGGCGAAAACAAAGACCTTGCAGACCTGATGGCACACTTCGGCCTGCAGCGTCCGGTTCCCCGCTCACTTATTCCAAGATGGGACCTCCCTTGGGTCCTGACGTGGCTGAACTCGGACAGGTTCGAACCGCTTTCCCTCGCTAAGTTCTCGGATGTGACACGAAAAACATGTTTTCTGTTGGCACTGGCCACCGCGGCTAGAGTAAGCGAGCTACATGCGATGTCGGCAAGTCCTGCCTGCCTCCAATTCCGGGCAGACGGTTCTCTACAGCTACTCACAGACCCTGCCTTCCTCGCCAAGACTAGGTCTCCCTTGACTGCGCCCCCAGTGATTACCATTAGGCCGCTGAAAGATGCAAGTTTTACTCGGGAGACCAGGCAACAGGATCCAGTGCGCGCTCTTCGTGTATATTTACGACGTACCAAACCCGTCCGCCGAGGACGATCACGCCTCTTTCTACCCTTAGCACATAGCAGAGAAGACATATCAGCGCAAACGATTTCTTCTTGGCTTCGCTGGGTCATCAGGTCAGCCTATCAGGACCTTTCCCCAGCTGTTGCAAAGAGGCTCAAGATACGCGCACATGAGGTACGAGCCATGGCCGCGAGCGTCGCATTCGATCGCAATTGTGCTGTTCGAGACATCGTGGCCGCAGTGGGCTGGCGGGCAGAATCCACCTTCGCCCGTTTTTACCTCAGGGATCTGTCAGGCCAGCGAGACAACCTCGCACTGGTGGGGGACATCGCCGCAGCGCAACACTCCCTCCCGGCGCCGGAAGCGCCGTAGGTACGCACTTAGCTAAAATTGTCGGGAGTTTGGCGAATGGGTGTGTGGCTCTGTCGTATGCCCTTTATGGCGGTAACTTGGGCGCGGCACCCTCCACCTTTTCGCCATTCTTCCAGACAGTAATGTCATCGGTAATGTTTTTGAAGAAACAAATTAATTTTTCTTTAAAATATATTTTTTCGAAAAATACTTACCGATGACATTACTCGGAGGACCCTCCCACCTGCCCCGCTTGCCGCTGGTAAGCTAAGTATCACTGACTGATTGTGATTGGGCCACGTGGTGAATGCCCGTTTTTGGGCAAGGAAGGGAGGCTACTCTCAGCCCTAGTTAGGGTTCCCCGAGTGCCTCCCGGGTTGTGTAGGAACACAACAAGTTCTTAGGCTAAAATTGGGTAAGTAGTTGACACTTCCAGACAGTAATGTCATCGGTAAGTATTTTTCGAAAAAATATATTTTAAAGAAAAATTAATTTTTTGCCCAAAATTGTTGTGTGCGAGTATGGACATGATGGCAGGTGAGGGGCGCCATAGCTTTTTTCATTTTGCATGATGATGAGGATGAGGGTGATTATATGGTGATGCCATGGTGGTCCATGTGGCTGGGAACTGCGGACACCTGCGGTGCCAGCCGTGTAATCATTCACACCTTGCGATGTGTCATAACCCGGGTAGCAGCCCCAATTTCGCCGTCTCGACAGGTCTAAGTCCCCAGACTGACGAAATCCACACGAAAGCGCCCCAGCCTAACCCAAGGCAGAAGTAGGAACACTTCCCACAAACTACACGACCGGTTTTCTCTTTCTCTTCTTCACTTCACAACAAGATACAGTTCGAAGCTAGAGTCGCAGACGTACACAACCTTTTCCTGACTAGCAAAGAAACTGACAGAGGTATTAAGCGCTGAGCGCATGCGTGGTTGGACCGGAAGGGAGGCTACCCGGGTTTCCGCCTAAGCTATGGAAAATACATTTTTTGCTGCCATATTTCATTACCCTTTCAGTGCCAGCAGACGCAGATTGTGTTTTTGAAATCATTATGAACTCGACGTCCAAGATGCCATCAGAGGAACGTACAAAGTGGTTTCAGCTAGAGGCATAGATCCTCATGAGCCCCCACAACTGCTGGGGCTCATGAAAATCTATGCCTCTTGCAGTTGGGTGGCGTTCAGTTTTCTTGGCAGTAGGTGGCAGTTCTTTCTTCTTTCGCTGCCATTTTGTACCCCCTTCACGGTCAGTTGACACGGATTGCGTTTTTGAAAATTAATCATTGTAGTTTAACCCATTCAGCCCTGACGCACTACAGCAGGAGATGGGTTGACCAAGATAATTTAAGGGTAGTGCCAGATTAGCTTGGCGCCTGTCGGCGCCAAGCTAATCTGGCACTGCCCTTGAATTATCATGGTTGATCCATCCAATTTGGGAAATACATGCGCCGGGCTAAATGAGTTAATAATAACAATAATGGAGATTGGTTAAGTGCTCATTCTAAACGTAGCCCTAAACGCTGTTCTTTGACGGCTGGGCATCTTGGATAATTTCAACATCCAAGTTGCCCAATCATCAAAGAAACATGGATATAAAGTGGTTTCAGCAAGAGGCATAGATCCTCATTATCCCCTGCAGTTGCTTGGAGATAACCACTGTAACCCTGTGTTGCATTGTGATATACATAGCACTTTCTGAATTTGTCATAATTGCAGGTTCTGAAAGGAAAAAAAAATTTTCTTGGCTTAATAAGAAAAGGACCAAAAGAGACTCGGTTTGAAAAGTTGGTTTCAGAGTGATTAACTCATTCAGCCCGATGCACGCATTTCCCAAATTTTTAAGGCGTCACCTAACGACTATGTACCTGTTGCAGGAGATGGGTTGACCATGATAATTCAAGGGTAGTGCTAGATTAGCTTGGCGCCAACAGGCTAATCTGGCACTACCCTTGAATTATCATGGTGGACCTGTCTTCTGTAGTGCGTTAGGGCTGCATGAGTGTACACAGCTTATGCTTATGAACTCCGTTAGTTTTTTGTCAAAGAGCTCCAGCCATCCAAGAAACATGGGTTCAAAGTGGTCCTCATGAACCTCCGCAACTGCAGGGGATAATGAGGATCTTTGCCTCTTGCATTTGATTCTTTCTTATTATGTTCTGGCAGTCAAGGTTTAAACTGACGCGTGTATTTTGCAGAAAGAAACCTGTGCCAGTCTAGGCTACCCAATGGAAGTGGACACAGCGAAAGACATTCAGGTAATTGAAAAGACAGTCAAACTACAGAGGAAAATATATAGTAATTTCCTCAGCAAACAGCTGCAGTGCATGTATTGTGCATAGTCAGATGCTAATGCACACCTACAGTGTATAACCAAGGTAGCGTTACTTTTAACTCATTGTACCCTAAGGCCGAAATCCCCATGTTTTGCCGTTGTCCTCTAAAGACTGTATTGCAGTGCAGGACACAGATTGACCATGATAGTTCAAGGGTGATGCCAGAATAGCTTGTCGCCCACAGGTGTCAAGATGTTTTGGCATCACCCTTCAACTATCATGGTCGATCCATATCTTGCTGTGGTGTGTCAAGAGTAGAATGAGTTAACCCATATCATACTGAGGCTAAAAGCTTCAAATTTGTACACTGCCATATGCAAGCTACGTTATAGTAATCACAGATAAGGATATAGACCACAATGGCTTTCGTTCAAGGGTGGTGCCAGAATAGCTAGGCGCATAGAGGCACCAAGCTATTCTGGTACAACCCTTGAACTGTTTTAGTTGAACGTTGCACACAGGTCTATCCCGAATGAAAAGGGTTAAAGAGGCCATGCACCGATCAATTTTCCCTGGCTGTCTGGACCTGCATCCTTATTTTGTGTTTGTGTGTGTTCAGCGATCATTACTGAAGTACACAGGTGAAGATGAGCTGTCCAGGGCAAGGCTCCAGGTGCTGGTGGTACTCTGCTCCAAACCCATGCAGGTGAGTTCATGTTGCTAGCTTGTGCTTCTAGAGTTAACCCTTGGGCTGTTGGTAGCGCTTTTTGTCGTGATTATTCCTGCCGGAATCATTGCGACATAAAGTGCTACCGACAGCCGTAGGGTTACATGCTTTTGCGTTAAGTATGTCGGCCAATATGGAGATGAATCTGCCATGATAGTTTAAGGGGTATTGTCAGCACCGCTGCTGGAGATGAATTTGTCGTGGCATTCGGAAGGTAGTGTCAGATTAGCTTGGTACCTTTCCATGTGCCCAGCTCATCTGGCACAACCCTTGAACTGTCACGGTTGATCAATCACCCACAGCCCGTACGCAGTCATAGCAGGTACCCCCCCCCCCCCCCCCCCCCCCCACACACACACACACCCCCCGAAAGTTGCGAAAATGATCACAATCATATCTTGCTGTTAACCCTTGGGGTGTCGGTTGCACTAAACAGCTACCGACACCCAAAGGGTTAAGACAAACTCTGAACACATGGAATACATGTTCCCTGGAACCATTATAACATATTTTTATGGGAATGAATAAAATCAACTCTGGTTTGATTCATGACAGGGTCTATTTTTTTTTAACCCCTTGTGCATTTGTTTCTTCAAAAACATTACCGATGACATGACTTTATGGAAGTGTCTACTACTTACTCAATTCTAGCCTAAGAACCCGTTGTGTTACCACACAACCTGGGAGGCACTCGGGGAACCTCCAGAGGGGCCGAGAGTTGTCTCCCGTTACTGCCCATCCGGTTCCGAGTCACAAGGTGACTAACCAGTTAGGATACTTAGGCTCACACCGTTCAGACGTGTTTGCTCTAGCCTAAGGACTTAGAAACTTTTTCGACCAGTCGCTTCGCCGGCCTTACAGACTCTTGGCTTCTTGTTAGACTTCTGCTTCGTCGGCCCTGCCTATGCCTTGTGTGGGTCTGCTGGTCCCCTCGTTGTTAGCTGCTGCCCTCTCATATGCCTTGGGTTGCTTGGACGGCTCGGCGGTCTTTGCTGGGACGTCGCCCGCGTTCGCGCTGTGGGTGTTATGGACGTTTCTTTCCCCGTTCCCGCTCCGGCGGAGAGCTAAGGTAGCGGTATTAGCTCTCGGCTGGCTCCCAAGCTGGGCGCCGTTTCGAGCAGGGACGAAGATAGGCTTCATCTTCGCTGTGACTTTTTGCGCCAAAATCCCCCCTTAGCTTGGCGGGGCCCCACGTGCCCGCGCTCACTCGCCTTTCAGCTGATTGGCGTGGCAAGATTTGGCACTTACCTGCTGGCTTGTACCTTGTTGGGTTTTGTGGGGGTACATTCTGCGTACATGGCTCGCTTAGCTTGGTGGGGACCCTCGTGCCCGCACCCTGTCGCCATTACGTTGCTGACTGTTGTTGTACCAGACGTTTGCTTTATGCCCGTACCTGTCGTGACATGCTTCACTTTCGTTGTACCTGATGCGTCGTAGGCTTGCCTTAGCTTGGCGGGGGCCCAAGTGCCCACGCCCACTAGCTTTACGGGGATAGATATTGCAGGCCCAGACGCTTACTGACATGCTGGTACCTCGCTGTTTTGTGCCTTTTTGTGTTGCGAAGGCTCGCCTTACCAGGGCGGGGTCCCACAGGCCCTCGCCCGCGTGCCTTCAGGTGTGTTATGTTTTGCAGTGGCCTGTTGATGACCTGCACGCAATCCAGAGGGTGCCAGTGGCCGTCGGGTAACCACAAGGTCTGTCTCCCCTGTGTCGGATGCGCCTCTGACCACGCTTGCGACACCTGCTCTACCTGGCCTGAGCTGCGCTGGTCGCAGTTATGGAGTTTTTACAGACGCGAGCGACTGGCACCTGTGTGTGATCCGAATCCAGTCGAGGCACCATTCCCTGTGCCCTGCGCACTGACCGCACGAGACCGCACTGACCTTATGGAAAGACGCCACACCGGACGCGGGAGCCTAGCGCTCGGAGCAGGAATGCTTTCAACGCGATTGCTTCCAGGAGGGAGCCCGCCCGGACACAGCCTACTGACAGGCAGAGAGCCCGCCTCACTGAGCCCGGCTCGGAGAGACGCCCCGCGCGCCGTCCCATGTCCGCTGTCAGTCCTCACTCATCTTCAAGGAAACCCGCTGACTCTTACGGGGAGTTGCTTTGCCGGCAGAGAGCCCACCTCGTTGAGCCCGGCTCAGAGAGACCTTACCCAAGCGTCCGACGACTTAGGGCAGGAGCCCTGCGCTCGGAGCAGGACTGCTATCATTGCGATTGCTTCCAGGAGGGAGCCCGCCCAGACAAGCCTACTTGTAGGCAGAGAGCCCACCTCACTGAGCCCGGCTCGGAGTGACGCGCCACGCGCCGTCTCATGTCCGCTGTCAGTCCTCGCTCGTCTCCAAGGAAGCCTGCTCTTATGGGGAGCCGCTTCGCCAGCAGAGAGCCCGCTTCTCTGAGCCTGGCTCGGAGAGACCTGTACCCACGCGCCCGAGGACTTCGGGAGCCCACCAGACGCGGGAGCCTTGCGCTTGGAGCAGAACTGAGATCAACGCGTTGTTTCCAGGGGGGAGCCTGCCCGGACAAGCCTACTTGTAGGCAGAGAGCCCGCCTCATTGAGCCCGGCTCGGAGAGACGCGCCTCGTGCCGTCCCATGTCCGCTGCCAGTCCTCGCTCGTCTCCAAGAGAGCCCGCCTCACGGAGCCCGGCTTGGAGACCTTTTCCCACGCGTCTGAGGCCTTCGGGCAGTTCAGAGCCCTCACGCTGCTCCAGTTCTACCAGTCGCTCTCGCTCCCCTTGGCGAGCGTAGGAAGGACCGCGCTTCGCGTCGTTCCAGGGACCCTAGCCTCACCGTGCTTCGGTGTTGTCGCGCACATCCTGGGTCTTCCTTCTACCGGCCACCCGCCTCTGGCCCCCGGTGCTAGGACGTCATCGCCCTTAGTCCCTGTCTGCATCACCGAACCCCCTCCCCCCCGCGGTGGAGGATAAGACCCGGAACCTGCTGGCCGAGGACTCCGTCTCCGCTCTTCTCGCGGGCCTTAGTGCTCGCCTTAGCCTCGCTCTCCTTCTTCCGACTCCTCAATTCACGCAAGCTGGCCTCTTCGTCGTGTACGGACACCGTGCTTGCCCTGGACGAAGTGCTCGTCTCATCTCCACCACACTTCCCGCGGTTGACGGCCCTCCACCTCCCCCGCTCAAGAGGACGATCGCCGCATTGTGGACGCTGGGAGACGGGTGAAGAGATTCAAGTCCCTGCCACAGCCTCCCGGCTTCGTGACCTACGCGACGCCTTCCCAGCGCTCCTCCTGTCGGGTTCCCGGGACTCCGTTTCTTCTCCGTTCATAGGTGACCAGCCCGACTCGACATTGCCTTCGTCAGGACTGGTTCATCTGCCCTCTGCCTGCTGTGGATCCGCGCCCGGACCAGCGGTTGGACAAGGTTGCCTTGCTAGTCCGTAACACCCTAGCCTGCGTGGGATTTCTGGAGCTCCTGTCCTAAGCCTGCGTCCGCCGCTTCGAGGACGCCTGGCTCCCCTACTTGACTCCCCTCCTCGGAATCCTACTCCCACTCGCTGAAGCGGCCGTCCAGGCAGCGTATCTCTTGTTGGTCAATGCCATGGCTGCCGCCTCCAGCTGCGACGTGTGGCGTCGGGATGCCGTGTTGCTGGCCTGCCGCGGAATGCCCCCCGATCTGAGGACTCAGCTGTGCCGTGCTCCCCTAGGTGGCCTCTGCTCTTTGGTGAGACCGGGCAGACCGAAGGATGCAAGCTCGGACCGTTGGCCTCGCAAGACACCTCCACTTCGCTTCAGGCCGCCCGCTAGGCCGTGGGGCGCATCCTGCGGACGCCGGACCCGCCGTACAGACCACGGACTATGCAATCAGTCTGGACTTATCTGACGCTTTTCTCCATGTTCCCATGCGCCCGGCCTCCAGGAGGTATCTCAGCTTCGCCTGCGACGGAGTAGTTACCAGTTTCGGGCGCTGCTGTTCGGTCTCAGCGTCAGCCCATGGGTCTTCGCCCGCATCATGGACGCAGTGGTGGCCAAGGCGCGGCAGTCGTCTTCCAGCTCGACATCGACCTACCTCGATGACCTCCTCCTGCGCGACCATTTGGAGGCCACCTGACATCGGACAGGTATGCACTGATACGGCTGTTGTCGTGGTTGGGGTTCCTATTCAATGCAGGCAAGTCGGACTTCACTCCCTCGCGTCACGTCGTCCATCTCGGCATGGAGTTTGCCAGGGGAGCCCACCTGCTACCGACTTCAACAGGGTGCGTTTGCCGGAGCCGCGGATCCTGGAGTAGGCCGCCCTAGCCAGCCAGGTAGCCCAGCAGAACGCAGCCTCTGCCAGAGTCTGGCTTCGGCTCCGTGGTTTGATCATACGGCGGTGGATATACTCCCCCTCGGTAGTCTCTACGCCCGGCCGCTACAGCTGCACCTCCTGCTTCTCTGGCGTCCCGCCTCAGGCAATCTGGCCGCCATGGTACCCATGTCTCCGTTGATTTGCCCCCATCTCCTGCGTTGGATGGACACGTCGTCACCCGCTTCGGGAGTCCCCCTGACCGCTCCGCCTCCTCGACTCTCCCTGAGTGTCGATGCAAGTCTTGCTGGTTGGGGAGCCGACCTGATACTGTGGTTCCTCACGACATCCGGCCCCTGGCCTCCGGAGTTCGCGGACAAGCACATCAACTGGTTGGAGCTACAAGCAGTCTGGCAAGCCCTCATCGCGTGGGAGGAACAACTCAGTCACCAGGAACTGCTCGTCCTCTCGGACAACGCGACAGTGGTGGTTTACACCCAGAAACAGGGTGGGGCACGCTCACCCGACCTGTGCATGCTCCTCTACCGTCTGATGCGCTGGTGCGAGGACCACAACACTTCCCTCCGTGCTCGACACATCCCCCGCCACCTGATTGTGTTGGCCGACACTCTCCCGACGTAGCCAGTTGCTACACACAGAATGGACCTTACGCCAAGACATCTTTCGGATGATCTGTGTCCAGTGGGAGACGCCAATGGTCGACCTTTTCGCCACGAGGTGGAATCACCAGCTTCCCCTAATTGTCTCCCCGATCCCAGACCCTCTGGCCTGGGCAGTCGACGCACTGTCCATCCCGTGGGACGGGCTCTTCACGGACGCGTACCCCCTGACAGTCCTCGTCCCCAAAAGTCCTCCTCAAGCTTTGGGGACGAGGACTGTCAGGGGGTACGCGTCCGCATCCTACTGGTCGCCCCATTCTCTTGGAACCGGTCCTGGACCACCGACCTCCTCAGCCTCGCCACGGACCCCCCACTGCCGCTTCCCACGCCCCGCACAATGCTCGAGCAGCCCCGACAATCGCTGTTCCACCCGTGCCCGGAGCGCCTACTCCTTCACGCTTGGAGGTTGTGCAGCAAGCCCTTGCCGCTACAGGCTTCTCGAGTGCAGCAGTGGAAGCTATCACTACAGCCCGCGAACCCTCGACATGGCGCGTCTACGAGGGAAAATGGCGAGGACTGTGTTCCTGGTGCGATGACCAACACCTCGCCCCCACCGACCTAACTAACCCCCAGCTCGCAGACTTCTTCCTCTGGCTTCAGAGACCAAGGGATAACCATCAGGGGGTATTTGTCCAGGATTCCCGACTCCTACTGGCACCTCGGCCGCCCGGACACTGGCGCCGGAAGGACATCGCCGACCTTATGACTCAGTTCGGCCAGCAGCGTCCAGTGTCCCGATTGCTCATTCCTCGCTGGGACCTATCCTGGGTACTGACTTGGCTGAATTCCGCCAGATTCGAGCCGCTGCCTTTGGCCCGCTTGCGGATGTGACTCGTAAGACATGCTTCCTGTTGGCCCGAGTTAGCGAGCTACACGCGCTGTCAGAGCGACCTACCTGCCTGCAGTTTCGAGCGGGTGGTTCCGTGCAGCGGCTTACGGACCCTGCCTTCATTGCCAAGACCAGGTCTCTTTTGACCGCGCCACAGGTGTTCACCTTACGGCCGCTGAGAGGGACAAACTTCCGCCAGGAGACCAGGCAACAAGATCCTGTGCGAGCCGTACGCGTGTACCTACGCCGAACCAAAGCCGTCCGGAGAGAACGCTCACGCCTCTTTCTGCTTTAAAGCCAGCAGAACTGACATAACAGCCCAGATGATCTCTTCCTGGCTATGCTGGGTCACTAGGTCCGCTCACCAGGACCTCTCCCCACAGGGAGCGAAGAGGCTAAAGATACGTGCACACGAGGTACGCGCCATGGCCAAGAGCGTCGCGTTCGACCGGAACTGCACTGTCAAAGACATCGTGCTGCCGTGGGCTGGTGGGCAGAATCAACCTTCGCCCGCTTCTACTGCCGGGATCTGGCAGGCCAGCGAGGCAACCTCGCACTGGTGAGGGACATCACTGCAGCGCAACACTCCCTCCCGGCGCCACAGGCGCCGTAGGTATACACCTAGCTAGGGTTGTCGGGAGTTGGCGGCAGGGAGGATGGTCTATTTGGCCCTAAAAGGGTGTTGAGGCGCGGCACCCTCCTCCTTATCGCAATTCTTCCATAAAGTCATGTCATCGGTAATGTTTTTGAAGAAACAAATTCATTTTTCTCTGAAAGGTATTTTTTCGAAAAATACTTACCGATGACATGACTCGGAGGACCCTCCCACCTGCCCCGCTTGCCGCTGGTGAGCTAAGTATCCTGACTGGTTAGTCACCTCGTGACTCGGAACCAGATGGGCAGTAACGGGAGACAACTCTCGGCCCCTCTGGGGGTTCCCCGAGTGCCTCCCGGGTTGTGTGGTAACACAACGGGTTCTTGGGCTAGAATTGAGTAAGTAGTAGACACTTCCATAAAGTCATGTCATCGGTAAGTATTTTTCGAAAAAGTACCTTTTAGAGAAAAATGAATTTTTGCTGCCTTTGCAGAATTTTAATTATTTTCTTACTTTGGTGCAGAATGCCAAGTATTTTTGCTGTGGAGTATTGGCTGATGAGCAACTGTACCATCACTATGCCCTCAATGTTCCTCTCTACACTCACTTCACCTCCCCCATCCGTCGTTACCCAGACATCCTTGTCCATCGCACGTTGGCTGCTGCCCTCGACTACTGTTCAGTGATGGAGCGGTCTTCCAGTGAGATTCACGCCATTGCTGACCACTGCAACGACAAGAAGACCAATGCCAAGCGTGCCTCAGAGCTCAGCAATGAAATCTACTTTTCCGTGTTTGTTAAGGTATTGTATTTGTGGAGAAAATGTTGTTTTGGAACAGAAGAGTTTTGTTATTGGGACAATCAGAGTTGTCCATCTAACCACCTGTGACCAACCATTTATGATTCAGTAGTGTATTTTGTACTGCCCCAAGGTGACTGCAAAGCACTACTGAATGTGTTTACAATGTCCAAATGCCAATTCAGGTTGTCCTTCCCTTATCTTTTCTGCATGTTCTTTTTGAGAAAGGGTTTTAACCCATTACATCCTGAGGCTGATTTTGTATAATTTGCTTATTGTCCTATGAAGGCTTCATTACAGATTAGGAGATAGATCAACCGTTTTAGTTCAAGCTACCCTTGAACCACCCTTGAACTATCAGTCAAAATTTATTCCAAGCAATCAGTGTATCAGAATAAAAAGGGTTATTTGACTAACACACTGGTTGTCTCCATCGGCAGCGAATCAATGGAAACAACCAGTGCATTAATATCCTGTTGCACCTTAGCTATGTTCTGCATTCAGGTGTTCACTTTACTTGGGATGACACCCTCAGTGTGAAGATCAGTTGCAGCCATTATGGGATAGCTGGAAGCGTGACATTATAAATCACTTTTGTTTAATGCAGGAGGCTGGCCCACTTGAAGAGAAGGGAATGGTGATGAATGTGTTGGACAAGTCATTTGACGTCTACGTCCTGGCACTCGGTGTGGTGAAGAGAGTCTACTGCGAGGTTAGGCTCATGTTCGATTTTTTGTTGTGAATTTTACTGACGTGCTAAAGAAATGCAGCATCATCAAAATCGTGGGAAACGTGTGCTGTATCCGATGTTCTGATGTTGTCATGCTTCTTTTTCTCGTCATTTTAGTGTTTCCGGTGATGTCATTTTGTTCTATGCTCAGAATTATGTTTCAGTGTTAAGGACTGTGACCTGCAGGTCAGTGTTGATAGTAACGGTGGGTGCATGCACAAGAAGGTTAACCCCTTTGCTGGGGCTCCTAGGAATCTTTACCTCTTGCTGAAACCACTCTGTATCCATGTCCTTCAGATTGCTGGGGCTCTTTGGCACTGAATTTTCAAGGAGTTCAAAACCATCACTTACTTCAGCTGGCAGTCAAGGGGTTAATATGGGGAAAGTCTTGTGTTGACGATGTCATGACATGGATGGACAGTAACAAACTTATGTTGAACCCAGAAAAAAACAGAGTTACTGCCCGTTGGCTCAGCAACCCGTCTTCAACAAATTCACACAGAGTCTTTACGCAAAGATGACACTGATATTTCATTTCAGTCTTCGGTCAAATACCTTGTTGTCAAGCTCGATAAGACTTTGAGTATGCAGGATCACATCGGTGAAATCTGTCATGGTGCTTTATGTTTGCCTCTGTCCGACAGTCTTTCTGAATCTGCCACTGCAAAGTTAGTGAATGCTTTAGTCACGAGCCGTCTTGACTACTGCATTTTTCTGCTTTTTGGTCTTCCATCTGAGCACATTAACCGCCTTCAGCGAGTTCAAAATAATGCCGCAAGGCTTGAAAAGCTCAGGCGAAAACGAGACCACGTAACCTCTATATTGAAAGATCTTGACCGACTTCCAATCCAATCCCGCATAAAGTTTAAGATAGCGACCCTTGCGTACCGCCACTTTGATGGCAGTCTTCCGTCACACCTTTCCTCCAGTCTAATTACTTACCAGCTGTAACGCACGCAGACTTGCCCACAGTCGCACGTACAGACTCTCACGCAACAGACGCACACACCGCCACTGACTCAGACGGGCGCATTCATGCGGTAAAACACAACACACGGGCTCCCTTTCTAAAGTGACTTTATACAATATAAAGGAAAAGAAAGACTTAAATGACTATCAACTATGTACACTCCACCTTCCCCACTGCATCCAAATCACACACACACAAATCACAATATCTTTGCCAGGCTAGGTTTTAGTTCTCAGTCTCCAACCTGTTTGATGTTATTGCCTGGTTACGTTGGTCCCTCTCACGTCTAGGGGTGAAAGTCCTTCGTCGTACGCTTCTTCTTTACAAGCACTCTGAATTCTAGGCTTCAGAGTCTTGGAATGCGGGCTAGGTACCTCAAACACAACCGTTCCATACGACAAGACAGCCCGCACTACCGATCTAGACCTCTGACAGACACAGCTTCCGCCTAGAACTCACTAAACAGAACTCACTAAAAATCCCATGCTAACCATGTCTTACAGATTTCACGTGCGTCTAGTGCCACACGGACTATCGGCACAAACAAACCGTTAACAGAAACCGTACCGTACTAATCCTACTGTGTGAGCACTATGCACGAGCATAGAGCTTCATCACACCAGCCCTCTCGCTCACTAGGAGAGAAACTTCTCAAAGTTCCATCTCAAATCTGCTGGTGAATGCTCTTTCAGATGTACTGCTCCTTTAATTTGGAATTCCTTACCGACTGAGCTGAGAAATGCCTCCACCCTTATGCAGTTCAAAGCAAAGTTAAAAACTTACTTTTTCTTGCAGACTTTCGTGTAATCTCTATGGTATTTCTGTACATACCCTCTGCAGACTCTGTGTGTGTGTGTGTGTGTTGTTTTCGCAACGCATTGAGTTATATTATAAATATGAGAAATGCGCCATATAAATACCATGTATTATTAATATTATTATTAAAGGGTGGGGAGGGGGGTGGGGGGGGTACAAATGTCCAAACATAACTTGACATGAAGCACAATGGCTTTTTCAGAAACTTCCTCTGGAAGCGTTTAACTACCACAAGGAAGGCAAGCGGCCAGAGCTGACGATGGTCTGGAAACCGGATGACGGATGCCCACACACGGTTACCCAGAAGATCTCCATTTTTTCTTCCGTCAGCTGTGTGCTCAAGTCTGATCCAGAACCCCTGAGGTGGTCGGTGAGTATAAAGTCATTTGTCAAATATAGTGAAGTTCGGATATCATAACCCTTTGGCTGTCGGTAGCACTTTTGGTCAAGGCGATTCCTGCGATTCCTTGACCAAAAACGCTACCAACAGCCAAAGGGTTAAAATGGCAGGGGACTGTTTTATCTGGTTTGTTTGAAATGTAATGTTTTATCATCATAGATAAAATGAGGATGGGAACTTTGTTGTGTCCGACCTTGTTTTGATCAAAGTCCGCTGTACACGTCAAAATTGTCATACAGCCTTGATATGTGGCCGGTTTCAGTTTTTTGGGCACCCTCCAAAAACTATCATGGTCGTTCTATATCCTTCATTCAGGGTCTGTCGGGGTTGAACTTGCAGTGTGAAATTGCCGACAACGTATACTTCTTAACCCTTTTAGCCCCAAGGTCCCATTTCTCAAATTCTGGAGGTGATGCCTAACGACTATGTACCAGTTGTAGGAGATGGATTGATCATGATAATTCAAGGGTAGTGCCAGAAGAGCTTGGTGCCTGAAGGTGCCAAGCTCATCTGGCACTACCCTTGAATTATCATGATCAATCCATCTCCTGCTGCATGGTCCGGGGCTAAAAGGGTTAACGTTGATTTTTATTTCATCAAAAACATTACCGATGACATGACAAATGGGAGTGTCTACTACTTGCTCAATTCTAGCCTACGAACCCGTTGTGTTAACACACAACCCGGGAGGCACTCGGGGAACCCCCAGAGGGGCCGAGAGTTGTCTCCCGATCCTGCCTATCCGGTTCCGAGTCACCTGACTCGCCAGTCAGCTACGTAGGCTCACGACCTTCGGACGTGTTTCTCTAGCCTCTCGTACTTGGTGTTTCGACCGGCCGGTCTTCTGTGCTCTCGGCTCGGTGTGACCTCTTCGCTTCGCTTCGGCTTCGCTTGCGCCTTCTTCGTTGGCTTGGTTCCCGGGTGGGGTACCGGCCTGAGCCTTGGCTTTCTGCGTTATGCTACTTCGTCTGTTTATCTTTTGGGGAATTGTTGCGCTGGGACTCTTAGCTTGGCGGGGCCCTGGCGCCCTCGTCCTTCCCCCTGGTTCCTTGGGTGGGAAATGTGTTTCTTACTTCTTCCCCTGGTAGCTTACGAGGAGCCTTGTGTGTTGCAGCGCTTGCGTTCTTAGCTTGGCGCGGGCCCTCGTGGTCACGCTTCATCGCTCCCGCTAGTTGGCGACGCCGGCGCTTGGCTTAACGATCAATCCCCAGCTTCGCTTGTGCATTGATATGTTTATGTGGGGTTCCCTCTCTCACTTGCTTTTAGAGCGACGCGAGACCCTAACCCTTGTGGCGCAGCCCTATGGTTCTGGTGGTTGTTGCGGTACACCCGCCTTGTTAGGACGGACCCCCATTGGTCTTGCCCACGTGCCATCAGATGTTTTGTATGTTGCAGTGGCCTCTTGATGACGTGCACGCAGTGTGGAGGATTCCAGTGGCCCTCCGATTCGCACCAGGTCTGCCTACCATGTGTCGGATGTACCTCTGAACGTTCGTGTAACGTCTGCGCCAGCTGGCCTGAGCTCCGCTGGTCCCAATTTTGGAGTTTTTACCGACGTGAACGCCCGACACCTGTGACTGTTTCCAGACCTGATGACGTACCGGCTGTTGTTTCCGGTTCTCCGGCCACTCATGTCTCCAACGTCCCTAGCGTGAGGAGATCGCCACGTCGGACACAGCAAGGTAGTGTGCGGAGTGGGGAGATCGAGGCGTTGGTTCCCAGGAAGGAACGCGCTTGGACCAAGCCTTACGCCAGGCAGAGAACCCATCTCGCTACAGAGCTCGGTTCGGAGAGACGTGCTTCGCGCCGTCCATGGTCAGCCGATCCCCACTCGTCTCCTAGGAAGGCCTTGCGCTCATACGTGGAGGCTCCTCGGCCGCTGCGAACCCATCTCGCCACAGAGCTCGGTTCGCGGAGACAGACTAGAACGCACACCATGTCTCGGCACGACTCGGAATCTGCTCTTCGCTCGAAATCGTCCCGTCGCTCTCGCTCTCCTTCGCGTGAGCGTAGGAAGGATCAGGCTTCTCCTCGTCGTACGGACTGTGGACCTCCTCGCTCTTCAGCTTCGTTGCGTTCTTCCGACGCCCCTTGTCGGCAGTCTCGTTCTTTCCGTTCCCCTTCCCCTCGCCCAGCTTCTCCCCCTCCTCCTCGTTCCCGTCGGCCTCGGTCTCCTGCCCGCAGTCGCTCTTTTCATGATCGCCGCCGATCCCGCTCCCCTCGTTCTCCGCCTCGTCGTCTCGGACAGCGTTCTCCGCCTCGACCGTCGCCTGCCACTAGCGCCTCTCGTAGTCGTCGAGTTGTCCACTCTCAGAGTCCCGGTCGCCGGCGTTCTTCGCCTGCCCCCCACTTGGTCGACAACGAGTCATTGAGCCTTCTTCCAGACGATTCCATCTCAGTGCTCCTCGGAGCTCTCAGCCGCTCTCCTTCGCCTCTCTCACCTTCGGAGTCGTCAACGGCCTAAGGGTTGCCTTCTTCCTCCCGGACGGATACTCTTCTGGCCCTAGACGAGGTCGCTAGACTCATCTCCGCCACTCTTCCGGCAGAGGACTGCCCTCCGTCCCCCCCTCTCAAGAGGAAGCCCTCCGCCTTTGTGGATGCGGGTAAACAAGTGAAGAGATTTAAGACCCTCCCTCAGCCCCCCGGATTTTGTGACCTTCAGGAAGCTTTTCCGGCGCATCTGTTGACAAATTCCCGGGACGGCAATTTCTTCACAGACCACAAGTGGCCGCCTGGTCTCGACATCTACTTTCGGCAGCACTGGTACGCTGGACATTCCCAGGCCTTCCTCTGCCCTCTCCCACCGGTGGACCCAGCCGCCGTGGTACAAGCTGGGGGTTCTTCCATCCTTAAGCGCGCTCTTCCGACCGGTTTGGATAAGACGGCTACTCTCGTTAGGAATACTCTGGCCTGCGCGGGATTCCTAGAGCTTCTTACGCAAGCCTTCATCCGTCGGATTGAAGATTCTTGGCACCCCTCCTTGACTCCCCTCCTCGGTGATCTCCTCGTCTTGGCAGAAGCGGCCAACCGCGCGGCTTACCATTCTTCAGTCAACACTATGGCTGCGACTTCCAATTGCGATTTGTTACGCCGGGATGCCGTTTTGCAGGCCTGCCGTGGAATGCCTCCGGACCTGAAGGTACAGCTTCGTCGTGCCCCCTTGGGGGGTCCTCTACTCTTTGGCGACACCTGGCAAGTGGTGAAGGACTCTAACTCGGACCGGTGGCCACGCAAGACGGTCCCACAGCGCTTTCAGTCAACCCGCAAGGCCGTGGGTCGCTCCCTGCGGACCGCCAGACCCTTCGCCCCAACTTTGGCCACCCAGCTGCAAGCCCTCCGTCGCCATCGCCCTGCCTTTGGACGCCCCGGCCAGGTTAGCGCCCCCGCCCGTCGCCCTGGGCGTGGGCGGGCTCCCTGACTCCGCCCCTCGTCCGCCTCCGCCGACCATCCTGGGTCCTCCAGTCGGTGGGAGGCTCGCCCTGTTCAGCAAGGAGTGGCGATTGCTGTTTCCAGACGACCCCTGGATTTTGGACACTGTTACCATCGGCCTGCGGATCTCCTTTCGCTCCCCTCCGCCTCTGCGCTCTACTCCGGTGTGGACCGAGATCCCCACAGACTCCCTCAAGGAGTGCGCCCTGCGGGGAGAAGTCGACGCTCTCTTAAGGAAGGACGCCACAGAAGTAGTGCACCGCACAGACTCGCCGGGGTTTTACAGTCGCCTTTTGTCGTTCCCAAGCCCGGCGGCAAGTGGCGTCCAGTGATCGACCTTTCAGCCCTGAATCTCTTCATTCAGGCCCCTTCCTTCCGCATGGAGACGGCCCGGGCCGTACGCACTTCCGTGCAGCCGATGGACTACGCCGTCAGCCTAGACCTTTCCGATGCCTACCTCCATGTGCCCATACATCCGTCCGCCCAGAGGTATCTATGCTTCGCCTTCGATGGGACGGTGTACCAGTTTCGTGCTCTTCCTTTCGGCCTCAACCTCAGCCCCTGGGTCTTCACCCGCATCATGGATGCAGTGATGGCCATGGCGCGGCAGTCGTCGTCCAGCCCGATGTCCAACTATCTCAACAATCTCTTCCTGAGGAACCGCGTCGAGACCTCCTTGGAAGTGGACAGGGATACGCTGATGCGTCTGTTGTCGCGGCTGGGTTTCCTCCTCAACGTCGGAAAAGTCGGACCTCACGCCCTCGCGTCGCTTCGTGCATCTCGGCATGGAGTTCGCCACCGACCTCAACGTGGTTCACCTCCCGGATCCTCGCATTCGGAAGTTGTCCTCCCTCGCCAGCCAGTTAGCTCAGCAGGAAGCAGCTCCAGCCAGAGTTTGGCTTCAACTCCTCGGTCTAATCAACGCAGCGGCAGAGCTTCTCCCTCTAGGTCGCCCGTCCGCTTCAGCTGCACCTCCTGCTCCTCTGGAGGCCCTCCTCAGGCGACCTCACCACCCCGGTCCCTGTGTCTCCCTTGGTTCGCCCTCATCTTCTGCGATGGACCGACACCGCTTGGTTGGCTTCGGGAGTCCCCCTGTCCTCCCCTCCCCCGCACCTCTCCCTGTGTGTCGACACGAGTCTGTCTGGGTGGGGAGCTCACCTGCTTCCTCAGTTCCTCACGACCTCCGGGATTTGCGGACAAGCACATCAATTGGTTGGAGCTGCAGGCAGTCTGGCAAGCCCTCGTCGTTTGGGAAGACCAGCTCAGAAACCAACAGCTTCTCGTCCTCTCCGACAACACGACAGTGGTTGCCTAAATCCAGAGACAAGGCGGCACCCGCTCCCCCGACCTGTGCATGCTCCTCTACCGTTTGATGCGCTGGACCGAAGACCGCAACATCTCTCTCCTTGCGCGACACATTCCCAGCCACCTGAATGTTTTAGCGGACTCTCTCTCCCGTCGCGGCCAGTTGCTTCACACGGAATGGACGTTGCGCCAGGATATCTTCCGGATGATCTGCGCCCATTGGGAGACCCCGTTAATCGATCTTTTTGCCACGAGGTGGAACCACCAGCTTCCCCTTTTCGTCTCCGCGATTCCGGACCCGCTGGCCTGGGCGGTCGACGCCCTCTCGATTCCCTGGGACGGTCTCATCGCTTATGCGTACCCCCCCGACAGTCCTCGTCCCCAAAGTCCTCCGCAAACTTCGGGAGTGCAATGTGGTCCTGCTTCTGGTCACCCCTTTCGCTTGGTCCCGTTCCTGGACCACAGACCTTCTCAGCCTCGCCACTTCTCCTCCCCTGCGTCTGCCCACGCCCCGCACTATGCTCAAGCAACCGCGGCAGACACTTTTCCATCCGTGTCCGGAGCGCCTGCTACTTCACGCCTGGAGGTTGTGCGGCACGCCCTCTCCGCTAGAGGTTTCTTGGGTGCAGCAGTGGAGGCGATCGCTGCAGCCCGCAAACCTTCTACCCGGCGTGTCTACGAAGAAAAGTGGCGCGTTGTGTGCTCCTGGTGCGACGTCCGTCGACTCTCGCCCACCGAATTGACTAACCCCCAGCTCGCGGACTTCTTCCTATGGCTCTTCGTGGACCAAGGTTTAGCTCCGATCACCATCAGGGGCTACTTGTCCATGATCGCCGACACTTACCGACACCTCGGCCTCCCAGACCCTGGCGCATGCAAAGACCTCGCCGACCTTATGTCCAATTTCAGCCTACAGCGTCCGACTCAGCGTTCACTCATTCCTCGCTGGGACCTGCCTTGGGTGCTGATCTGGCTGAATTCACCCCGCTTCGAGCCCCTAGCTCTCGCCCGCCTGGCGGATGTTACACGCAAGACCTGCTTCCTTCTGGCTTTGGCCACTGCGTCCAGGGCTAGAGAGCTACATGCACTTTCCGCCCACCCGGACTGCCTACAGCTTCGGGCGGATCGCTCTGTACAGCTTCTGACGGACCCTGCCTTCATTGCCAAGACAAGGTCTCCTCTGACTGCCCCACAGATCATCACCTTGCGGCCCCTGGGAGGGCCTGACTGTTGTCAGGAGACTCGGCAACAAGATCCCGTGCGAGCCCTCCGCATTTACCTGCGCCGTACCAAAGCTATCCGAAGAGGGTGCTCCCGCCTCTTCCTGCCCCTACAACCGGGCAAGACGGATATCACAGCCCAGACGATCTCCTCCTGGCTGCGCTGGGTTATACGATCTGCATACATAGATCTCTCCCCGCTGGTAGCGAAGAGACTGAAGATTCAGGCACACGAAGTACGCGCTATGGCCACGAGCGCCGCGTTCAATCGGAACTGCGCTGTCAAGGACATCGTGGCTGCGGTGGGCTGGCGAGCAGAGTCTACCTTCACTCGCTTCTACCTTCGGGATCTGGCAGGCCAGCGAGACAACCTCGCCTTGGTGGGGGACATTACGGTGGCACAGCACTCCCTCCCGGCGCCGCAGGTACGCACCTAGCTAGCTAGCTGGGAGTTGGCAATGGGAGGACGGTCAGGATAGCCGGTAGTTTCCGGTGCGGCACCCTCCTCCTATTCGTTATTCTCCCATTTGTCATGTCATCGGTAATGTTTTTGATGAAATAAATGCATTTGTTTCTTCAAAAACATTACCGATGACATGACTGAATGGAAGTGTCTACTACTTACTCATTCTAGCCTAAGAGCCAGTTGTGTTAAGACACAACCCGGGAGGCACTCGGGGAACCCCGAGGGGACCAAGAGTTGTCTCCCTATACCCACCACCCGGAAGCCGGGTACCCATAATCCCCCAGTCTAGTCTACTTAGGCGCATGATTCGGTCGTCTTGCGCTCGGCTCTAGCCTACGGACTTTGGTTTTCGACCGTTCTCGGGTTCGGACTTGCTGTTAGAATGAAGAGCGGGAGATAGGATCGTTTCGTCGGCCCTGCCTGTGCTGCTGCGTGGTTTTCTCGTCCCCACTGCTTGGCGCCTGCGCTTCGGCCTCTGGTGAGCTGTCCGGTGATCTTCGCCGGTCGTGCCAGGCGGGTTTTTGGACGTCTCCCCCCGTTCCCCTTCGGCGGAGAGGTAAGGTAGCGGGATTGACCCTCGGCTGGTTCCCGGGCTGGGCACTGGTTGTGCAGGTACGAAGTTTTTCGTCTTCTTCTCACTGTAATTGCGCCCCCACTCACCTTCGGTGAATCGTAGAGAAGTTTCCTACGCTTTTGTACCTTGGGTGTGGAGAATTCTTTTACTCCATGGCCTGATTAGCTGAGTGGCACAGCTTGAGTCACGCCTTGTCATCGCGTGGTTTGTTCGGGACCAGCGCCTGTTCTGTTTTCGCTCACGGGTGATGGATTTAAGCGCACACTCGCATACGCAGGCATACGCGGTAGACAAGTACTCACGTACCTTAGAGAGTGGATATACGTTCCGGCGGGCAGCTGGGGGGTTTACGCTCCTTGGCTGGGCGGGCCCCTCGTGGCATGTCCACATAAAGTGGTGATTTTCTGCCCCAGATGTTTTTCTTGTCTTGATTGTCATTGCGTATTGAGTTGTACAGCATGCGGCCGGGGTTGGTTTTTTTTTTTTCCACACACGGTCACCCTTAGTAATAATGTTTGGGGGCCTGACTCCTTTTGTCACAGGGGTTGGTACATATGTTGTTGCTCACCTTAGCACTTGACGGCGGTGAATCTACCTCGTTACTGCACTGCTAGATTGCAGACGTGCAGTTTGGTACCTCGCTTCCGTCATGACGTATTCGTCTTTTGTGTACATATGTTGTTCCCTCGCCTTAGCGCTTGGCGGCAGTGGGCCTGCTTGCTTACTGCACGGCTAGTTGTCGGCATGCAGTTTGCAGACCTGTTTACCCAAGAATACACTTTTTGGAGAAACTGACAACTCACTGGCTTGGGAATAATTACACATGTGAGGTCCAAAGTACACAATTAGTCAGTTGAAAGTACACTGACTACACCCAGGGGGTAAACAGGTCTGAGTTTGGTACCTCGCTTCTGTCATGACATGTTTGACTTTTGCTACATATGTTGGTTGCTCACCTTAGTGCTTGAGGGCAGTGAGTCTACCTTCTTGCTGCACTGCTGGCGTGCAGGCTTGACAGTCTGTTACCCCGCTTGGTGCTTGTGTGTTTTGTTATTACGAAGGCTACCTTTCGTGGCTTAGTCCCACAGGACTCGCCCGCAGGCCTTCGGGTGTTATCTGTTGCAGGGATGCGCTACCCATTCACACAGATGACAGTGGCTAGTTCAGCCCCCAGGGGTCTTTCGCCACTGCACCGGATGCCCCGCCGACCATGCTTGCTTGCAAGCGATCGGCACCGGTTTAGGCACCTTCCAGACACGGCGGGTTTCCGCACGACAACGGACTGCCCTGGGAGAGAAGCCACACCGGATGTCGCGACTAGTGCGCGAGCATGGATCGTGGAGGCCGCTGCCAGGGGGAGCGCACGGGAACAGCCTCTGGCAAGGCCCGCTCGGAAAGACAATTACGCACACGTCCGACATCTTAGGACGTTGCAGTACACTACCACCTTGAGAGGACAAGCAGCTTCTCGGCTGTAAGCCCCAGCCCGGCTGCTACTGGTAGGTGTGTTCTTCATGTCCAGGCAGCGCCCATTGGGACTAGGCCTGTCTTCCGACACGGGAGGTGCCTCCTACCACATTGAGATGATTGCGTCACCTGGCCTCAGCAGCGCGGATGGCAGCATTGAAGCGTCTGCAGGCGGGAGCGACCTATGCTGTTGGTGCTTGAAGGATCCCGTTCCGCCCCGATGAAGAGGGGCATGCCGACGTTCTTCCTGGTTAAGCTCAGTCATACGTTCTGAATTACAGGACCCCTCCCTCAGGGAGGTTAGAGGCCACAGGTACGTTATCAAGGCACTTGCAGGGCCACGAACGTCACATTCGTCAGGGACTGTACTGTCTTGCACTTCGTGGCTACTGGAGGCTGGCGGGCAGGATGACTTCGCCCGCCTCGATTGCAGAGCTCTGCCAGGCCAGAGAGACTCCTCGCTCTGGTGGAGACCTTTTTGCGGGGGGCACAACTCCCTCCTGGCGCCTCAGCGCCGTAGGTATTCACCTACCTAGGGTCGTCGGGAGTTTGCGTTAGGGAGGACGGCCCTTGGGCCCTAAGGTGTGCTGGAGCGCGGCACCCACCTCCTGTTCGCAATTCTTCCATTCAGTCATGTCATCGGTAATGTTTTTGAAGAAACAAATTCATTTTTCTTTAAAAGGTATTTTTTCGAAAAATACTTACCGATGACATGACTCGGAGGACCCTCCTTCCTGCCCCACTTGCCGCTGGTGAGCCTAGTATCTGACTGGCGAGTCAGTTGACTCGGAACCGGATAGGCAGGATCGGGAGACAACTCTCGGCCCCTCTGGGGGTTCCCCAAGTGCCTCCCGGGTTGTGTGTTAACACAACGGGTTCGTAGGCTAGAATTGAGCAAGTAGTAGACACTCCCATTTGTCATGTCATCAGTATTTTTCGAAAAAATACCTTTTAAAGAAAAATGCATTTTTATTTCTTGCAAAATTGTGTCCTTTAATTGTTCAACAGTTTTGTTAAATTAAAATGGACAGCACTAGCACAATTTATTTCATGAAAATGTGCTTCTAAAAGCTTGGTTCTTTTGCTCTGCAGGCAATAATTCGGCGACCTTTGCAGGGTGACCCCACTTACGTCCAGTAATGCTACAATGTCTGCCGAGATTCATGACACGTCCGGTAACACTGTGATCTGGACACACCAAGGTGCTGTTTTTAGGACTGTGATTTTAAAAGGGAAAGAGTGTTGTCACACTTATGGTTTCTGTGTTATTATATTTTTTAAGGATGACGTGTGCGAGGTCTTTTGGCTGCCTGCATGTGCTGGTAAAATACCTTTTGGGTGCATGAGTGTGCACATCTATGTGCAAGATAGTTTTCAAAAGTAAGTGCAAGTTGCATGCTGAAGTGAGAAGTATTAAAAGAACACCCCCGCCCCGCCCCCCCCCCCCCCAAAAAAAAAAAAATAAATAAATAAATAAAAACAACAAAAAACAACCAACAACAACCAAAAAAGCCACACCCATTCATTTGATCAATAATCATTCAGCTGCTGTCTCAAACTGTTCATCTTAAAACTATACAACTTGAAATCCTTTTTTTATTGCTTTTAGGGTCTGTCAACTCTTAAACTCCCAGAAATAAATTACTTTCATACTGTGGAATTGAAGCCATCGAGTTCTGGGAGTTTAAGAGTTAATCTGATTTGTGAAATACTGTAGGGATGTTGATTTTTCTGGGCATGTATTTGCGTGCTGTGTTCTAATCAGGTGTACACTGGTCAGGTGGCAGATTTGGTGTATCTCTCTTCGTAAGATGAAGTACCCCACCCGGGTCTGCCCTGGGGGACTTGGGTGGGGTTAGGTATTTTTTAGTTCCCAGGGTCACCCTGGTCAGCCCCACAGGGTGGGGTTTTCTCTCTATTCTGGGGCATGTGTTTCTGTCTACCCTTTGTCCATTCACCTGTATTTGCCTTTTTAAAACTCTCCCTACTGTCTGCACTGCCTGTAGCTCTTGATATTGGATGCGTGTTGCTAAATGGTCTTAGCTTTATTTAGGCCCCATGTGTTAGGTTTATTTAACGTATTTGACCGGCTGGCGACATACATTCAATGTTCTGTTTTTTTTTTGTTTTTTTTTTCACAAGCAGTGCAGGCACGTCCTGAGAAAGCCTTGTTGCTGTCAGGACGTTAAGCAATGTACAATCAATCAACAATCAATCGTAAGATGAAGTGTAGCATTTAGTCCTGTCATACAGCGGCAAGAGACAGCATGACCATTCAAGTCCAAGGGTGGTCCCAGAATAGCTTGGCACCTCCAGTCGCCAATTAAACTATTCTGGCACCACTACACATGACCTATTGTAGTAGATAAGTTGCCTGCACTGTTGGTAATCTTCAGAGCGCAGCTCCCAGATTTTTTTTTACCCTTTTAGCCCCAACACCATACAGCAGGAGATTGATTGACCATAATTTAAGGGTAGTGCCAGATTAGCTTGGTGCCTAAAGGCACTACCCTTGAATTATCGTGGTCAATCCACCTCCTGCAACTGGTACATAGTCATTAAGTAACACTTCAAAAATGTGGGAAATGCACGCATGAGGCTAAAAGGGCTAACCCTTTGATGGTCCGTTTAGCGCTTTTGTCACAATGATTCATGTAGGAATCATCGCCACAAAAAACACTTCCGACAGCCAAAGGATTAAACTTTGACCTTTGGGCCCAATGCTGCCTGTCTAAAATGGTACGTAGTCGTTAAGTAACACTTCCCAAATTTGGGAAATGCACCCATGGGGCTAAAAGGGTTAACCCTTTGGTGGTCCGTATAGTGCTTTTGTTACAATGATTCCTGTAGGAATCATCGCCACAAAAAAACACTTCCAACAGCCAAAAGGTTAAACTTTGACCTTTGGACCCAATGCTGCCTGTCAGGAGCAGTTTTTGTCACATTGATTTATGCAGAGTCCTTTGGTGACGTTCAGTATGAGTTATGAATTGGCCGTTTTAACTTTAATATAAACACATTGAATAAGGACTTGCAGTTGCAATGTAATTTATCATTGCTCATTTCCTCAAAGGAAATTACACATTCAACAAGATGTGTGTTAATTATACAGTAATTTCATTGTTGGTTGGATCCATGGTGGTGTTTTTATTGCAGCTGTTTTATGCTGTTTATATGTATGCCGTGAATGTGTTGTAGAGTGCAATGTGTTACATGGAGGTTTAGTAAAATGTGTTTTAACTGAAGAATCGATATTACAAGAAATAAATGGCAGCCACCATATTTTATTTTATAGGAATCGTCAGTTTAAAGAGGTCTCTTTGTAAAGGGTATCCATTTTCATTGCTAACAACCGATGGCTAAAATAAGAGAGAAGTAATGCAAGTTGTGAACAGATTTGCCAGTGGTTAATTCATTAAGTAAAAAGTATTTTAACCATTTGGATGTGGGTAGGGTTTTTTGTTGCAACAATTCCTACAGGAATCTTTGCGACTTCACACTGCTGACAGCCAAAAGGGTACCAGTTCTCTTGTATAGCAAATCTTGATGTATTGTGCAACATTCCCTAGTATAGTTCATCACTCCTTATTTCATACTACGCTGTACATGTTAAACCATTGTGTGATTATTTAATCATCTCTTATCATGAAATGTTTATTTAAATTCTGTTTTTAAAAAATCCAAACCACAAGAGTATTTCAAGTGTGGATTGACCAAGCGTGCTGCATGTAAATTTGTCTTGAGGATACAAAAAAAACAATTTCATCGTTTTTTTCAGGCGTAAAAAAAAGCATGCTTTATGGTCAAAAACTAAGTCAAACAGTACATTTTGGTTGCCAGTCATGTTCAGCAGTATCGACTAACAGGTACAGTTGACTGGCTTAGATCTGTACGTGTACTTTGATTTTCAGATTAAGTGTGCCAATAAAAATATTTTTCTTTTTTTGGGAAACCAGTATATCTTCCTTTCTTTGTTCTAATGGTTTCCTGTCTTTGTTGTAGTGTTTATCTTTCAGCTTGAGTTTTTGAGGAAGAAGAAAAATCTTTCAACTTACGATAAATCAACCGTTTCCATACACAGCACACTGGGGTATACTTGACACATTTTATTTCAGTTTTATTTTCACCAGCTCGCTCGCTCGCATACACACATGATCAGATGATAGGTGTTAACCCCTTCACCGCCAGGAGAAACTGAACACCAACCATCTGCAAGAGGCATTGATCCTCATGACCCCCCGCAGTTGCAGGGGATCATGAGGATCAATGCCTCTTGCTGATACCACTTTGTATCTATTTTCCTTCGTCGTATTTTCGCCTCGGACGTTGGAATTGACGACGATTCCAAAACACAGCCTGTGTCCACTGACAGCGAGGCACTACAGTTAAACCTGTTTAGGGTGACCACCCAACGGACTGCAAAGCACTACAGTCTAACCTGTTTAGGGTGACCACCCATCGGACCGTCAAAAGGTGGTCGCTTCGGACAGGTGGTCTCCTAACTTGCACAGGGTCATGCAAGCAACAGACGGAAGGCCATGGGACCAAATATTTGTGGTGAGTGTGCACATCTATGTGTAAGATGGTTTTCACAGGTGGTCACCTTAAAGTTTGACTGCAGCATAAAACTGAATAACACCTTGTGCATGCAGCCACCGGTACTGTTTACTGCTGCAGACACTAACAGGTTAAAGTAAAGTTCAAATAACTATGCATATGAATATGATGTAATGTCTGCAGTGGAATTTGCTCACTCATACACATACCAGGTATGCACAGGTAACTAAATGACAAATGATGCATGAAATTACAACAAGACACTGCCAACGGCCCCGACTGAACTCTTCGCAAACATCGCAGACTGACCATCAGATAACCACTCTACCTGAGGTTGACACACATCTGTGAGATTCACAAGAGGCGTAGCTTCTCATGAACCCCCACGCTTGCGGGGGCTCATGAGAATCTATGCCTCTTGCAGTTGTGGAGTGGCTGGTGTGTTTCAGACAGTGAAGGGCCCAATGAAGATCAACATTTACAATATAAATGCCACAGTAATGTCAGCACTGGAAACTTCTCTTTGTTTTAATGTCGTCCAAAATCTGCTGCAACTCTTCATCCTCGAATCGCCCCTCCAAACTGAAACAAACAATGGGAAAAAAAAAAAATCAAGCATACATTCAAAATAAATACCAAGGCATGAAACAACACTGTTTTGGGGAGATCAGAACATCTCTATTCACAGGCCCTCGTATCCCCGTGCTGAAATGGGACTGGGAGCATACGCAAGGGATGTGCATGCAGCCTGCCATTCTCAACAAAGGGGAAATTAATGGGACTGTGCACAGATATGACAATATATCATATGGTACTGTTGGTGAGGTTGTGAAGTGTACGCAGCCTGCCCTTCACAGCAGGTGGGAAATTGGGGCTTTGCACAGAACAGACAATATTTTCTGTGTTTTAACTCGTTCAGCCCCGACATCAAAGCATGACATGGATCAAGCCCCTAGGCGCCAAGATATTCTGGCACCACCCTTGAAGTTGAGCTATCATGCTTGATCCGTCTCTAGAATTGTAATACAGTCCTTCAGAGGGCAAGTTCAAAAGTTGGGGATTTCAGCTGTGGGGTAGAAGGTGGGCAGATGTTCACATCTGCACGGGACATAGACGACCCCGCCCTCCACGAGTCGCCTGCTGCCTTGCAGGCCTGGCCGCTTGGCTGCGGAAAGGCTAAGGGAGGAAACCCCTGACATCAAAGCCCCCGTGTCTCCGGGGAAGGCTTTTGAGCCAGAGACTAGGACAAGGACAGTCTGATATAAAACCTACGACCCGAGGACCTCGATGCCATCGTCCCAGCTTGCTAGGCCATGGCAGATGAACCAAGGGTTTAAAGGGTGGGGCCAGTACTGCGCACACTGCACTCCACCAAAAAGCTCCACCGCGCAGGCTTTAGGAAACGTCCACGGACCATGACACTGACCATTCCAAGTCCTGTAGCGAGGGGCGAAACGGCAGGTGAAAGATGTCACTGGAAGCCGCAGTCTCAAACCTGCATGCAGGCGGTTCAGGATATTGGTCGCCTGATGTTGACCTGGGGATGACAACATCACTCGGCACACCCTGAACGACCAAGCAGCCTTCTCTAGGGACAGCACTGCTTGCTCCACACAGAGAGGGGCCTAGAAAAGGTGGCCTAACCAAAGCTCGTCCCCTCGCAACCCCAGTTGGCTAGCCGCGGTCAACGGGCATCTTCTCCTGCGGTCAAAAAACAAGAAAGAATAACGGATCCACTCTCATGACGACCACGACCGGACTCAACGTAGCATGCTGGAACGTCCGAACCATGCTCGACAAAGCAGACAGCGGACGCCCTGAACGTCGCTCCGCCCTCATTGCCCATGAATTGCGGAGGTTAAACATCGACATCGCCGCGCTCAGCGAAGTACGCCTTCCGGACGAAGGCAGCCTCCAAGAACTTGGTGCTGGGTACACCCTCTACTGGTCAGGCAGGCCTGCATCAGAAAGACGGCTTTCAGGCGTGGGTTTCATGGTCAAGACATCCATTGCGACTAAGCTGGAAAACCTACCAACGGGCCACTCAGACCGCATCATGTCCATGCGCCTCCCACTGAGACACCAGCAGCACGTCACCCTTCTCAGTGTGTACTCCCCAACCCTCCTGGCAGAGCCTGCTGAAAAGGACAAGTTTTACACTGACCTGCGCAGCCTCCTACAGAGTACCCCTGCAGACGACAAAGTCATCATCCTTGGCGACTTCAACGCCAGAGTGGGCCAGGACTCTGAAGCCTGGAAAGGAGTCCTCGGCAAGCATGGCGTTGGGAACTGCAATGACAATGGCCGCCTACTGTTGGAGTTCTGTGCGGAGCAGCAACTGGTCATCACCAATACTACTTTTCAGCAAAAGGACAGTCGAAAGACCACCTGGATGCATCCTCGCTCCAAACACTGGCACCTTATCGACTATGTCCTAGTGCGTCAGAGGGACCGCAGTGACGTCCTCCTCACCAGAGTGATGCCCAGCGCAGAGTGCCACACTGACCACCGCCTTGTCCGCTGCAAACTCAGGCTCCACTTCAAGCCAAAACCCAAGAAATGGGGGCCCCCCAAGAAAAAGCTTGATGTTGCCAGCCTTCAGCGTGACGATGTGAAAGCTGCCTTTCAGACAGATTTACAGCGCAGGCTCAAAGACACAGCGGACCCAGTAGACTCCTCCCCTGAAACACTTTGGGAACAACTGAAAACTGCTATTGCAAAATCCTCTGCAGAAGTCTTGGGTTTCGCCAGAAAGAAGAACAAAGACTGGTTTGACGAAAACGATGTAGAGATCCAGGAACACCTAGCAAAAAAAAGAGCCGCCCATCAGGCCCACCTAGCCCAGCCTTCCTGCCCTGTGAAGAAGTCTGCCTTCCGCCTCGTCTGCAGCAGTCTCCAGCGCAAGCTCAGAGATCTCCAGAATGAGTGGTGGACCAGACTTGCACAGAGGACCCAGCTTTGTGCTGACAATGGTGACTACAGGGGCTTCTACGAAGCACTGAAAGCAGTGTATGGCCCCAGGCACCTGGTACAAAGTCCCCTGCGAAGCGCGAATGGCCAGGCACTCCTCACAGATAATACCTCCATCTTGAACCGCTGGTCGGAATACTTTCAGAGCCTCTTCAGCGCTGAGCGCACTGTTCAAGAAGCAGTCGTCCTACAAATCCCACACCTCCCAGTAAAGGTTGAATTGGACGAACCGCCCACCGCTGAAGAGACCCTCACAGCCATCCACCAGCTCAAGAGTGGCAAAGCAGCAGGCATTGATGGAATACCGCCAGAGGTCTGGAAACATGGAGGCACAGCACTGCACAACAAGCTCCATGACCTCTTTCTCTGCTGCTGGGAGGAAGGAACACTACCAAAAGATCTCCGTGATGCAGTCGTTATCACCCTGTACAAGAACAAAGGCGAGAAGTCTGACTGTTCCAACTATCGGGGAATTACCCTGCTGTCCATTGCTGGGAAAATCCTTGCAAGGCTGCTCCTGAATCGGCTGGTACCTGCCATCGCTGAAGACCAACTCCCAGAGGGCCAGTGTGGCTTCAGAGCAAACAGGAGCACCACCGATATGGTCTTTGTGCTGAGACAGCTACAGGAGAAGTGCCGCGAGCAGAACAAAGGGCTGTACGTAACATTTGTCGACCTAACAAAAGCGTTCGACACTGTGAGCAGGCAAGGCATGTGGCAGATCCTGGAGCGACTTGGCTGTCCCCCAAAGTTCCTCAACATGATTGTCCAGCTACACGAGGACCAGCAAGGCCAGGTCAGACTCAACAATGACCTCTCAGAACCATTCCCTATTCTCAACGGCGTAAAGCAGGGCTGCGTGCTGGCACCAACCCTCTTCACCTTCTTTTTTAGCATGATGTTGAAGCAGGCCACAGTGGACCTCGATGATGACGATGCAGTGTACATCAGGTATCGTCTCGATGGCAGCCTGTTCAACCTCAGACGACTGCAGGCCCACATGAAAACCCTAGACCAACTGATTCGTGAGCTGCTTTTTGCTGATGATGCTGCCCTCGTTGCACACACAGAGAGAGCCCTGCAGCGCATCACGTCTTGCTTCGCAGACGCTGCCCAGCTCTTTGGACTCGAGGTCAGTCTGAAAAAGACAGAGGTCCTCCATCAGCCGGCACCCAAGACAGTGTATCGCCCTCCTCACATTACCATTGGCAAGTCTGAACTAAAGTCAGTGCACCAGTTTACTTACCTTGGCTGCATTATCACGTCCGACGCCAAGCTGGACAAGGAGCTTGACAGCAGGCTGGCAAAAGCGAACAGCGCTTTCGGGCGACTTTTCAAGCGGGTGTGGCACAATCAACAGCTGAAAACAGGCACCAAGATCAGCGTGTACAGAGCTGTGGTCCTCACCACCCTGCTGTATGGTTCCGAGTCCTGGGCCCTCTACCGCAGCCAACTACGACTCCTCGAACGCTTCCACCAGCGCTGCCTGCGTACCATCCTGGGCATTCACTGGAGTGACTATGTCACCAACGTCGAGGTCCTTGAACAGGCTGAAACTGTGAGCATCGAGGCTTTGCTGCTGCGGACACAGCTCCGCTGGGCGGGGCATGTCTCCAGGATGGAGGATCATCGCCTACCAAAGATCACCCTGTTCGGCGAGCTTGCTACTGGACACCGTGACAGAGGGGCACCAAAGAAGAGATACAAAGACTGTCTCAAGAAGTCACTTAGTGCCTGCCAAATCGACCACCACCAGTGGTCTTCGCTTGCTGCGGACCGTGACACCTGGCGCTCCACCATTTACAAGGCAGCTGTCTCCTTTGAGGACTCTCACAGAGCTAGCCTTAAGGACAAGCGGCTCAGGAGAAAAAACAGAGATGCCGCAGCTCAGAACCCTGGCCATACCCTCCCCTGCAGCCACTGCGGTCGAACCTGCCTGTCTCGGATTGGCCTCCGCAGCCACGAACAAGCCTGCAGACGTCGTGGGCAACTCCTATAAAATCTTCGTTCGCGAAATCAAGCCAAGAGAGAAGGTGTAAATATCTGGAGTGAGATGTGAATGTAAACACAACACTATGGGAGTGAAAACAAAATACCACTGGGATTTCATATCGACCCAAAAAAAAACAACCTCTGAATTGGTAGGAAGAAACAGTATTGAGAGAGTATGCACCCATGAGATACAGTGAAGATTATCCCCCCTTGGTGTAGGCTGCCACCGGTACTGTTCATGGCACCAGTGGCCAGTGGCTGCCTGCACAAAGAGGTTGGAAACCCATTAAGCCCCGACGCACTACAGCAGGCCATGTATCATTCATGATAATTCAAGGGTAGTGCCAGACTAGCTGATGGCGCCAAGCTAATCTGGCGCTACCTTTGAATTATCATTGTCCACCCATTTCCTGCAACTGGTAAATAGGTGTCGGGCGACACCTTCAAACTTTGGGAAAAGCAGCCTTGGGTTAAAGTCTTGTCACACAGTATCAAAGAACTTGCCTGGGTATCAGTGATTTGGCCTCTTCTGCTGTCTCTGGACAGAGGTTGGCTAGGGCGGCCAGTTCAAACTTGTGTAGTTTCTTCTGCATCAAGGAACTGAAAGGGAAAAAACAAAGAATTATGTACATTAATTTTTACTGTCGTCATAAGTGGTCGACTGTCGGAATGAAAAACTCGTGTAAAACTGTCAAAGGTAAACATTAACCCATTTAGCCCGGAGTCCCTACGACCATGATAATTCAAGGGTAGTGCCAGATTAGCTTGGTGCCTTCAGGCGCCAAGCTAATCTGGCACTACCTTTGAATTATCATGGTCAGTCTGTCTCCTGCAACTGGTACATAATCATAACGCAACACCTCCAAAATTTGAGAAATGGGACCTTGGGGCTGAAAGGGTTAATACACTATATAACTGATCGTTCTCTATCTGTATATTAAACTGTGGGCGACAATATTATCACCTTGGAAGACTTGGGGCTGAACCCTTGACTGCTGACAAGAAGTCAACACAATCCAACCACAAGAGGCATAGATGCTCATGAGCCCCTACAATTGCTCATATGGTTCTATACCCCTTTGTAACAACACTTTGATCCATGTTCCTGGGATGACTGGGGCTCTCTATGGCATTGAATTTTAAAACAAAGATTTTAGAAACACACTCTGTGTCCACTGGCAGTAAATTGCTCTACTGACTGCATGCAGCCACAGTAAACTGGGTTGGGGAGGGGGGGGGGGGGGATAAGCCATCTAGACAGGTCTGACTATATAACTGTACCTTCTAACAGCTGCGATGGTCTCCCTGTTCTTGAACTTGCTGAAGCGCTGACAGTAGTTCAGTGTCTTCATAAACACATCCGACAATTCCTGCTCCTCTTCTGCACTCTCATTCTGCTGTTTTCTGGAAATAACATATAAGCCACACTTTCATCTCCAGCTGAAAAGTACAGAATAATAGCCCATCACATTTCCAAATCCAATGTCACCTGCAAGTGGTGTTGATTCTTAAGAGCCCTCATGGGTGTACGGGCCATGAGTATCTACACCTCTTGATGATCAATCTACAGCTGCATGTCAGTTTGTTTGTTTTTTTTATATTTCTTTTTTCAAATTAGGACATTACTGTACCAATAATGCTTTCTAAATGTTGATCTACCATGTCATTGTGTAGTGTCACTGTCACACTAGCAGTGAAACGTCAAAAAGGAATAACAATAATACTAATAACGGTCATTCCATGAACTGGCTCAAAGTCCTGCAAACTGAACCAAAATGGATGCTCACGTGAAAACACACCATTCACTCTAAAGTAAGCACAGGATATTCATGTGGTGTGAAGAGTCGGTAATTTACTGCAGACACATACCTGTGATCCAGCAACATCTGTACCTCTGATATCAGCAGTGTCTCTGCATTTTCAAACTCTGAAACATAAAAATTATTTTACATGAACAGGTGTTCACCTATCAGGCAAACTAGACCATCACCGATACTGTGATCAGCATCACGCAATGCAGCCGTTACTTACGTTGTTACAAACTTGTGACTGAAAAGAAAGTCCTCAGTTTCTAAATCAGCAACATACTTTCGGTAATTAGTATCTGTTACAAGTTTGATAGGCTTAATAGAGATTGTTTATGTCTATATATCACTTTAAATTACCTTTAGGAAACTGCAATTCAGCCGCATCTTCCTCTGGCGCTTCGTTAACCTGGGCAGACGACGCCATTTTATTGGGGTAACCGTCAACTCGCCCATATGCCAACTCGCCAACTGTTCAACTCGCCAAAGGTAGCTGTCATCTCGCCCAGAGTAGCAGTCAACTCGCCCAAGACGAGTTAGCTCACCCAAGGTTAGAGTCAATTCAATCGAGACCAAAAAGGTGACTGCCAAAATGCAGAGATGAACCCAAATGAGAATGAAACACGCTTAGAAAAGACAGTTACAACACAATATATTAATATTTCTGGTAAATACCCTTTTTTCAAAGTAGGCAAACAAACACACAATATATATTTGTTTGTCTATTTTGAAAAAGGCTATTTACCCGAAATATTAATAAATTGTGTTGTAACTGTCTATTCTAAGCGTGTTTCATTCTCTGTTGGGTTCTTATAATAATAATAATAATAATAATAATAATAATAATAATAATAATATAACAATATAATATAATATAATAACAATAATAATATAATATAATAAGCGAATTAAACAGGCGCTTTATCCCAATTGAAAATCGGCTCATAGAGCCGCCGCAAACTGAACCCAACAAGCACGCTCACGTGAATCACACGCATTCACTCACACAAACACAGAACATTCAAGTGGTGCTAAGGGCAAGCTCAAGCGAGCTACTGAAGTTTTGGAAATTCAAAATCGTTTGTATTTGGAATTTGATTAAGTGGGCTGAAACTGATACCAAGTCTTCTCTAGAGTCAACTCCCTCAAGCAGTTTTAATATCACATATGGACCCTCACATATGTCTATATGCATCCAGAGATATTTGTGGGTGGTTTATACAGTTTGTGTTTGTGTGTGTGTGTGTGTGTGTGTGTGTGTGTGTGTGTGTGTGTGTGTGTGTGTGTGTGTGTGTGTGTGTGTGTGTGTGAGAGAGAGAGACAGAGACAGAGAGAGAGACAGAGAGAGAGAGAAATGATGATGAAACTTTATTTTTCAACGTTAAAAAGTTTTGACAGAAAACAAATCGTCATTTTACAAACTAAATTGCCATTGCTAACATCTACAGCATAAAAAGGAGGAAACTAAAAAATATATATTTACATACAAAACCCAATAGAATCATTATATTACTTACTTACTTACTTACGCCTGTCACCCCTACCCGGGTATAGGCCGTCGACGAGAGACCTCCAGCAACTCCTGTCCTGTGCTTCTCCTTCGATTCTACTCCAGATGGTTCCCAGTCTCTTGGTGTCTGCTTGGAGGTCTCGACGCCAGGAGTTTCTCGGCCTACCTCTTTTCCTCTTTCCCTGGGGGTTCCATGACAATGCCTGCCTAGTGATACTGGAAGCTGGCTTTCTCAGACTGTGACCGATCCATCCCCATCTTCTTCGCCCAATTTCATTCTCTGCTGTTATCTGCTCTGTTCTCTCCCAGAGTCTGACGTTGCTGATCTTCTCTGGCCAGTGGATTTTCAAAATTCTTCTAAGGCAACTGTTCATGAAGGTCTGTACTCTGTTGACTGTGGTTTTTGTCAATCTCCATGTCTCTGCTCCATATAGGAGAACTGCTTTTACATTGGAGTTAAAAATCCGGACTTTGGTGTGTTGTGACAGCTCTCTGGAACTCCACACTTTTTTCAACTGGAGAAAGGCTGCTCTGGCTTTACCGATTCGTGCTCTGACATCTGCATCAGTGCCGCCTTTTTTGTCTATGATGCTCCCGAGATAGGTGAAGGACTCCACCTCCTCCAACGGGGTGCCAGCAAGCAAGACTGGTTCTTCCCTGGTTGCGTTCAGCCTCATTGTCTTTGTTTTCTGTTTGTGAATGGTGAGGCCCACTTGGGACGAGATGTCAGCAAGCCTCGTGGTCTTGTCCTGCATTTGTTGATGAGTGTGGGACAGTAATGCCAAGTCGTCTGCAAAATCGAGGTCGTCAAGCTGTGTCCACAGTGTCCACTGTATTCCACTTCGTCTGTGCTCTGTGGTCATCTTCATGACCCAGTCTATGGCCAGTAGGAAGAGGAACGGAGACAGCAGACACCCCTGCCTGACACCAGTTCTGACCTGGAGCTCTCTGGTGAACTGCCCTTCGTGGATCACGCGACATGTCATGCCATCATAGCTGCTCTTGATCAGGCGGACGAGCTTTGTGGGTACACCGTAGTGTCGTATGAGTTTCCACAGAGTCTCTCGGTCCACGCTGTCAAATGCTTTCTCATAATCCACAAAGTTGACGTACAGCGGGGAGCTCCACTCCAGAGACTGTTCCACGACGATGCGGAGAGTGGCGATCTGGTCTGTACATGATCGGTTCTTCCTGAATCCTGCTTGCTGGTCTCTCAGCTGGGGGTCAACGGAGCTCTTCATTCTCTCTAGGATGATCCTGTTGAAGACCTTTCCTGGTACTGACAGCAAGGTGATTCCTCTGTAGTTGGAACACTTGCTGAGGTCGCCTTTCTTGGGAAGCTTGATTAGGTACCCCTCCTTCCAGTCAGCTGGCATCACCTCCTCTTCCCAGATCTTTCCAAACAGTGGGTACAGCATCTCAACTGTTGTCTCTAGGTCTGCTTTCAGAGACTCCGCTGGGATGCCATCTGGCCCTGCTGCTTTGCCATTCTTCAAAAATGCCACTGCTTTTCTGATCTCTTCCCGGCTGGGTCTGTCACAGCTGATGGGTAGGTCGGTCTCTGCCGGCTGGATGTCGGGGGGGTCGGGTGGGCTAGGTCTGTTCAGTAACTCTTCAAAATACTCGGCCCATCTGTCGAGTTGGTCTGCTCTGTCTGCAATAGGCTTGCCTTCTTTGTCTTTTACTGGTCTTTCTGTATGGCCATACTTACCCGACAATCTTCTGGTAATGTCGTAGAGCTGTTTCATGTTGCCGCTGCCTGCTGCCTTTTCTGCCTCTGCTGCCAGGCTGTCTGTGTAGGCCCTCTTGTCTGCCCTGATACTCCTCTTCACCTCGCGGTTGGCTTCCGAGTATTCCCCCTGTGCCCTTACTTTGGCTGCTCTCGTGCGACTGTTGTTGACCGCTGCTTTCTTCTGCTTCCTCGCTTCTATCTTCTTCAAGGTCTGTGCCGACAGCCAGTCCTTGTGGTGGTGTTTCCTGAACCCTACAGTGTCTTTGCAGGTTGAGTTCAGCGCCTCTCTAACTGCCTTCCACTGCTGCTCTGTGGTGACCGCCTCCTCTTCATTTACTAGCTCCTGTAGCGCTTGAAACCGGTTGGACAGCACCAGTTTGAACTCTTCTCTAACTCCAGTTTCTCTCAGGAGGCCTACATTATAGCGCTGTCTTCTTCTTGTCTCTGTGCGGCTTTTCTTTAGCTTGAGCTTCATTCTTAAGGTAAGCAGATGGTGGTCTGAGGCGACATCTGCTCCCCTCCTCACTCGAACATCTTGAAGGGATCTTCTAAATTTCTTGCTAATGCAGATATGGTCTATTTGGTTCTCTGTTGTATGGTCAGGTGAGACCCAAGTTGCTTTGTGTATTCTTCTGTGTGGGAAGATGCTGCCTCCAATGACAAGTCGGTTTAGAGCACAAAAGTCTACAAACCTCTCCCCGTTCTTCATCTCCGAGCCTAGTCCCTGTCTCCCCATCACCTCTTCGTATCCGGTGTTGTCCTCCCCTATTTTGGCATTAAAATCGCCCATGACGAAGGTGATGTCTCGCTCCGCACATTTGTCCACGGCACTCTGGAGTCGGTCGTAGAACTCTTGTTTCTCTTCCTCGTCACTGTCATTGGTGGGCGCATAACACTGGATGACGTTCAGCTTGAGCTTTTTCTTTGTTCTAAAGGCTGCTGTTATAATTCTTGGCCCAAAAGGTTCCCAGCTCATCAGCGCTCTCTGTGCCACTGGTGACAGCATGAGTGCTACTCCTTCTGTATGGGGGGCATTCTCCTCTTCATGACCTGAATACAGAATCATCTCCCCACTTAACAGCCTTTTCTGGCCAGACTGCGTCCATCTGGCTTCACTGATGCCTAGCAGGGAAAGGTTGTACTTTTGCATTTCCGCTGCTATCTGGGCGGCCTTGCCGCTCTGGTACATGGTCTTGACGTTCCATGTGCCCATGGTTGTATCGGCCCTGGATAGAGAGAGGCGGCTCGGTCCTGTGGCTTCCGAAGACTTCCGGCTTTCACCACAGGACGTCATAAGTCTTCTAGTAGAAGAACCTTCCTCCTCCAGGAAAGGAATTACTGTTAGTCTTTTCGTCGGCGTTTTTGTAGCTATTTCCTTTTTTGCAGGGTGGGGAAGCTACCCCCACGCCCAACCCCCTTACTAGGAGGACCAGGGGTTTTCTGTCGGGGTCACCTTCCCTTAGACCATGTTGGTTCACGGCACCTTATTTCATTCGGTGCACCCCTCTCACGAGGGACCCCCTATCCACCACCCAGGGGACGCGCCTCAACGCCGTATGGACCCAGCGCGAGGGAATCATTATATACAGGAAAAATAATAACACTCCTCACACACACATGCACGCGCATGTGCCACGCACACATACACCCACACACACAAACAAACGCGAGAGCACACACACACACACACACACACACACACACACACACACACACACACATGCGTACACACACATACCAACCATCATCTGCATGAAATACATGAGCTACAGGTAATCAGAAAGTTTTCTTTTAAAAATTCCTGGTTAGGTTATAGTTTTCAAGTGTGCAGGGATAGAATTCCAAGCAAATGGACCATGTAGTTTTAAAAAGGTTGTTTCTTGGCAGTGGTAGGGATAAGGTATTGTTTCTGGAGGTCCGTTCACGTTCTTGCTGAGAAAATAAATTTAGTGATTAGATACTAGGGTGTCATATTATTCAGTATCTTATGCATAAAGACGCATTTTTTTAAAGTAAGTTGCTGACGCAGACCGAGAATGTTTAAGTGTCTAAATTTGTCTGTGGTAGGGATGGTGCGTCTATCTATCATTTTTACAGCTTTTTTTATATATGAAGTTTAACCTCTTCATGTGGACGTCACTGCAGCCGTCCCACACCATGGAGACATAATCAACGTGGGACTTTATATGAGCCTGAAAAAACAATTTACGGGTATTTGTATTCGTTACATGTCTAAGCTGGAATAATAAGAAAGTGTTTTTAGCAATGGTCTTACAAACAGCATTTATATGGGTCTCCCAGGACAGTTGTTCACCAACATGTATGCCTAAGAATTTACGCTCAGTGACTTGTTCAACAGGTTCAGCGTTTAATTGTAATTGTAATGGCCACAGTCTGCGTTGATGTTTTTGTCACGTGGCAATTAAGATACTCTTTGTTTTAGCTGGGTAAAGAACCACATGGTTCTGTCTACACCAGTCAGATACCTCATTGGCAGTCACCTTTTTGGTCTGGATTGGTCATCATGAGACTGCATTGCAAACTATGGTTAATGGCCGTCGTTTTTTTTTTTTTTTTTTTTTTTTTTTTTTTTATCAGAAACATGAAGACTCAGTCGTATCGTCAGCAAATAGATTACGTCAGAGTTAGTGATATGCAACAGTAGTTCATTGATAAATAGTATGAATAAAAGAGGTCCCAAAATAGATCTCTGGGGGATGCCGAAGCGTAGATTTCCTTGTTTAGAGTATCTTCCATGGGAGATTATATATATATATATATATATATATATATATATATATATATATATATATATATATATATATATATATATATATATATATATATATATATATATATATTGGGCGACTTAACTTCACGAATTGGCGAGTTGACCCCTGCCTTTGGCGACTTGGCCCTTTGCCTTGGCGACTTGACTGATTCACTGGTTACCTGTAACAGCTAGGATTCAGTACAAAATTTCATGCATGATTCACAGTTGTATTACCTGTTCCTGCCCACACTACCTTGCCTCTCTTCTCCAGCTGTATACGCCCTCAAGACAGAATTTGCGCTCTGCTGCCGACTCTCGAGTTTTACGTATCCCCGTCTTGTCAAAACAAAAGTCGTTTGGTGAGAGTCATTCAGATACCAGAGCCCAGTTGTTTGGAATGACCTCCCACGCGAACTGAGATACGTGGATTCGAGAGAGGCATTCAAGCGTGCCCTAAAGACCCATATTTTTTCTGTCAGCTACAAATGACTTTGTCACACACCTGTCATGTTAATGTAACAGGCGGGAAGTCGCAGTAAGGGTTCATTTCGTTTATTAATCAAACCCTAAGAAAACAAATCAATATATATAAGTAAACATAAAAAAATACATATTCTCCACATAAATATAGCTGATATAAATAAACGTAACATTCACTTTTCTATATAAATCATAATATAAGCGAGCACACGAAATCACGATAACATTAACAAAAATAGATACAAAACCAAATAATTCAGAATCAAAGCCAGAACAATCTACAAAATACAATTATACATGAACACTACAAATATTACAATAGTACTAGAAAACAATCGAACGACACCATTCAAATCCAACATACATAACAAGATCATAATTATGATAATCAGAAATATAATATTTAATAATCAAATAAAATACACAACAAACTTACCCCACCAACAGTCAGGTGCAGCATGTCAATAGTACAACCGGTGGCAAGCCAATGTCGAATACAGTATAGTGAGTATAGATTGCTGTGAAATATATTGATGGTGAGTACAGATCAGACACTGAGTTCAGTTCACTATGTTAAAACTCCCCTGCTAATAGTTGGCGTCCTCGACAACATCTAAATATCCTGCTACGCCTCTGTCTAGGAGAATCTTCATCAGGAGAGTTTGCGTCGTCAACAGTTTCTCAAACAGTCCCATTTCTTGCTGGATGGCCGTAACGGGGAGATGGTGAGGGTTGCTATGATGCCCCTTGTTGTGGCGTGTCGATCTCCGGGGAATGCTGCGCTCCCCTGCTTGAGCATTGCCGGGGTCACGTCCTGAGGGTGAACCTCCATCTCTGACCTGTTGTCTCATGTCACCAGCAGTGGTATCGCAGCTCTGGTTGTTATTGCTGTCACCGTTTGTGGTGATCTGATGGTCACGCACAGAGTCTGGCCTTGATAGGGACTCCGGACTGTCGTCACCAGTGTCGCTCGTTGACGACGGTGATGGAGAAGAGGCTGTTGGCTGAGGTCCTTGCTGCACTGGCGATCGCGGCGGTACGAGTAGTTCGGTACGATGTAGTGTCCTAACAGATCCGCCACCGTCCGCAGAGTGCACCATGTAAGTGTTTCCTTGTGAAGCTGGCCGGCGGAAAACTATGTACGGTTCACTATTCCACGTGTCCTGGATCTTGTTTCGCCCTCTGACCTGACGGTTGCGAGCGTAAACAGTCGTCCCCTCTGCAATGCCGTCATCATTAACCCTTGAGGCCGCAGCTTCCTGTCGCCTTGAGACCTCTCTATCCGTCGGCTGCTGTGTGGGCTTGCTGGAGACGCTTCTGGTGCTCCGCGAGCCAGTCATCAACCCGAATGGGAGAATCCGTCAAAACTTCATCACCAGATGTGGGAATTCCAAGAAGAATGTCGATGGGCAGGTAAGGGTCTCGGCCAAAGAACAGGAAGTATGGGGTGTATCCAGTTGTTGAGTGAACTGTTGCATTATAGAAGAAGACCAGCTCTGGCAAATGTTCCGGCCATCTTCGTTTCGCTCTTTCGGGGAGTGTTCGCAGTCGGTCGTGCATGGTTCCGTATTGAAGCGCTCACATTGGCCATTTCCGCTTGGGTGAAATGGTGTGGTGCGACTCTTGTCGATGCCATACAGCTTGCAGAGTTCCTTTATGACATCGCCCTCAAAATTCCTCCCTTGGTCGCTGTGCAGGCGTTTGGGTATGCCATACTTGAGAAACCAGCTGTTTACCAGGGCTTTCGCTACACTCTGTGGTCTTTGCAAGGGACTGCTTGAGTGAATTTCGTGAAGACATCGGTTAGTACCAACACGTTCTCCAGGCCACTGGTTGAACGTTCGAGAAGAGTGAAATCCATTGCGAGGACTTCTAGGGGATGGGTGGCGGTGAGCGTTCCCATGGTGGTGTGGACTCTTCTCCCTTCCTTTGCAAAGAAACATCTTTCACAATCATTTGTGTACCTGGTGATATCAGCCATCATGCCTGGCCAAAAACACCTGCCCTGGGCAAGCTTGCAAGTCTTCTCCGCTGCTGGGTGCCCGGCGTCATCGTGGACTGCTTTCAGGACGTCTGGTTTCAGTGGTGAAGGAAGGAGGACCTGGAGTACGTCTCTACCGTTGTCCTGCGCCACCCTATAAAGGGTTCCGTTCCTGTCCCTCAGCTGGTTCCAACAGCGGAGTATTTTCCGCACGTCGGGGTTTTCCCTAGCTGCTTGGCGTTTGGTGGGTTTGTGACCAATTCTGTAGAGCTGCCAGACCCTTTTTAATGTAGGATCATGCTGTTGCAACCTGGGCAGGTCAGCTGCTGGTAGGGAGGAAGGAGCAGAAGTATGCGTTGACCTGACCTGGATTTCGTGCAGAACAAACTCTGGGGTGAGGTTTATGATGGCTGCTCTAATTTCAGATGGTACGGCGGTGGCTGCAGCTTGAGGCTCGTCGCATTCTGCCATCAATTGCTCGACATGGACCTCCCTTCTGCTGAGTGCGTCCGCGTTCCCATTAGATCGCCCAGAGCGGTGTTTCACTGTGAAGTTAAAGTTGGCCAGTTCTGCGGCCCAGCGAGTCTCTGCCGCACCTAGCTTGGCGGATGTCTGGATGTAGCTGAGAGGATTGTTATCAGTATAGACCGTGAAGGTACTGCCCTGCAGAAGATCTCTGAATTTCTCGGTGACTGCCCAGCGGAGCGCAAGCAATTCCAACTTCATGCTGCTGTACCTTTTCATGGATGTCTCTTTTTCCCTTAGTCCCCTGCTGGCGTAGCCAATAACAACTCGCTTTCCGGTCTGTTCTTGCGATAAAACAGCTCCAAGGCCTTGGAAGCTGGCGTCGATCTCCAGGATGTAGGGCAGAGTAAAATCTGGGTAGCCGAGAACTGGAGCTGTTGTTAGCTTCTGCTTCATGGTCTGGAATGCCTGAGTACATTGCTCGTTCCATCCGCTCAAACGTTTGCTGCGTCCCAAGCCTGGTGTTTTATTCAGCAGAGCGTGCAAAGGGGCTGCGATCTGAGCAAAGCCAGGTATGAATCGGCGGTAATACGAGGTCAGCCCGAGGTAAGCCCGTATGTCCTTCTCGCTGGTGGGCAGCTGCCAATCTGCCACTGCGGAGACTTTGTCTGGGTCGGGTAGTATTCCCTCAGGTGTAACCATGTGACCAAGATAACGCAGACGGCTGAAAAACAGGTGGCATTTGTTGGGCTGTGCCTTCAAGTTAAAGTCTGAGAGCCTTGATAGCACCATTCCCAGTCTTTCCAGCGTCTCGTCGAAGCTTTTCCCAAATACCAGAAGGTCGTCCACGTAAATGAGTAGGGTCTGGAAGTTCTGATCACCAAAAATCTTGTCCATTATCCTCATGAATGTGGCTGGCGCATTACAAAGCCCAAAGGCCATTCTGGTGTATTCATACAGACCTCCAGTGCCGACCCGAAACGCTGTTTTTTCTATATCGTTTTCCGCCACTGGAATCTGGTTAAAGCCATGAGCTAGATCCAGGCTGCAGAAGTATTTAGATCCTTTCAGCACATCCAGGGCCTCCTCGATTCTGGGCAAAGGGTAAGCGTCTTTGTGTGCCTTAGCATTCAATCCCCTATAATCGACGCAAAAGCGGATCTTGCCATTTTTCTTTTTCGCAATGACGCATTGTGAGGCATAAGGGCTGCATGACTCGCGAATGATGCCCTGTTTCAAAGCAGACTGCAGATAGTCCCTCACTTCAGCCCAGTACTGGGGCGGGATCCTGCGGTGTGGGACCTTGACGGCAGTGTCATCATCCGTTACGATACGATGATGGATTAGATCGCAGAAGCCAAGGTCATCCTCGCCTCTGCTGAAAACATGCTCATAACTGTGGAGGAGTGTAGAGAGACGCAGGCCCTGCTCTTGGGTGATGTCTCCGACAGATACTTCAGACATGATGTCTCTACGTGCATCGTGCGATGGCAGTACTGTGGCTTCCTCGATGAGGATTTCTTCCTGTGCCTTACAGTCACGCTGTACTGGTGCGGGGTGTCTGCTTCAGCTGCACATGCTATAGGGACATAGGGTTTCAGGTAGATGCCTCTGTCACTGACATTAGCGACCTGAACTGGTACGACCCCTTTATCGCTGAGTCGAGAGCGGCCGATCTCCCAACTCCGATTCCGGCCGGAAGATACAGCTTGTCCGATGGCTCGACTAGAATGTCGCGCGTAGTACCCGGTGCAGCTGGCTTGGTTGTGCATGAGATTATTTTCAGGCTACGTGCTGGGATCAGAACAGGCTTTCACGTAACTGTCGCTTGACACGGAAATTGCGTTCTCTTCATACAGGGCACTTACGCCTTGCCATAGAGTCGGTCCGGATGGCTACCTCCCTCGACAGTCTTCAGGTGTCTTAAGATGTTGGAATCGAGCACACCGGGTACCTTCTTCTTCCTCTCGGCCATGACACCCTGAGGATCTCTAACCACTAGGAATGCCATATTAGGTACAGTTCTATTCATCACTGTAATGTCTAGTTCTACATAACCAATAAATGGCACCTCGAGGCCTTGAGCGCTGGAAACCTTCAGGTAAGGGGAAACATCGTCAATGTGTGTTGTGTCACTAAGTACGTGTCTAAAGAATGTCTCGGTCAAGGTTGAAACCTGTGCGCCTGTATCAACAAGACATTTTACATCACTCCCCCCAATGTGTATAGTTACCACTGGACACTCTCCAACAGCTTTCTCCAGCCGTGATGAGCCACTAGCATGTTGACCTCGTCCACCTGTCATCTGGCTCACAATGGCAGGTGTCTCCCGTTTAACGGTCGTCCTCGGCCAGTCTGACGCTGTGGACAGTGCCGTTGAAGGTGTCCTGTTGCATGACAGATGTAGCATCGACGGGCTTCCCCTGGCTGGCTCCGTGCTGTGCCCTCTGCTTGGTGACGGCGTGTAAGGCCCTCCAGCTGAGCTGTGAGCTGAGCGATCTGCTGCTGCTGAGACTTTAGGATGTCCGGGAGCTCACTATGGGTCTGTTTCTCCTCCAGACGTGGACGCAGTGCCGCTGGGGTACCCATCCACTGGACGGCTTTATCACGGAGATCAAAGAACGTCAGTGTAGGGACCTCCTCGTTCAGCCGTCGCAGCTCTCCCCTTAGAGTGACATCTGCAACTGCTTCCGCAAGCCTCTCTTTCAAAATAATGTCCTTGCGCTTGGAAAAAGCTGAGTCTTTTTCTATACCTTAAATCTTGTCCGCCAGAACAGCAAGATTGTGTGAGCATGTCAGCAGATCCTCCCTGTCCTGTCGATAGGAGTAGAACTGCGACTGTAATCTGGGAAGTGATGCGCCATCACCAAAAACTTTCTCCAGGATGGATATGATCCTATCCCCCGAGAGGCTGATGCCACCTCTGCCCACGATCTCCCGTCTCGCCTTGCCGCCAAGCTGTTCCAGAATGAAGGCTGATCTCTCGGTGCCCTCGATCTTGCGCGAACTGATAGCAGCATGGATGTCGTCCAGCCAGTCCTGCAGAGTGATGTCGCCTGCATCGCGTGGCCTGTCACAGAAGCGCGCGATCATCGCTTGGTCAGAAAGGACGAAAGCGCTGTCCTGCCTGACGCTGACAGTTGGCCCCGGTCTGCATCCAGCTGTGCTTGAAGCTCGGCCACCTTCCGCTGGAGGTCCTCGACTGCAGTTGTGTCCACCTTCCGATCCTCCATGCTGATGGGGGTTGCGGCACTTCTGACACCAGATGTAACCGGCGGGAAGTCGCAGTAAGGGTTCATTTCGTTTATTAATCAAACCCTAAGAAAACAAATCAATATATATAAGTAAACATAAAAAAATACATATTCTCCACATAAATATAGTTGATATAAATAAGTGTAACATTCACTTTTCTATATAAATCATATAAGCGAGCACACGAAATAATAAATCGATAACATTAACAAAAATAGATACAAAACCAAATAATTCAGAATCAAAGCCAGAACAATCTACAAAATACAATTATACATGAACACTACAAATATTACAATATTACTACAAAACAATCGAACGACACCATTCAAATCCAACATACATAACAAGATCATAATTATGATAATCAGAAATATAATATTTCAATCAAATAAAATACACAACAAACTTACCCCACCAGCAGTCAGGTGCAGCATGTCAATAGTACAACCGGTGGCAAGCCAATGTCGAATACAGTATAGTGAGTATAGATTGCTGTGAAATATATTGATGGTGAGTACAGATCAGACACTGAGTTCAGTTCACTATGTTACATTAAAGTCATCTCTATCTATGTTAGAAGTAGTGTGTGTGTGGGTGTGGGTGTGAATGCCAGTATGAATCCATAAGCGTAGCACTTTTGAATGGTGACTTTATAGCTTGTTTACAGAGTGCGTTGTAATAAATGAAAAGAAAAGGGGAGACTGCCAGTGCTCATATTTTAGGAAGTTTACAAAGTAGGTAAAAACACTGTCAGGGGAGAGAAGTGTGCATGATAGACCAGTGATCATAGATCTACTGTGGCCAAAGCAGCAAAAAAGAAAAAAAAAAGAAAGAAAAAAAAAAAAGATAGGAAAGAGGGGTGCGCTAAGAAAGTGACTGAAAGCAATGCATATGGAAGCCCCCCCCCCCCCCAAGGGGAGCGTATCACATATCCCACTGTTCCAGCCACTCAGTGCATGGAAATTTAAATCTAGGTCCCCCCAAGGGGGGTCCAGATATTTAGCCGGTGTGGACAGCTGTTTCGGTCTTGGCGACCTCTTCAGCACACCATCGGCAATACTGGAGGAAGGCAGGAATTTCTGCCTACCTGCACTGTGGTGTCTGCAGGGGCATACATCCCATGCCACCACCTAGAGCTAAATTTCCATGCACCCTAAAAGAGAACCTACCAAAAGGGGGGAAGGGGTTGCAGTCGATATTGTAGTAATAAATGAAAAGAAAAGGAGAGACTGCCAGTGCTCATATTTTAGGAAGTTTACAAAGTAAAGTAGGTAAGAGCACTGTCAGGGGAGAGTGCGTTGTATTTTGTTTTTGTACTTTTTGTAAATTGCATTTTTCTAATTAGTTATTTTTGTACATTAGTTTTTGTTAAGCGCCTAGAGCTCTAGTCTGAGGTTAGGCGCTATAAAGTACTCATTATTATTATTATTATTATTATTATTATTATTATTATTATTATTATTATTATTATTATTATTATTATTATTACGTTGGCAAGTTGACTCGTACCTTGGGCGATATGGTGCATGAGTGAGTTAGTATATGGTCGAGTTGACCGGCAATCTTTTTTTCTAGCTGGTGCAAAATACATAACTTTATGTTTATTGATGGTTCTACACGTAGGGATAAAGAGTTTTTGTCATTCTAGCATAGGCGATTTATATGAATATCGTGTTGAAAAACCTTCATCTTAATTTCTATTTTGCTTTTGTTTTTAATCGTCACGTGGGGGTCAGATGTCATGTGCTTGTTTTGATGTTGACGCCAACATGGTTGTGCTATGATTATGAAAGATGGAAGACACAGATCCACTGCTGGAAAATGGGACCCAGTCCACGCATACGCTGACTTCCTTCCAAGGAAGCATTAACGAAATCGATCATGCGGAAGAGACGCACATCACGAAGAAACCGGTTTGTTTATAGAATACATTTGAAGTGTATCCTGGGTGATTGAATAGTGTACTGTAATGTAACTAACGAAGTGCGGTGATTGAATGTAAATGTTATGAACGAAGTGCTTGCACACCAGCAGTATGTTTTCATTAAAAGCCATTACATCATGACGCTGATTTAAAAAAAAAGAAGAACCTTATTGCCCTATGAAGGCTGCATTACAGATTACAAGGTAATCAACCATTTTAGTCTAACTTGAGGGTAGTCAGTGCCAGAATACTGAGGTGCCAAGCTATTCTGGCACCATTCTTGAGCTGTGATAGTCACATTTATTTCAAACTATAGTGTATCAGGATGAAAAGGGTTAACAAAATCTCACACTGTGTATGCTGTGTTTGTTGCTGATTAAGAAAAAAGTATACTAGTCTAGCCTCTAGATCATGTTTTTATTAATATTAGTAGGTGGCACTACTTTATTTGCTGTTGGAAATGCTCAGTCCATAGAGGAGTATGTTAACTTAAATGTTTCCTTAGTCAAACCTATCCAAAGATTGTATTGTAACATAAGGGGTTTATTGCTATAGTTTGTCTTCAAGGTACAAAGTGTATGTATTAGTACCTGTCGGTATGATTATGAATGTACCAAAGTAAATAAATAACTAGTGAACTTTACGCAGTTGGCCTGTGTAAACCTTCCCAGTATAAATTTCTGATGCTGCTAATATAATTTATACTGGGTGGATTATTCCAGGGGGCTCGCTTGATGGATTTAATTTGTGTTTGGTGGATGTACATGTTACTCTGGGTATATAAATATGCAGCAAAGATTTTCATTTGAGTCCCTCCTAAGTAAGTTCAGGTTTATGGCATTTATTTCACCTTAGTTACTTTTTTTCACCTTAAAAATAGCAGTTTGAAGATCTGCATAACTCCGTTTTGGTGTAAGAATGATTTTGTTTTTTCAAAATACATTACCGATGGCATTACTATCTGGGAATACACTCTATTGCCTATAGATTTCAGCAAAATTGTGTGTAGCACACAACTGGGGAGGAGACACCGGGGATCCAAGCACTATGACCCCGGGTGGCCTCCCCTTACTACCCTATCCCGGCGAGCACAGGGCGACCTCGTCAGTTTCACTCATAGCTCGACCGGGGACGGTCGAGTTTTTGCCTTTCTCCGTTCTACGGGTTTCAGTGGTTTTTGACTGTGGGCTTGAATTGGAGTCTTCGATTCAGCCCTGGACTCACTACATTCGTGGTTTTTCCTTTGACAATTGGACTCATTGTGACCTGTGCGCCGACCGGTTTTACCGGCTCTGACTTGTGAGTTCACCCTTGGCTTCGCCTTGAGGTTCGACGACGCACGTGACTTGTGCCCGGCTGGTTTGTGCAAGGTGGACTTTCTTCGCCGGCGTAGCTGGTTTAGGGCCTTATGGCTTCTTCTGTGTCGAAGACTTGCCGGCGTGCGGGGACTTCCAGTGGCCGGTTGATGCACTCAACTCTTGCTTGCCGTGTTCGGGCTGTGCTTCGGACGGAACGTGTGATGGTGGCGCCGCTTGGACGGAAGACCGGTGTTCGCGCAGGTGGGACTTCTTCAGGCGTGACCGGTCCCCTCGCCCGGTCCCCTCGCCCGCTTCGGTCTCCACGGGATCCTCCACGGGTGGACGTACTTCCCTCGGCGCATCGGGCTTTCCGGCCCACAGGTAAGTCCCCTTCTTGTACCGTTTCCTCGCAGGTTCTCCCTCCCCTCTCCGAGTCTTCGGAGCAGGGTAGGCGAGTTTCGGAGTCACGCTCCCCACGCTCTGCTTCGTTAGCGCGTGGCTTGAGCCCATTTTGGTTCCCACCCCCCCGCTCTGCTTCGGGCGAGCGGTCTGGGAGAGATGAGCGTTCGTCGGCCACCCCCGGCTCTAGGTCTCCGGAGCGGGGACGGGTGACGGAACGCAAGCATAAGAAAGAGAGTAAACGTGATAAGAAATGCTCTCGCTCACGCACCGAGGCTTCGGAACGTGACTCGAGACCGTTAGTAATGCTGCCTCCCCGCTCTGTATTTTCCGAACGGGCAAGGCATGCTTCGCTTTCTTCCCCCTCCCCCGCCCGCCCCGTCTCGCCTGGGCGGGCCCGGGGTGTGGTTGACTCGCGCCCCCCACGCTCCGAGGAGTCGGAGCGGGGGTCGCGTGCACATAATGGTCCCCTCCCCGCTTCGCTTCGCCTGAGCGGGCTTGGCGTGACCGTAGACTGTCCCCCCCCCGTCTCGTATCGACCGGACGGGCCCGGTGTGACTTGGACCCTCGCCCCCCCCCCCCCCCCTCGCTCCGAGGCTTCGGAGCTGGGGCAGCGGGCTCATAAATCGTCCCCTCCCCGCTCCGCCTTTCCTGAGCGGGCTTGGCGTGACCCTAGACTGTCCCCCCCCGCCTCGTATCGACCAGGCGGGCCCGGTGTGACATCGCGCGTCCTCCACGGTCCGACACATCGGACGGGGGCGGTGCGCGTGCCCGGTATTTGTCCCCTCCCCGCTCCGCCTTTCCTGAGCGGGCTAGGGGAGACTATTGGCGGTCCCCCCCCCCCCCTCGCACCGGTTCTCCCGGGCGGGCCAGGGGTGACCAGGCCACTTCCTCGGTATTCCGATCGCGGTTTGCCGCTCACGTCGGCTGCCGCGTGCGGATCCCGACTTCGAGGTGGACCGTCGCTTTGCCACGGTCCCTCCGTCGCCGCGGCGCGCCTCTTTGCGCGCGTCGCAGGCGGCTGCGTCTACCTCGCGCGCGGCGGTGCGGCACTCTCGTAGCCGCTCGCCCCTTTCGTCTTTGCCGCGAGAAGATCAGTTTGGAACGGACGTCCTCAGCCTTCATCCTCGGACTCGGCCTCGGCGATCTTCTTGCAGGACTCGGCGGCGGGTTCTCCTTCCCGCCTTTTTTTCCGCTGTCGCGTCGGCCTCCGCCTCGTCAGACGTTGCCGGCCCTTCGCTCGGATCACAGTCGGTCCACGCTATGGGTGAGGCTTCAAGGCTTATCGCCAAGTCCCTACCGCCCGACGTCTGTCCGCCTTCGCCTCCTCCGAAGAGACAGGCTTCGGCCATGGTCGACGCGCAGAGGCCAGTCCAGCGCCGCAAGTCCCTCCCGCAAGCCGGCTTCCGGGACATCACCGATGCTTCTCCGCCCAGCTGCGTAACGACGCTTTCGGCGACACGGGATACTTTACCGCCGCTCGATCGCCGGTGGGAATCAACTTAAGCTTCCACCAGGCCTAGTACGCTGGACACTCCCAAGCCTTCGCCTTACCTTTTCCAGCGGTGGATGTGGCGGCCTTACTACAGGCGGGCGGCCGCAGGCTCGTCCAGAACTCGTGGCCTCGGCCTCTCGACAGGATCGCCTCCTTAGCGCGGAACTCGCTGGCGTGCTCGGGTTTGGAACTGGCTACCCAGGCAGCACTGCAGTGCCTACAGGATACGTGGGACCTGGAGGCTCAGTCCCCGCTTCGTGACGTGCAGTCCTCCTGATAGCGGCCAACCGGTCCGCCTACCATTCTTCCGCCACCGCCAGGGCAGCGGCTGCCAAATGCGACCTCTGGAGGAGGGATACCCTTTTGCGCCTCTGCTCGGACCTTCCCTTGTCAGTGAAGACCCAGCTCCGTCACGCCCCCTTAGGGGGTCCTCAGCTGTTCGGCGACACTTGGCACACCTTTAAGGAATCTTCCAAGGACTTGTGGCCCAAGCCTGCATCTAACCCAGCCTCGACCCGCTTTCGCGCCCCCCGCACGGCGGGGGTCGTGCCCAGCGGTCTTTCAGGCCCTCCTTCTCTACAGTCGGTTCTTCACGAGGTCGGGCCCGTCCATTCCAGACTACTCAGGCCGGCCCCGCCCCTCGCCCTTCTTGGCCCCGCGGTGCCCGTAGATCGGGCCACGGTCGGGCTCTTTGACTCGCCCCCGCCTCCGCCCCCGCCTCATTAATCGGGCCTCCCGTCGGCGGGCGGCTGTCGCTCTTCAGCGATCTTGGAGACCGCTGTTCCCGGACGACCCCTGGATTCTTTCCACCGTTACCGCAGGCCTGCAACTTTCGTTCCTGTCGCCTCGCCTCGCCTCTTCGCTGAGCACCCATGTGGACCCAGGAACCGCTCGACGGCACACAGGCGGACGCTCTGCGCGGGGAAGTGGCGACCCTCCTCACCAAAGCGGCGACAGAGGTGGTTTTGCGGCAGGACTCTCCGGCGTTCTACAGCCGACTCTTCTAGCTCCCAAACCAGGCGGCAAGTGGCGTCCAGTTATCGACTTATCAGCTTGGCCTCGATTCAGGATGCTTGGCCCCTCGATTCAGGATGGAGACGGCCAGGACACTCCGTGCGGCCCTCCGGCCGATGGACTTTGCGATCAGCCTCGATCTGTCAGACGCCTATCTGCACGTCCCGATTCATCCGTCGTTTCGCCGGTACCTTCGGTTTGACTTGGGGGGATCGTCTACCAGTTCTGCGCCCTTCCTTTCGGCCTCAACATCAGTCCGTGGGTGTTTACAAGACTGCTCGACGCCGTGATAGCCAATTTCCGTCAGCGCTCCTTGAGCCCGGCCTCCAATTACTTGGACGACCCTCTACTGCGCAACTTGGTCTCCGCAGCCCTCCAGACGGACAGGGATGCCCTGCTTTCCCTTCTGCGTCGTCTAGGTTTCCTACTCATTGGGGAAATCCGTTCTTCTCCCTCTCGACGGTTTCTACTTCGGGGGATGGAATTCCTGACCGACGTCATCCTTGCCCGCCTGCCTCTGGCCAGACGACAGAAGATAGTCGACTTAACCACTTCGATGGGGATGGGATCCTCCTTCACCGCCAGGGACTGGCTTCAACTCCTGGGCCGCCTCAGGGCGGCTGCGGACCTGCTTCCCTTGGGCAGACTTTATGCTCGGCCTCTCCAGCTACGTCTCCTTCTTCACTGGCGACCCTCGGGCGCTCTGTTGGATCTAGTACCTGTCACGCCTCGGGCTCGTCCTCACCTCGAGAGGTGGGCGGACCTCGCTTGGCTGGCTTCGGGGGTGCCCTACACTCCCCGCCGCCTCGGTGGTCTCTCTGTACAGAGGCGAGCCAGGCCGGCTGGGGCGCGCACCTGTTACCGGATTTCTCTCGGCCTCGGGCTTTGGCTTCGGGAGCTGTTCGGGAATCACGTCAACTGGCTGGAGCTGAAGGCAGTTGGATTGGCATTCGACGTTGGCAGGAGACCTGGGCCAATCAGGACGTCCTCGTGCTCTCCGACAACTCGACGGTGGTGGCTTACATACAGAATCAGGGTGGCACTCACTCGCCCTCCCTTTGCATTCTTCGGTGCCACCTTCGCCTCTGGTGCAGGGATCGAGGCATTGCCCTACGAGCCCGCCACATCCCTGGCCACCTCAACGTGAAGGCGGACGCCCTGTCTCGTCGCGGACAGTTGCTCCACACGGAGCGGTCCCTACGCCCGGATATTTTTCGCCTGCTCTGCGCTCACTGGGAAACGCCGCTAGTGGATCTGTTTGCCACCAGATGTAGCAGCCAGCTCCCGGTCTACGTCTCGCCAGTCCTGGATCCACTCGCTTGGGCAGTGGACGCGCTCCCCATTCCTTGGGTCGGCCGGATTGCTTACGCCTACCCCCCGGCAGTCCTCGTTCCGAAGGTACTGCGGAAGCTTCTGGGATGCTCGGCGGTCCTCCTGCTGGTGGCCCCCTTCAACTGGACCAAGAGCTGGACCACGGACCTCCTCGCGCTTGCGACGGACCCTTCTCTGGAGCTTCCTACCCCTTCCACGATGCTCAAGCAGCCCCGTCAGCGGCTTTTCCATCCGTGCCCCGTACGCCTCCACCTACACGCTTGGAGGTTGTCCGGCACGCCCGCGCCGCTAGAGGTTCTCGGATGCAGCAGTGGCGGCAATTGCAGCAGCCCGCAGACTCTCTACAAGGAAGGTGTACGAAGGCACGTGGAGGGTCTTTCAGACCTGGTGCACCTCCCATGGGCACCCTCCCACTAACCTAGCCTCCCACCAACTGGCGGAGTTCTTCCTGTGGCTCTTCGACGACCGGGGCTTAGCCCCGGTTGCCATCAAGGGCTACCGCGCTACGTCCGCGGACATCTACCGTCACCGGTGTCTTCCGGTCCCAGGCGCCTGCAAGGATCTGTCGAATTTCTGGCTCACTTTGAACTCCGACGTCCGGTTTCACGTTCCCTAGTACCCCGGTGGGATCTTGCCTGGGTACTGACGTGGTTGAATTCGGACCGGTTGAGCCCCTCCCCTTGGCTCGGTTCTCAGACTTGACCCGGAAAACCTGTTTCCTTCTGGCTCTCGTTACAGCGTCCCGAGTCAGCGAGCTTCACGCGCTCTCGATGCTCCCAGCCTGTTTGCGGTTCGTTCCGACGGCTCTGCGCAGAGGCTCTCCGATCCGTCCTTCCTGGCCAAGAACCGCCGCCCGCGGCGGCTCCTCAGGTGCTAACGATACGGCCCCTCTGTGGAGCGGACCTCTCCCCTGGATCGCGGCAACAGGACCCAGTGCGGGCGCTAAAGATTTACCTGCGCCGCTCTCAGCCTCAGCGCCGGGGGCGCTCGCACCTCTTCTTACCTTGTCCGCGGGCAGACGCCACATCTCGGCCCAGATCGTGTCATCCTGGCTGCGGTGGGTGATTAGGTCAGACTACCTAGACCTCTCCCCACGCGGCGCTGAGCCTTTACAAATCCGGGCGCATGAAGTGAGAGCAGTAGCCACCAGTCTAGCCCTGGACCGCAACTGCTCGGTCAAAGATATTTTGGCAGCGGGTGGCTGGCGCTCAGACTCCACTTTCGCACGCTTCTACCTTAAGAGACCTATCCGGCTGACGTGACTCCCTGGCACGGGTGGGCGACATCTCCGCGGCCCAGCACTCCCTCCGAGCGCTGCTGGCGTCTTAGGCACATCATAGCTGAAATCGTCGGGAGTTCTCTCTCGAGGGGGCCGGCGGAGTGGTTGGGTTGTGGTTAGATACGGCACCCTCCGCCTGTTCGCCATTCTCCCAGATAGTAATGCCATCGGTAATGTATTTTGAAAAAACAAATGAATTTTTTTTCTAAAATGTATTTTTTTGAAAAATACTTACCGATGGCATTACTATCTGGGAATACACTCTATTGCCTATAGATTTCAGCAAAATTGTGTGTAGCACACAACTGGGGAGGAGACACCGGGGATCCAAGCACTATGACCCCGGGTGGCCTCCCCTTACTACCCTATCCCGGCGAGCACAGGGCGACCTCGTCAGTTTCACACATAGCCACAAGAGGCAAGCGGGGCAGGCGGGAGGGCCATTCGAGTAATGCCATCGGTAAGTATTTTTCAAAAAAATACATTTTAGAAAAAAAATTCATTTTTACTGCATGATATGAGAAGTGCTCCTGCCTGTAACTACATGTATAAATATAATAATGCAAATTTTAATGAGCATTTTATTGGTTGATTCTATTTCTAGCAACAGAAAGTTTACATTGTGTCACATATAAATGGGGGATACACCATTGTCTATTATAACCCACTATCTTGTTAAACTGAATGCATTTCCATATTAATGCAATAGTTAAATCTGTACTTGATTTGTACGAGGACCTTGCCTTCAGGCTTTGTGAACACTTTTGCTGGCTGTAGCTCTTAACCCATTACAGTTACACCCTGAGGCTGATTTGTAACAAATTTGCTTACTACCCTATGAAGGCTGCATTACAGATTTATCAGATCAAGCATTGTAGTTTAAGGGTGGTGCCAGAATAGTTTGGCGCCTGAGGCACCAAGCTGTTCTGGCACAACCCTTGAACTATCACTGTCAGATTTATATTTTATTTCAAGCAATGGGTGTGTCAAGATGAAAAGGGTTAATTGTTGTCACAGTGATTTCTGCAAGAATCACCATGACAAAATGTTCTACCAGCAGGCTAAGGATTAACATTATCTATAGGTCTGTGACTGTGAGTTGGAATTCACACTGCCTTACAATATATATCATTTAGAATTCAATAATAAGACGTGTTTCTGAAATGATAACAGTTGTTGTACTGTGTGCAAACACTTGACATGAGCAGTATAAACTTGATATAGCTTACAAATACCAAAATAGTGTGAAAAGTTGATTAACCTCTTAACTGCCAGCCAATGCATATTTTGTTTATGAAATCATAATGTGAATTCAGCATCAAAGGTCCCCAGCCATCGAAGAAACATGGATATTATGAAGGGGTTTGAGCAATAGGCATAGATCTTCATGAGCCCCCGGAACTGCAGAGGCTCATGAGGATCTATACCTCATGGGTGTTGTTCAGTTTTTCTCAGCAGTCATTCATTCATTCAATCCTCTCTGCGCCGTCTGGTGCTTGAGGCGACGGCAAGGGAGCGCCACTTTTGTCTGTCAGCTGCTATTTTGGGTGCTGTTTGCAGAGTAAGGCCTCTGTTCTTGAGCTCTCGCTCCACGGTTCGGCGCCACGTCTCCTTTGGTCGCCCACGGTTTCTCTTCCCCTGTGGTGTCCATCTCAGTGCCACCCTTGGTAATAAGTCGGGTGACATTCTGCAAACGTGGCCTAGCCATCTCCATCTCCGTGTGGCGATGGTTTCAGCGATGCTGTCTGCGCCTGCTCTCTTCCGTAGTTCCTCGTTTGTAATCATGTTTGGCCAGAAGACCTTCATGATCCGTCGCAGGCACTTGTTCTGGAAGACTTCCAGCTTGCGTTCCATAGCAGTAGTGGATTTCCAGCACTCTGACCCATAGAGAAGGACACTCAGCACGTTACTCTTAAAAATACGAAGCTTGGTGTGGATGCTCAGGTTTGTTGTCCTCCAGATGGGTTTCAGCATTGCGAAGGCTTGGTTGGCTTTGCTGATTCTTGTGGTGATCTCCCTTGTGCAGTCTCCATCTGTGGTAACCTTGCTGCCCAGGTACGTGAACTCGTCCACCTCTTGCAGAGGTTGGTCATTGATGGTGATTGGGTCGCCCACTATGGTGTTCTTCCTCATGACTTGAGTCTTCCTAATGTTGACCCCGAGACCTATGGAGCTTGCTGACTGTGTCATCTGTTGTGTCTTCTGTTGCATGTTTTCTCAGCAGTGAAGGGGTTTAAAAGCAAGGCAACACAGGACCTCAAATGGAGGTTTAACCCAATTTTGCCCCAGCACCCTACCGCTACAGACCGATTGACCATGATAATTCAAGGGTAGTGCCAGATGAGCCTGGCACCTTCAGGCGCCAGGCTCATCTGGCACTACCCTTGAATTATCATGGTCGATCCATCTCCTTCAACAGGTACATAGTCCATAAGTAGCACCTCCAAGATATGTTTTCTCTCATTGCTGAACCAGTCATCTCCCTTTTTTTCCAGTCCATCTACACAGACGGTTGCATCAAAGATGTATGGTCAGTTTTAACAAATCATTAATGGCCTCAGGTTTTGCTGAGCTTGACAGTTGTAGAATTGCTATATTGACTGAGCAGTTTGAACTATGCATGATTTATGGCTTTGCACACTAGTTACCTCCCTGAATCTGTGATGCATGGCGGATCAAGGGAGGGAGAGTTGACTGGTGCATATTATTAACCCATTTAATCCCAAGGCCACATTTCTGAAATTTTGGAGAGGTCATCAGATCTAGCAACCATCTACCCGTTGCAGAAGATAATTTAAGGGTAGTGCCAGGTTAGCTTGGCACCTGATGGTGCCAGGCTAATCTGGCACTACCCTTCAGTTATCATGCTTGATCTGTCTCCTGCTGTAGTGTGTTGTGGTTAAATGAGTTAACTTATTTATAGGGAAGCTAGCAACAGCGCAGGTGAAGGGCAGAAAGGAGAACTGTAGTGTGGCCTTGAAGATCTGATCAGTACTTACCCCTTTTCATCCTGACACACCCATTGCTTGAAATAAATCTGACTGTGAGTGTGATAATTCAGGGGTGGTGCCAGAATAGCTTGGCGCCTGAGGCGCCAAGCTATTCTGGCACCACCCTTGAACTAAAGTGGTTGATCTGTCTCCTAAGTTAAGAGTTAAGGTAAGATCCACTTTATTGCCATTATGCATAAACATTAGGAATTTTTTGCAGCATAACTGACGAGCGTCCATGTTAAGACCAACACAAAAAAAAACATACATACATCACAATCAATCAGACTCTAAAATACCAAACCACACATATGTATAGCAGTCATTATACTAAATATGCACACACAACATCTAAGTAAGTAAATAAGATAAATCCATCACATAATAAGCATATTCTGACAACAAAAACCGCCAAGTGAGCTGCAACGAAAACAGATACTAAATTCATATGTATTTATAAAACTGTATATCCTGTCTAAGAATTGGATAAGAGAAGTTATAACGAACTATAAACAACTAAGATGGGCTGTAGGTAATTCTAAAGGGACTAAATTCTATCTAATCTAATGTAGCCTTCATGGGACAATAAGCAAATTTTACAAAATCAGCCTCGAGATGTAATGGTTTAAAAGTTGTCATTAGTCTGATGTGTGCTGGTCTGTGACATTGAACCTTATGGCACTAGGCCTAATGGTCCAAAATACCATACCAGTACACTGATATGATAATCTTGATACATTCGCTGATCCAGTGAACAGGACCGTCTATTATAACAGTGTAAGAGGCACGCATCAAAGTCTTTGCTAATGAACCCCCACAGTTTCTGGTTTGCATATTATTATATAAGGGTTTCCACAAAAGTATCAGATTTACATGCTGATTACTTGACTCATATATGTCTATGTTTCTTTGGTTGCGGTTCAGACATTGAGTCTAATCAAACTAGTGCAAAGGTTATCATGATCAGATCGTAACCGGGTTCATACTGATTGAGTGTAAGATGCACTCATAATCACTGGCGTGCACATTCCGACAAGGTATGGGTTTTATCTAACCTGTATAACGTGATTACATTGTCCTGGTTTTATGGGGTCATTTACAATTAAGACTTTCTTCTTTGCTCATAATCATATTGTGGCTTAGCTATGAGAAGTCGGGGGAAAAGGAGTAAACTTACGGCTAATTTATAGTCTACTGAAGATCTAGTGTACATCTTGAGATGCAAAACCTGGCAAAATGTATCACAATTTTAGTATCAAAGGCAGTTCCTTTTGCTCCATTAGTTGAGCTGCTTCTTAACTGAGAATGGAGCTGTCCATGGTGCATCAATTGGTAAAGTGCCTTCCACCAATGCTGGAGGTGCAAGGTTCAATACCAGCTTTTGGGTTTGGATTTTTCTCCTCTAGCAAATATCACTGTTAGCCCTTTTCATCCTGCCAAAAAAACCATTGGTTGAAATAAATTTGACTATGATAGTTGAGGGGCCAAGCTATTCCGGCACTACCCTTGAACTAAAACAGTTGATTCATCTCTTAATCTTTAGTGTAGCCCTCATAGGACAATAGCAAATTTTAAAAAAGAAAACATCCTCAGGTTGTAACCAGGTAATTTAGGTGGACTGTTTGGGGGTTCTTTCTCTATGTACTCTGGCTTTTCCTCCTCACACTCCCCACCCCCACCACAACCACCACGTTGGTGTCAATTTCAGCCCACTTTATCGAATTTCAAATACAAACGATCTAAATTTCCTAAACCTTAGTAATAGTATTAAGTCCACTATAGTAGCTTGAGCTTCTTGCCCTTAGCACCACATGAATGTACTGTGTTTATGTCCAGCATGTGTGTGAACGCACATCTCGGCACATCTCACACGTGATCATGCTTGGTGTGTTGGATTCGCAGCAGCACTTTCCTGTATTAGTATTATTATAAGTCAGACTTTTTAAAAAAATGAATGGAAAGTCAGTATTTTGTCACTCAATGTGGGAAATTTGTTTTCTATAAAATATATGTGTGTGTCTAATGACTGACTTTTGACAAATAATCTTTGATTTAATCTTGATTCATCAGGGCATGACCGGTCGCCTGGCCTTTGCAGTGGCATCATGTGTTCTAGGGTCATCCTTCCAGCTAGGCTACAATACGGGCGTTGTCAACTCTCCTGAAGATGTAAGACTTAACTTTTGGTTTGTGACATCATACCCACCTTGACCTCATGGTGGACAACACGCACAATAAAATGTTTGTAGAGGACAAAACTACATGTGTGTAAAAAAGATGTTGCTTTGTTGTCTGTTGTCTGCATTTTCTATCAGCAAATATACATTATGGTAAATTCCACAAAAAACACTTTTGTCATTGACTAAAAATAACAGTTTTGAAGAAAAAGGTTTTGCCATACCATAATCATGTGGTCAGGGAGGTTAATTTTTAATGGAACAATCAGGAGCTTTGATACTACAGCAAACTCATTTTTGCATTAAAAATCCTGATAGGGTGAAAACTGTACATTTAGCCTTTTGGGTGTCGGTAGTGGTTTTAGTCACGATGATTACTACAGGAATCATCATGACTAAAACCACTACCAACACCCAAAGGGTTAAAAATTAATGAAGTGATGAAATCCAAAACTGAATGGCAGTTTGCTTATTTGTGGCTCTTTCAAGTAATTTTTTTCAGGCCACTTGCCTTCCTCAACAGATAAGTAGCAGAGTGCGTACTTGTTTCAAGTTGTTCATATGTCTATTTTGAAAAAGGGTTTAAACCCAAAATATAAATAAATCGTCTGGTAACTGTCTTTTCTGGCATGTTTCTTTCTTTGTTGGGATGTTTTCTGTGCATTTTGCACACTTGGCAGTTGGTCTGATTTTTTACAAATTGTTTCTGTCCTTTTTGTTTTACTTTGAATCTCCATGTGCATGTAGCCACTGGTACTATTTACACTCGCATGCACAATGGGTTTAAGACTTAAATTAACCTATTTAACCCTTTTCATCCTGATACACTAGTGCATGAAATAAATTTGACTGATTTTTCAAGGGTAGTGCGAGAATAGCTGGGCGCCGAGCTATTCTGGCACTTCCCTTGCACTAGAATGGTTGATCTGTCTCCTAATCTGTACTGTAGCCTTCATAGCACAGTGCATAAATAATTGTAAACTTTCAACCGCAGAATGTAATGAGTTGACCCTACGTTCACATTGTCCAAATTTTCTAGGTATCACCTAACGGCTATGATCCAGATGCACATATTGCCAGATGAGGTTTGCAGTTGCACTATCAGGTGCCAGACTTATTTGGCACAACCAGATTATCACATTGTGTCTTTATACTTTATTGTGTTTTTTTTAAAATTGTTTTGTTTTCTCTTTACATTGGCTTTCCATCTGTGATTGACGTTTGCTCAACCACTGCTATTGTAGTTGCTATTTCATTGTGAAACAAAATACAGTTGGAGTGTTAGCGAAATACTCATGGCTAGAGGCAAACAAAAAGAGCATAAATTACTATTGGGTCACCTCAACGTTTTTCATCTTTATAATAAGGTATCTGACTTGTCAGCGTTCCGTAACAGTCCCACACCGTTGACATTTTCGGCCTTACCGAGTCATACGTAAATTCAAATATCAGTGATGATGTTATTTTATCATGAGAAGAGATTCCTCCTGTTATGGTCAAACAGGCATTGCTGTATACGTTCATTACTCTATTGAACACTTAGTCCGTAGGCGTAAAGACTTAGAAAAGGCTGAAATAGAGTGTGTGGACTGAGGTCAAAAGCCCATACTGTTCACCCGCCATGAGATGGCCTTGGTTGCCTGCTTGGCGTTAAACCCAAATAACTAACTAACCGTACTGTTTGTAACGCACGCAGACTTGCCGACAGTCGTACGCACAGACTCTCACGCAACAGACGCATACACCGCCACTGACTCAGACGGGCGCATTCATGCGGTAAAACACAACACACGGGCTCCCTTTCTAAAGTAACCTTTATACACTATAAATGAAAAGAACGACTTAAATGATTATCAACTATATACACTGTTCTATTATCACACCACACACATATCACAATATCTTTGCCAGGTTAGGTCTTAGTCTCACATTGCCTCCAACCTGTTTGATGTTGTTGCCTGGTTACGTTGGTCCTTCTCACGTCTAGGCGTGAAAGTCCTTCGTCGTACGCTTGTTGCCGTCCTGTCTCTCTTTGGGCACGGACGTCCTTGTTCTCATACGGTACTCAGTTCTCGCTTGACTTGGGTGTCTTGGTCCCCAGTCAGACTCACTCTCAGAAGAGCTGGAGGGATGACCTCACGTAGGTCCCACCTGCGACTCGACGTCTCGGTGTCCGTCTTTCCACTCTCGTTACAAGAACTCTGAATAGACAAAAGTCCCAACGTAACACTTGCTAAACACACAACATATTGGATCAATGAGAAACGTCACGTAACCTGGCTGATACAAATATAACCCACACGTTCATTCACACACACACACGTGCTTCATAAACTATTTTCGTATCACCCCATCTCTGTCACTATCTTGAAACAGACTATAGCCTAACACTCTTGCTATACATTACTCTATACCCTGGAAAAGACTATGTTTAACCAACCACGTACTATCTTCCTAGCGGCTTAGACATACACACTTCATATTCCTTTAGTCATCTAACTCGGTAAACAACTGTATACAAAAACACCGGTTACTTCACCGAATTCTAAACATACTATACTAAACCAAACCGGAACACCGCTATACAACCACATTAATCTTACCACGCATACCGTCTTTAACTAAACAACCATCAATACTACGTTTATAGAAACATACCTGAAATCTAGGCTTCAGAGTCTTGGAATGCGGGCTAGGTAACTCAAACACAACCGTTCCATACGACAAAACAGCCCGCACTCCCGATCTAGACCTCTGACAGTCACAGCTTCCACCTAGAACTCACTAAACAGAACTCACTAAAAAATCCCGTGCTAACCATGTCTTACATATTCCACGTGGGCAGCAGGCCCCACGGACTTTCGGCACAAACAAACCGTTAACAAAAACCGTACCGTACTAATCCTATTGTGCGAGCACTATGCACAAGCATAGAGCTTCATCACACTGTTCACCTTCATTTGTCAGGTTTCTTTACCACAATCCGGCATCTACCTTTGAGTGGTATGACAATTTTACTACTAAACTAGACAAAGTACATGTAAAGGACAAAATGACGTCATTCTTCTTGGTGACTTTAATATAGATATGCTTAAACCTCATCCCGCATGGGACACTACATCTTCTTTATTTGGCCTAGTACAGCTCGTTAAATCCCCCACCAGAATTATCGCCATGAGCACTACGCTCATTGACCATGTCTATACAAACAAACCGCAGGCAATGACCGATGTTAGTATCTCAGATCTTAGTGTTAGTAACTACTGCCCCGTGATTTGTTGCTGGTCTATAAAACTCCCTAAATTAAAGAAACATCATCATACCAAACAACAACCTACAGGTCGTTTAAGCATTTCAGTTGTAATGAGTTTCTACATGATCCAGCGCGTCCAGAACAATGCTGCCCGCCTCGTCCTCAGAAAGAAAAAATCTGACCACATCACTCGCCTGCTCAAACTCCTTCACTGGCTTCCCATCCCACAACGCATCCAATACAAGATTCTGTCTCTCTGCTACAAATCCCTGAACAACTGCACTCCTGCCTATCTCTCCAACTTAGTCACCCCTACACTCCTTCCCGCTCCCTCCGCTCCGCCTCCGACCCTCTCCGCCTCCAGAATCCCCCGCACCAAACTCAGCACTTTCGGCCCCCGCTCCTTCTCAGTATATGGTCCATCCACCTGGAACACTCTCCCACTCTCTCTCCGTCAGAAACACTCTCTCTCTCTCCTCCTTCCAGTCCGCCCTCAAACTCACCTCTTTCAACAGTTCTAGCACTATATCACCACACTCCCCACCCCAAGCTGACTGTCGTAATGTATTTCACTATTTGTGGTACGTGAGTCGTTGTCTAAAGCGTGCGCATGCGTGCGCGAGTTGTGAGTGCGCGCTTAGAGTTATAGTTATTATGAGATAAGCGCATTATAAATACCATTATTATTATTATTATCTTAGTAACACTCCTTTTGACGAAGTCCTTCTCACAGATGATCCAGATATTGCGCTGTCCACTTGGTACAGTTTATTCCTTGGAGTATTAGACAGACATGCGCTGATTAGAACAAAAAGAGTAAAGAGTGAGATACTTCCCCCTTGGTTGACAAAAGAAATAATGCATGCCATGTCGGTGCGAAATGACCTAAAAAAAGAAAAGAACTTTGAATTTAAAAAGCAGCGAAACCGTGTGAGGTCAAAGGTGCACGTCGCGAGGAGAGATTTTATCTGCAACACTGTCATGGACAACAAAGATGTGTCAGCAGTGTGGTGGGCACTGAATTTGATCACCCGAGGCAATAGCAGTAGGTCAACAACCATCCCCAGTAATCTCTCCGTCGACACATTCAACGAACACTTTCTGTCTGTTGCGGATTTGATGACTACTTCTAGTCATGATACAGAAGCTGACATATGCCCCGATTACTTAGTTAATTTCTGCAACAGAAAAACAACTGGCACACCACCAATTTATATCCTCATACTTGCTGTTCACGAGGTGGGCAAACTAATTAGTGACCTAGGTAATAAAAAGTCCTCTGACCATGATGATGTCAACCCACAAATATTTTAGTTGTCTGTACCATACATCATAGAGACCCTTACTTATATTTACAACTTATGTATTAAAAAAAAAGGTATTCCCTACAGACCTTTAAGTCGCAAAAGTCGTTCCACTGGCAAAATCAAAAGATCATACTGACCCTAACAGCTATAGACCCATTTCTCTGCTGTCAGTATTATCTAAACCCCTCGAAAGGCATATATATACATAAACACCTGTCTGACTACTTAGAATCCCGAAAGTTGCTAAACATTCGTCTCATTCAGGATTTCGCCCTCGGCACTCATGTCATACGGCTCTGAGCAGATTAACAGACACATGGCTTAATTCGCAGCTGACAGGTGTAATTTATCTTCACTTTAAAAAGGCTTTCGACTTGGTGAAACCATACAATATTGATTTCCAAACTTAAGCATTATCTTCGAAACGACATGGCTGGTTAATTTTTTTTGTCATACCTCGAAAACAGGAAACAGAAAGTAATTGCTAATGTAGCCTGCTCTTCTACTAAAGATGTTAAACTCGGAGTTCGGCAGGAGTCAATGTTAGGTCCTCTTTTTATTTTGTATTTACATCAGTGACCTACCTCTAAGTCTAACCTATGAAGCAACACAGTGTGATATGTTCACCGATGATACCTCAATCCACACAGCTAACAAAGACATACGTGTAGTTGAAAACGGCCTTCAAAAAAGTCTCGACGATATATCAGCATGGTGTAAAGTCAACTCCTACTAAAACAAAATCTATGATTATTGCAACATGCCAAAAGCATCAGTTAAACCCATTAAAGCTTAATCTATCACTTGGCAACGACATCATAGAACAGGTAGCTGAACATCATCTGTTGGGGGTCACAATTGACAATCAGCTGAGGTGGCAGATGCATATTGACAATGTCTGTAAAATGGTCTCTAAAATGTCTTTATGTTATCGAAATTAAAGTATTACACAGATAGTGAAACCAGAAAATTGTTCAGTAATACACACATCATGTTACATATAAACTGCGCATCGACGGTGTGGGATTGTTGCAGTGATGTCCACTTAAAAAGACTAAATTCTTTACGTAGGAGAATGGCAAAATTAATTCTTTTTGACACGCACTTGACAATTGAGGAATAGCTCAGTAAAGCTGGATTTCTACCCCTTCAAAATCACTTTAAATTTAACAAAGGGGTACTGATGTTTAAAGTGTGAAACCATAGCGCTGCAGAATATCTAACAGAGCTGTTTAAAAAAATCAGATTCCTACCATGGGAATATGAGGGGTCTTTATATTGTTCCAAAACCCCGAATAGATATATTTAAATCTACTTTGTCATTTGTGGGTTCCACTCCCATATCATGTTAAAGCCACTCTGACATTATCTCGTTTCAAGACAAGTCTTTATAGATACCTTACATCACTCAAATAATAAAATCTAGGTATACGTAGACACGCAAATGTACGTGTCTATTTTAACAATCGTGTGTGTGTGTTTACACACGCGCGAGTGCGTTTGTGCGTGCATGCGTGTGTTTGTGTTTAGTGGACTATATATTTTGTATCACTGTGCTTTGATGTCCCTGTTTTATGTATAGTTAGTATTTAGTTAGTCGTAGTTGTAGCAATGGCAGGTACAAAAAATAAAATAGTCACTGACAGTGTTAATATCTTCACCGTTGTAAAATAAAGATTCATTGATTCAACCCTTGAATTATCATGGTTGGTCCCTCTCCTGCTGTAGTGTGTCAGGGCCAAATAGGTTAATGTTAAACCATTGTGTCCCAGGTATAAAATCCCCACATTTTTTAGTTGTCCTCAGAGGACATCAGGAGACAGATTGGCCATGATAGGCGCCAAGCTATTCGGGCACCACCTTTGAACTGTCATGATCAATCCATATCTTGCTGTGGTGTGTTGGGACTGAATGAGTTAATGTGTGTTGCTTACTATAAATTATGAAATCCCAGGAGATCAAAGCCTTCTACAATCAGACCAATGTGGATCGAGAGGGGGAGCCCATGGAAACTTCAGTGCTCACCTGGCTGTGGTCGATCACGGTGGCCGTGTATGGTGTCGGGGGGATGATTGGTGGCGTCACGGCGGGATATTGGGCAAATAAATTTGGCAGGTATGGATAGAGAAATCGCTCACTGTATACATGAGAACAGATTCAGCCTTGGAATGCTACCAGTACCACAAGGTATGGATTGACCATGATAGTTCAAGGGTGGTGCCATAGCAGACACGCAGTGAATTTTGTACCATTTTTAAATTACCTTGGTCAGTCTCTCTCATCAGCTGTGATTAAATATACAGTATACTTTGGATATGTCCAAAATGCTTGGGGACTCAAACTCTTTTGTTGTTATGTATAATGATGAGCACAGGAAATATGACATTTTGGAATCATCGGAACCACTTTAGTGTTTCTTTTGCTCGTCAGTATATCCATAGTCTGTTATAAGTGAAGTAAATTATGTTGAGATAGTGTTGTCATATCTGACTTTTGTTATGTGTGACCTGTTATAAGCAAAATCGACCGTAGTGTGCATTATTTCAATTTGAGAATTTTAAATCTTTGACTGTTGGTGACAGTTTTTGTCACGCTGATTCCTGCAGGAGTCACCACGAGAAAAACTGCTGCCGACAGCCAAAAGGGTCAACCTTATGACCCCATGTGCTTATACATTTTAGGATGTTTGGTGCATTGACCCATTACTTCCTGAGGCTGATTTAAAAAAAAAAAATTATTTGCTTATTGTCCTATGAAGGCTACAGTTTGGAAGGTGGACCAACCATTTTATTTCAATGGTGATGCCAAAATAGCTTGGCACCAGAGGCGCCAAGCTATTCTGGCACCACCCTTGAACTATCAGAGTCAAATTTATTTCAAACAGTAGTGTGTCACCTCACGCTGGGACCATATGGCGTTGAGGCGCGTCCCCTGGGTGGTGGATAGGGGGTCCCTCGCGAGAGGGGTGCACCGAATGAAATAAGGTGCCATGAACCAACATGGTCTAAGGGAAGGTGACCCCGACAGAAAACCCCTGGTCCTCCTAGTAAGGGGGTTGGGCGTGGGGGTAGCTTCCCCACCCTGCAAAAAAAGGAAATAGCTACAAAAACGCTGACGAAAAGACAAACAGTAATTCCTTTCCTGGAGGAGGAAGGTTCTTCTACCAGAAGATTTATGATGTCCTGTGGTGAAAGCCGGAAATTCTTCGGAAGCCACAGGACCGAGCCGCCTCTCTCTATCCAGGGACACAACCATGGGCACATGGAATGTCAAGACCATGTACCAGAGCGACAAGGCAGCCCAGATAGCAGCGGAAATGCAAAAGTACAACCTTTCCCTGCTAGGTATCAGTGAAGCCAGATAGACGCAGTCTGGCCAGAAAAGGCTGTTAAGTGGGGAGATGATTCTGTATTCAGGTCATGAAGAGGAGAATGCCCCCCATACAGAAGGAGTAGCATTCATGCTGTCACCAGTGGCACAGAGAGTGCTGATGGGGAACCTCTTGGGCCAAGAATTATCACAGCAGCCTTTAGAACCAAGAAAAAGCTCAAGCTGAATGTCACCCAGTGTTATGCGCCCACTAATGACAGTGACGACGAAGAGAAACAAGAGTTCTACGACCGACTCCAGAGTGCTGTGGACAAATGTGCGGAGCGAGACATCACCATCGTCATGGGCGATTTTAATGCCAAAATAGGGGAAGACAACACCGGATATGAAGAGGTGATGGGGAGACAGGGACTAGGGGAGATAAGTGAGAACAGGGAGAGGTTTGTAGACTTTTGTGCTCTAAACAGACTTGTCATTGGAGGCAGCATCTTCCCACACAGAAGAATACACAAAGCAACGTGGGTCTCACCTGACCATACTACAGAGAACCAAATAGACCATATCTGCATTAACAAGAAATTTAGAAGATCCCTTCAAGATGTTCGAGTGAGGAGGGGAGCAGATGTCGCCTCAGACCACCACCATCTGCTTACCTTAAGAATAAAGCTCAAGTTAAAGAAATGCTGCACAGAGACAACAAGAAGACAGCACTATAATGTAGGCCTCCTGAGAGAGACTGGAGTGAGAGAAGAGTTCAAACTGGTGCTGTTCAACCGGTTTCATGAGCTACAGGAGCTAGTAAATGAAGAGGAGGCGGTCACCACAGAGCAGCATTGGAAGGCAGTTAGAGAGGCGCTGAACTCAACCTGCAAAGATGCTGTAGGTTTCAGGAAACACCATCACAAGGACTGGCTGTCGGCACAGACCTTGAAGAAGATAGAAGTGAGGAAGCAGAAGAAAGCAGTTGTCAACAACAGTCACACGAGAGCAGCCAAAGCAAGGGCACAGGAGGAGTACTCGGAAGCCAACCGCGAGGTGAAGAGGACTATCAGGGAAGACAAGAGGGCCTACACAGACAGCCTGGCAGCAAAGGCAGAAAAGGCAGCAGGCAGCGGCAACATGAAACAGCTCTACAACATTACCAGAAGATTGTCGGGCAAGTATGGCCATACAGAAAGACCAGTAAAAGACAAAGAGTGCAAGCCTATTGCAGACAGAGCAAACCAACTCGACAGATGGGCCGAGTATTTTAAAGAGTTACTGAACAGACCCAGCCCACCCGACCCCCCAGACATCCAGCCAGCAGAGACCGACCTACCCATCAGCTGTGACAGACCCAGTCGGGAAGAGATCAGAAGAGCAGTGGCATTTTGGAAGAACGGCAAAGCAGACAACAGTTGAGATGCTGTACCCACTGGAAATATCTGGGAAGAGGAGGTGATGCTGGCTGACTGGAAGGAGTGGTACCTAATCAAGCTTCCCAAGAAAGGCGACCTCAGCAAGTGTTCCAACTACAGAGGAATCACCTTGCTGTCAGTACCAATTCAACAGGATCGTCCTGGAGAGAATGAAGAGCTCCGTTGACCCCCAGCTGAGAGACCAGCAAGCAGGATTCAGGAAAAACCGATCATGTACAGACCAGATCGCCACTCTCCGCATCATCATGGAACAGTCTTTGGAGTGGAGCTCCCTGCTGTACGTCAGCTTTGTGGATTACGAGAAAGCATTTGACAGCGTGGACCGAGAGACTCTGTGGAAACAACTACGACACTACGGTGTACCCACAAAGCTCGTCCGCCTGATCAAGAGCAGCTATGATGGCATGACATGTCGTGTGATCCACGAAGGGCAGTTCACCAGGGAGCTCCAGGTCAGAACCGGTGTCAGGCAGGGGTGTTTGCTGTCTCCGTTCCTCTTCCTACTGGCCATAGACTGGGTCATGAAGAGGACCACAGAGCACAGACGAAGTGGAATACAGTGGACACTGTGGACACAGCTTGACGACCTCGATTTTGCAGACGACTTGGCTTTACTGTCCCACACTCATCAACAAATGCAGGACAAGACCACGAGGCTTGCTGACATCTCATCCCAAGTGGGCCTCACCATCCACAAACAGAAAACAAAGACAATGAGGCTGAACGCAACCAGGGAAGAACCAGTTTTGCTTGCTGGAGGAGGTGGAGTCCTTCACCTATCTCGGGAGCATCAAAGACAAAAAAGGCGGCACTGATGCAGATGTCAGAGCATGAATCAGTAAAGCCTGAGCAGCCTTTCTCCAGTTGAAAAAAAGTGTGGAGTTCCAGAGAGCTGTCAGAACACACCAAAGTCCGGATTTTCAGCTCCAACGTAAAAGCAGTTCTCCTATATGGAGCAGAGACTTGGAGATTGACAAAAACCACTGTCAACAGAGTACATATCTTCATAAACAATTGCCTTAGAAGAATTTTGAAAATCCACTGGCCAGAGAAGATCAGCAACGTCAGACTCTGGAAGAGAACAGAGCAGATAACAGCAGAGAATGAAATTGGGCGAAGAAGATGGGGATGGATTGGTCACAGTCTGAGAAAGCCAGCTTCCAGTATCACTAGGCAGGCATGGTCATGGAACCCCCAGGGAAAAAGGAAAAGAGGCAGGCCGAGAAACACCTGGCGTCGAGACCTCCAAGCAGACATCAAGAGACTGGGAACCACCTGGAGTAAAATCGAAGGAGAAGCACAGGACAGGAGTTGCTGGAGGTCTCTCGTCGACGGCCTATACCCGGGGAGGGGTGACAGGCGTAAGTAAGTAGTGTGTCAGGAGGAAAGGATTACCTGCAGTGGCAGACCTGCAGACTGATACATTAAAGAGGGACAGAAATAGTGAGGCCACTTGTAATACATTTACCTCCAACTGATAAAAACAATTTCAGCATTATTTTATAAGCTTAACCCTTTGCATGTTGGTTTGCAAATTTGTCATGATGATTTCTGCATGTCGGTAGCAGTTTTTGTCACAATGATCTCTGTTGGAATCATCGTGACAAGATCCGGTACTGACATGCAGAATGTTATGAAAAGTCTGTGATTTCTTTTTGCTGTTCTTGTTTTGGGTGGTACTGGTAAGTCTTGTGTGCCTTTTGTTGTAGTCCCCCTCCTCTCCCCCCCCACCCACCCCCGCTCCTTGACTGCTACAAATACTGCTCAGCGTAAAAGACGCATAACTGTGCATCTTTTGCGGCCAAAGGTATCATCACTGGCGGTCGAAGGGTTAATTTGTATATGCACTTTGCTTGCTTTTCAGTGTTGTTGTTGCAGTAGTATTAGTGGTATCGGTTGTAAATAGAGTAAGCAGAAAAGTACTCTATTTTAGTGGAATAGTCGTGGCTCCTTATAAATTGAAATGAAGACATGTTCAGATTTTTGTTACAAAACTTTCTTTTGCAGGCGAGGGGCTTTGCTGCGAAATAACATTCTTGCTGTTGTGGCTGGAGGTCTACTGGGGTTTGCAAAAATGGCAGGGACATATGAAATGTTGATGGCTGGCCGAGTCATCAGTGGTATAAATGCTGGTAATCTATTTCTCTACAAAAAATGTGCTTTTTGGTATTGTTACTGTTTACAAGCTCGCCTTTTAGTTTTAAAATGCTTTGTCTCACTTGAAAATGTACATGTATTTCTTTGTGTTAGTATTATGTGTATCATACAAAATATATATTTTTTGCTGGATCATTTAAGTGCATGTTTTGTTTTTTCTAGATAAAATGTTGTGTACAGGTCAGCCTTAGTGTATCACGGTACCCATTACTATTAGCCATAAAGTCAGATCACGTTTTTCGCAATCATATTATTATTATAGTGCGAGATCAATAAAGTCTTGTTTAGAAAAACCACTTGGTCAGCAAAATGTCCTCGGTTGACATCAACTTTGGCTGGCTCATGCATGGCTGTGCACAGGCCAGCCAAGGCTGATGTCAGTGCAAAGACCTTTTGCTCACCAGACATTCCTCCAGAGGCCAGTGCATGTTAAATTGGGTACTAGGGTATACTGTAGCATGTAATACTGAAGCTGGCCTGTATTTCCCTGTCACAAGGTTCATATTGCATCCCACCGAGATCTGATACAAACCCTGTGACAAGGACTACTGGGAGATTATCAGTACATGTCATTGTGTCAATGATTCCCACAGCAAGAGTCGCTGAAACTCACATGCCCCCACATCTAACAGGGATGCAACTAGACATTTCCACCGATGGGTCCATTGTGCAGGGTTTGCCAGCATGAATAGGACATAATGTCCACCATACAGAAATTTAATACTGACAAGCAAAAGAAATGTGACATCATTCGAGTCATCAAAAATATTTCAGTGTTTCCTATGATCCAAATGATGTCGCATTTCCTTTGCTCATTGGTATAGTAGATACATATAAAATAGTGTTTTTCGTGAGTGGTCTCTGCATGCAATGCAGGCTCAGAATGCTAATGTGCTACATAGAATACAAAGTCCAAGACAACACGAAGTGATCGAACATAGGCATTTTCGAGGCAGTTATAATAGGACATTTGACCTGCTGGTACCTACATTAATCGGACATTTTGACTATGAGCAATGTCAAACACCTAATTACTGCCATGGCAGAACTGCAGAACTTTATTTGTCTCTTGCAGGGATTAACTCTGGTGTTGCGCCTCTGTACCTTTCCGAGATTGCTCCCATATCTGTACGGGGCCTGTGTGGAACGTTCAACCAGCTCGCCATCTGTACAGGGGTTTTGCTGGCTGAGGTGATAGGTCTTCACGTCGCGCTAGGAACAGAGCAACTATGGCCTGTCACACTAGGTAATCAAAGCTTACATTTACGACAGTGTAAAGGAGGGAGTGAGCTGGCTTTAACCCTGATGTGCCGCAACAGGCTTTCCATTAATGGAAAATTCTCCATATTTGACAGACAAATTTTGTCAGGGACAGAAAAAATGGAAGGTCGTCTGTCCCCGGAATGGGCACATCTTGAAAATATGGGAGTGTCCAATTCCTCATCCTGGCTGTGTTTCAATTACGAGACAGACTGTAGAACACATGCGATGGATTTTTTGTCATGCTGTCTGTCCCAGTGACAGACCATTTCAAATCCTAGCAGAAAGCCTGTTGCTGCCAAGGGTGCATTTAACTCTTTGTGTGTGGTAATGGTTTTACTCGCGATGATTCCTACAGAAATCATCATGACTAAAACCCTTACCGACACACAAAGGGTTAACAGTACTGGTGGCTGCATGCACAGTTCAAAATGTAATTCAAACACTCATATGTCTTTGTGTTTGGTCACCTCACCTGTATGAGGGGTTCAGATCTTTATGTTTTCAGTGTTTGGTCACCTCACCTGTATGAGGGGTTCAGATCTTTATGTTTTCAGTGTTTGGTCACCTCACCTGTATGAGGGGTTCAGATCTTTATGTTTTCAGTGTTTGGTCACCTCACCTGTATGAGGGGTTCAGATCTTTATGTTTTCAGTGTTTGGTCACCTCACCTGTATGAGGGGTTCAGATCTTTATGTTTTCAGTGTTTGGTCACCTCACCTGTATGAGGGGTTCAGATCTTTATGTTTTCAGCATTTGGTTGCAGGTTTTACTGTGGTTCCTGTCATTTTCCAGCTGATGACCCTGACCTGGTGTCCAGAGACCCCACGATATCTCATGGTTGCACAAGGGGAGGAGGACGAGGCTGAAAAATGTAAGGAAATTTATAATCCGCAGATTTGTTTGCTTTGCTTTTATCCATTCAGTCCTATGATCGACTGTGATAGTTCAAGGGTGGTGCCAGAATAGCTTGGTGCACCAAGCTATTCTGGCACCACCCTTGAACTATCATAGCTTATCTTCAAGACTTATATCTAGTCTTTAGAGGACCAATTCCATAATGTTGGGAATGTCAGCCTTGCTGCCTGTGTTAATGTTATTGAAATAGAGTAAATATTCTGCAGAATTTTAAAATGAAATCAGATGTGTTATTTTGGGTGTGAATCGCTTGTTTTGCATTTTTAGTACAGTATTGTAAGGGTTTATATGTTGCTTTTCTTTTTACAGTCTCAGGGGTGAGGTAGTCTTAGCTGCCTGACTGGTGTTAAACCCCAATAACTAGCTAACTCTTTTTACAAACATAGAATTAAATTGGAAGTTCTCTTTAATGGTAATACAGGGAAGAGGTACGTGCACATATTTCTTTCTTGCAAAACAATGAAGAAAACGTCCAACCCCAAACTGGTTAGCTGTATATAGTCTTTTGCCTATTTTTGCCAATGGAGTTGCCGTATTTCTATCTTTCAGTTTGTTTCACTGTTTTGAGGGTAGCTGGGATGCATCTCCATCGCACCCTTATACATGGTTGATAGTTTCCTGGAGACTGATTCAGCTTTTTCAAAATCCCAGATAGCTGAATTTCAGATTTTTGGTGCAACAGAACACAGTCCAAACGCCAGCCTGTTCCATCAGCAAGAGGCATAAATTCTCATGAGCCCCTGCAGATGCAGGGGCTCATAAGGATTTATGTCTCTTGCTGGCGGTCGATTTTGGGGCATAGTTAGCGTTCGCACCGTTTCAGCCATTTCAACTCTTTTCGTACGGTCGCCCATGCGGTACAGTCGTTCATATTCCTTGTTTCCCAGCGTTTTCTTATCCAGATCGAGAAGATCATTGCCAGACATATAAAATGCAAAGGTATACCCAAGAAAGAAAGAAACACGCTTTGAAACTTCAGGTTGTTGTTCTTGACCTTTATTAGCGTGTTTCTTTCTATCTTGAGAATTTCTTTGACTTTTTGATGGCATCTTGGTCACATGCCTGATGCTTTGCGTTCCAGCACTAATCTGGTTGAGAGGTACAGAGGATGTGGGAGAGGAGATGGAGGAGATGAGGAAGGAGGGGGTGGAACAACGAAACTCTGTCAAGGTAAATTTAGCTTGAATCTTTGATTAACCCATTCAGCCCTGACTCACTACAGCAGGAGATGGATCGACCATGATAATTCAAGGGTAGTGCCAATCTGACACTACCCTTGAATTATCATGGTCAATCCATCTCCTGCAACCAGTTCATAGTGGATAAATGACGCCTCCAAATTTGGGAAATACGGCCGTGGGGTTGAATGAGTTAAGTTTGATGCTGATTTTTCACTCAGCCCACTCCATGTGAAAAAGTGATCAAAACATATTCACTCGTAACCGTTGGAAATACTTGTAAGCTTGTGGATCCTGGATTGAATGGAGAGGCCATACATGAAATATTTCATGTTTGTTCAGGCTTTAAACTACTGTTTGCATCAAGGACGTGCAAATTCTGACCTAGATCAGATTTAAGAAATCTTTGATTACTGTGTCATACCCAAAAAGCGTTCAACAATGTATTTCACTTCACATAGACACATGCAGAGTGAGTGACTGTTAGTAAGTGGGTGTCTCCACAAAGCGGTGTGACAGTGGTGCGTCAGTGACACAAATCAAGAACATCAAAATAAAGAAGGGGTGTTTCCATATGCGAGGCACGACTGCTGCGCGATTGTGGTGTGACAGGCGAAAATTGTATCACCCCAAGGAGCAATTCACAGCCTATTCAGCCAAGATTTCACTGTGAAGGGACTGTGGTTTTCAGTACTCAACAACAAATCACAATTGTAAAGAGCTTATAAGGGTGCGATGCCGCGTGTCATGCCACTTTATGGAATCACACAAAGTGATTTTCCACCTGTTGTTCGACTACTTTTTTGCTGTGTTGCCTATCATGCTGCTGTTGTGTAACTATATGGAAACGCTACTTAACACTGATAAAAGGTTTAGACGATTTCATAAACGTGAAAATTCTCACAGTAGTAACATTTCCAGTCTGTGTGTACTTGTTTAACCTTTTGGCTGTTGGCAGCGCTTTTTTGTCAGGATGATTCCTGAAGGAATCATCATGACAAAAAGTACTACCGACAGCCAAAGGGTGAATTTCTTTTCAGTTCTCAGTGTCGGATTTATATCGCAATGCAGAACTTCGCTGGCCACTCATCATCAGTCTAGTCATGCAGCTTGCTCAGCAGCTCTCAGGGATCAATGCTGTGAGTTCTAGCTCTGTTCTTGTTTTTTTTAACCCATAAAGCCCTGTCGTGCTATGACAGGATGTGCATCGATCATGATAGTTCAAGACTGGTGTCAAAATAGCTTAGCGCCTACAGATGCCAAGCTATCCCAACACCACCCTTGCGCCAAGCTATTCAGACAGCTTCCTTGAACTATGATGGCCGATCTGCCTCTAGGATTGTGGTGTAAAACTTGAAGGATATCTAAAAATATTGACAATTTCATTCTCTGGACGTAATGAGTTAATTAAGGGATCTTTATTCTGTCACCAAATCCTTGTCTAGGCCTCTTGCTAAAAACGCTGTATACCCATGTTCCTTCAATGACTGGAGATCTTTCACATTGAATTTACAGTGATTTCACTAACCACAGTCTGTGTTTAACCCTTTTAGCCCCAGATCCCTACAGCAGGAGATGGTTTGACCATGATAATTCAAGGGTAGTGCCAGATTAGCCTGAAGGCGCCAAGCTAATCTGGCACTACCCTTGAATTATCATGGTCTAGCCGTCTCCTGAAACTGGTACATAGTCATTGGGCAACACCTGCAAAATTTGAGAAATGGGACTATCTATCTATCTATCTATATCCTGCAGTCTTGCTGACCGTTGGGGCACCACTGATGACTTGGCAGCCAGCTCCCTCCATTCCTCTCTGTTCTCTGCCATTCTTAGCGTATCGCCCAGCTTCAGTCCTGTCCACTCTGGGATATTGTCCTCCCATCTTTTCCTCTGTCTTCCTCTCCTTCGTCCTCCTTGCACAGTGCCCTGAGAAATCGGACCTTGGGGCTAAAAGGGTTAATGGCAGTGATGGGGTTAACATATTCCAACACCATGTCCAAAGCACAAACTTACAAAGAAATTTTTATTTATTTATTTTTTTATTATTATTTATTTACTTACATTTTTTTAAAACTTCTGGTTTTTAGGTTATTCAATACTCCACATCAGTGTTTGAAGGTGCAGGGCTCACCAAATCTGCTGCCCAGTACGCTACCGTAGGAACAGGGGCGGTCAATGTGGCCATGACCTTTGTATCAGCCATCTTGATGGACAAACTGGGGCGTCGCACGCTCATGATCACGGGGCTGGGAGGGCTGTTTGTCTTCACTGTAGTGCTCACCGTCTCGCTTATATTTCAGGTGGGTGGAAGGTACCAGTTTTGACTTTTATTTTCTTTTACTTTTTTTTAGAACTTTTTTGTTTTATTTTGTAAGTTTTTTTGGTGTGTGCTGGAGATTTTCTGTAAGTGTATGTACTGTTTGTTTTTGGTGTTTTGTTTTTTTGTTTAGTTGTTGGATGTTTTTTTGGGGTGGGGGGTGTATTTGTTTTTTGTGGGAGTGGGGTGAGCGTATGTCTATTCTTTGACCACATCTGATCATGTTGCAACATGCTTGTTTATTGTTTTCGAATATTTATTTTTGAACTGTTTGATATTCATTTATCTATTTATTTGTTTGTTTGTGTGCAGCATACTGTTTCCTGGTTGTCATATTTGTGCATCGGGGCCACGATTTGCTACATCATCGCATTTGCAACTGGACCAGGTATGGGCAGCTGTATTATCTTCTCCTGCTGGATTTCTTCAAGGCACAGAGCTGAAGTATTTGTTTCCTCAAAAACATTACCGATGACATGACTTTGTGGAAATGTCTACTACTAGCTCAATTTTAGCCTACTTACCCGTTGTGTGCCTACACAACCCGCTAGGCACTCGGGGAACCCCAGAGGGGCCGAGAGTTATCTCCCGCTCCTTCCTTACCAGTTCCTGTCACGAGACCAACCAGTCTTGCTACTTCGCTCGTGCCGAGAAGACGTGTCGGGCTTTGCTCCGCTGTGCCTCGACCGGTCTTCGTCTTGCCTACGCTCGTTTCGACTTCTCTTCCGTGCCTGCCGCCTTCTAGCGCTGCCTGCTTCTTCCTTGGCACCGTTCCGGGTTCCCTCGGCTCTCCTCTGTGCTGTGACTGCTGTATGGCTACCCTTTCCCCCGTTCCCGCTTCGGCTTGGAGGTAAGGTAACGGTAGCTACCCACAGCCGGCCCTCGGGTCGAGAGCCGGCTGCCGGGGGACTCGTCTTTCGTTGTGGTTACGACATAAGGGCACCAACTATTGAGATAATTTCCGTGCCTTGCACAGCCTTCTTGCGACTCTCCTAGCGGGACGTCGCCTTCTCTCTCCTGGTTATGCCTCGTTAGCTTACGAGTAGACTTTGCCTTTCAGACGCTGGTTTTCGTAGGGCCTGGCGGCACTCACGGTTCCGTTCGTCCAGCTTAAAGGCCCTTTAGCCCTTGGAGAGTATAACCACTGTTTCACGCGCCGGCGGTCACGGCGCCCGGGGTACCTTGGTGGACAGGGGGAGTTAGCTTAGTGGATAAGACACTGTGCTGGCAGTCGTAAGATCCCGGGTTCGTATCCCCTGGGGGGCAGGAATGGGATATGGACTTTCCTCATTCCATCTAGTCAATTTCTACAGACTCGGCTTACGTTTGCCTGTCTCGCCTTCATGTACACAGCACGCATTATCAAGGGCATATGATAAAAATGCCATTCCCACTAATTGAAAAGAGAATGCCCGGTAGGGCTGGTGAGATAGAAACAATGATATCACAAAGGAGGGCTCGGCGCCCTCTTGCCTGTGTTTGCGACCTTGCTATGCCCTTTGTCTGTTACAGAACCCAAATGCTTATAATAATAATAATAATAAGCGCATTAAATAGGCGCTTTATCCCAATTGGAAATCGGCTCAAAGCGCCACCGCAAACTGAACCTAACAAACACGCTCACGTGAATCACGCGCATTCACTCACACACTGTACGTGAACACGGAACATTCGCGTGGTGCTGGGGGCAGGCTCAAGCGAGCTACTGTAGTTTTTGGAAATTCAAAATCGTTTGTATTTGAAATTTGGTTAAGTGGGCGGAAACTGATACTGATATGGGGAAACTTCCAGTGCCGACGGATGACCATGCGGTCTGCCTACCTTGTGCGGGCTGCTACCCGGACCACCTTTGTGATGTCTGTGCAACCTGGCCGGAGATGTTTGGTCGGACCTCTGGAGCCTGTACCGACGAGAGCGGCCTCTGCCTGCTTCCTCACTTCCGGCTCCGGTTGATTCTTCTGCAGCCCTTACAGTGCTGTCCGCCCTTTCCCGCCCTGGCCTCACGGAAAGGATTCCTGTTGGGACTCGGTGTTGCTGGCTGACCAAAGGACCGCCACTGCTGCCACGCCCGCTGACCCTTCCGGAGGGTCTGTTTGCCGGCAGAGCGCCCGCCTCACTGAGCCCGGCCTGCAGCAGTCTGCCCTGAGCCGTCCCATGTTGACTGGCCTTCCTCACCCGTCTCTCACCACAAGCCGCTGATCCTTCCGGAGGATCTGGACGCCGGCATAGCGCCCTGCTCTCGGAGTCTGGCCAAGAGAGGCGTCAGCTTTAGCTTGCGCGACACAGTCGCGCCCCGACTCCCACCGTTCCACTTTCAGTTCACTTGCTGGCTGTTCAGAGGACTGCCACTGCTGCCACGCCCGCTGACCCTTCCGGAGGGTCTGTTTACCGGCAGAGCGCCCGCCTCACTGAGCCCGGCCTGCAGCAGTCCGCCACGAGCCGTCCCACGTTGACTGGCCTTCCTCCTCTCTCGCTCTCTCCACGATAAGCCCGCTGATCCTTCCGGAGGATCTGTACGCCGGCATAGAGCCCTTCTCACTGAGTCCGGCCAGGAGAGACCTCAGCCTCAACCTACGCGACACAGTCGCGCCCCTGACTCATCCCGTTCCACCGTCAGTTCTAGACACGCACGCTCGCCCGCGAGCGCCGCTGGAAGGATCATTCCCCCCGCCGGGATCGTCGCTCTTCCTGTGGTCGGCGCCCCTCTTCGGTTGTCCGCTGTCCTTCGTCCAGACGTCGTTCCCGCGCACCGGACAGGACCCCTCCTCGCTTCTTCTCGCGTTCGCCTCGGCGATCCCCGCCTCCGTCGTTGCTGCCGGCTCGTTCCCGGGCTTCCCGCGAGGTTCGACACGCGTCCCCGCCCAAGCTTCGGCCTTCCTCCGTGCCTCGCCCGCCTTCTCGCCGCCCCCTGGATGAAGAAGCCTTCAGTTGCTGCCCGAGGACTCCGTCTCAGCCCTGTTGGGTGAGGATGGTCGCTCCCTTTCGCCCGCCGACGTCGGTGTTGATGTCCCCTCGACCCTTCCGTCGTCGTCCCGTGCGGAGACCCTCTTAGCTTTGGATGAAGCCGCCAGGATCACCGCGGCCTCTCTGCCAGCGGACTCCTGCCCAGCCTCTCCCCCCCCCTGAAGAGGAAGGTCTCTGCCTTGGTGGATGCCGATCGTCAAGTTAAGAGGTTCAAGTCGCTTCCCCAGCCGCATGGATTTGAGGAGCTGCGAGATGCCTTCTCAGCGCACCTGCAACTTCCCGCGTCTCGAGAGCCGGTGTTCTTCTCCGTTAGTCGCTGGCCGGCTGACCTGGACATCGCCTTCCGTCGGGACTGGTATGCCGGCCGTTCCCAGGCTTCCGCCATCCCTCTTCCTGCGATGGACCCCCCTGCCGTGTCGCAAGCTGGCGGCTCCGCTCTTCTTCCCCGTTCCCCCCCTCGTGGCCTGGATATGACTGCGTCCCTGGTGCGGAACACCTTAGCCGGCGCTGGGTTCCTGGAGCTGCTCACTCAAGCCCTGGTTCGTCGTGTGGAAGACGCCTGGCATCCTTCTTTCACGCCTCCGGGTTGATCGGCTCTTCTTAGCGGAGTCGCCTACCGCGCCGCCTACCTCGCGTCGGTCTACGCTTCGCTGCCTCCGCCGACTGTGCCCTGACCCCGTCTTGGCCGTCTTTTTCCCTCGAGGTCTCATGTTCCCCGTGTTTCGCTGAGGCCTCCGCGTGGCGGGAGGTGTCTCCTCCCTCAGGTAAGTTGCCACGGAGGTTTTCCGATTCTCAGACTCGCCAACCTTCTACAGCCGCCGATTTTTCGTTCCGAAGCCTGGAGGAAGTGGCGTCAGGTTTCTTCTCTCGGCCTGTACAGATTTCGGCCCTCCTCCCGGACGGAGACTGCCAGAGCCCTGAAAGCAGCGGTCCAGCCTTAGACTGCGCAGGCGGCTTGGACCTTTCCGATGTGTACCTGCTGTCTCGATGCTCCAGGCGCCCAGGAAGTTCGCTGGTCGCGATCGACGGCGTCTTCTCCAGTTTCCCGCGCTCCCGTTCGGTCTCAACCTCTGCCCTGGCGGTTCACCGGGCCGATGGACTCCTTAGTCGCCAAGGCCCGACAGTCCTCCTCCAGTCCGACGTCGATCTACCCAGACGACCTCTTCCTTCGCCGCCAGTCCGAGAGCTCTCTCGCGACAGACAAGGATGCGCTACTGCACCTCCTGACACACTTGGGGCTTCCTAGTAAACGAGGGCAAGTCTGATCTCACTCCTTCCCTAGGTCGTCTCTACGCCCAGCCGTTGCTGCTGCATCTCCTACTCCTTGGGTGCCCGGCTTCCGGCGACGTATCGATGATGGCGCCGGTGCCCCAGATTCTGTCGCCTCGCCTTCGTCGGTGGACCGACGCCGCTTGGCTGGATTCGGCAGTTCCCCGGGCATCTTCTCCGCCCCAGTACTCTCTGGGTTCGACGCGAGCCTCTCTGGGTGGAATGCTCATCTCCTGCCGCGGTTCCCCTTGACTTCCGGCCCTCGGATTAACGCACTATCTCATCGTCCGGCCAGTGATGCAGGCCGTTGACAAGCCCTTCATTGCTGGGATGACCTCCTCAGACACCAGGAGCTGCTCGCCCTCTCTGACAACACACCTTTGGTGGATTACTTCCAGTTACAAGGTGGCACACGCTCTCTCGAGCTTGGTATGCTTCTCTACCAGAGCTGGGGTTGGTGCGAGGACCGGACCTTCTTGGCGAGCCCGACACATTCCCGGACTGCTGTACGTCTGGACCGACTCGCTGTCCCGCCGCGGCCAGCTCTTGCATGCGGATTGGACCCTTCGGCAGGACATCTATCGGTGGACCCGCGCCCGTTAGGAGTCTCCCCAGGTCGACTGGTTCGCCACAAGGTGGAACCTTCGGCTTCCCCTCTTCGTCGCCCCGATTCCCGATCCCTGGGCTTGGGCTGTCGATGCGCGCTCCATTCCCTGGGACGTCCTGGCGGCCTCCGCCTTTCCTCGACAGTCCTCGTACCCAAAGTCCTCCTCAACCTTCGGCGCTGCCCGGCGGCCCTCCTGTTAGTCGCTCCGTTCGCCTGGATCCGCCACAGGAACACCGGCCTTCTCAGCCTCGCCACGGGCCCCCCCCCCATGTGCCTTCCCACTCCTCACACCATGCTCAAGCCACTGCGCCAGCCGCTGTTCCTCCCTGCCCGGAGCGGCTCATCCTTCACGACTGGAGGTGTGCGGCAAGCCCTCGGTGCTAGAGGCTACTCGGGTACAGCAGTGGAGGCGATCGCTGCGGCCCCCAGACCTTCGGCCATTCGAGTCTACGTTGGACATGGCGAGTCCTGTTTTCCTGATGCCCCGATCACAGCCTGAACCTCACGGATTTGTCGTATCCGCAGCTGGCGGAGCTCTATCGGGCTCGGCTGAGACCTAGACCTAGCCCTTCACGGTGAGGGGTCACCTGTCCAGGCTCGCTTACACGCTGACACCACGGACACCCAGACCCGGGCGCCTGCACAGACCTCGCCGACCTTATGGGACACTTCGGCAGCCGGCGCCAGGCCTACCGCTCGCTCCTTCCCCGCTGGGACCTACCCTGGGTGCTAACGTGGTTGAATTCTGCCCGATTCGAACCCTTACAGCGGCCCGTTCGCAGATGTGACACGCTACACGTGCTTCCTGCTGGCCCAGGCTACCACCTCACGGGGGAGCGAGCTACACGCGCTTAGGCGCATCCTATCTGCTTACAGTTCTGAGCGGACGGGTCCATGCTACTTCTCACTGCAATCCAGAGTTGCCACATTCCTTCTGCATCTGAAGATAAGTAGCAAATAATGTCTCTGTTTGTTTGTCTATTTTGACAAAGGGTATTTACCCGAAATATTAATAAATTGTGTTGTACCGTTTTTTCTAAGCGTGTTTCTTTCTCCGTTGGGTACTTCTTTACTTCTCACTGCCCCGGCCTTCCTTGCCAAACAGGTCCCCTCTGACCGCGCCGCAGGTTTCACCTTACGGCCGCTATGAAACAAACCCCTGTCACAGGAGACCAGGTAACAGGATCCCGTGCGCACCTTTGACTGCTCTGCGACGATCTAAAGCCTTCCGCGGAGGGCGTGCACGCCTCTCCCTACCTCTGAGACCGGCGGAATGACATAACGGCCCAGACGTTCTCTTCCTGGCCCCCTGAGTCATTTGCTCCGCCTATAAAGATATCTCCCTGCAGGGAGCGAAGAGGCTGCACATATGCGCACACGAGGTACGAGCCATGGCCACGAGCGCCACATTTGTTAGAAAATGCGCTGTCACGGACATCGTGGCTACCTTGGACGGGAAGACTGAATCTGTATTCGCCCGCTTCTACCTCAGGGACCTGGCGGGCCAGCGAGAGAATCTCGCAATGGTCGGGGACATCGCCGCGGCGCAACACTCCCTCCCGGCGCCACCTGCGCCGTTGGTATGCACTTCGCTAAAATTGTCGGGAGTTTGCGACTGGGAGGACGGCTCTGTTCCCTCCTAGGGAGTTGTCATGCGGCACCCTCCGCCTCATCGCAATTCTTCCACAAAGTCATGTCATCGGTAATGTTTTTGAGGAAACAAATTCATTTTTCTCTAAAAGGTATTTTTTCGAAAAATACTTACCGATGACATGACTCGGATGGCCCTCCCACCTGCCCCGCTTGCCGCTTTCGAGCGAAGTATCTGACTGGTTGGTCTCGTGACAGGAACTGGTAAGGAAGGAGCGGGAGATAACTCTCGGCCCCTCTGGGGTTCCCCGAGTGCCTAGCGGGTTGTGTAGGCACACAACGGGTAAGTAGGCTAAAATTGAGCTAGTGGTAGACATTTCCACAAAGTCATGTCATCGGTAAGTATTTTTCGAAAAAATACCTTTTAGAGAAAAATGAATTTTATCTGAAAACGGACCGACTTACTGCTGTCATGATACTGACTGGACGAAAGACGTTCTGAAGTGCAAACTTTGGATTAAGTCTTAACCCTTTCGCTGCTGAAAAAATGCAAACACCATCTAACTGCAAGAGGCAAAGAACTTCATGAGCCCCCATGGGATTGGTCATGTTGAAATTGCCCCAGCTTTTAAAGACACAATTTTGCATCCAGATAATCCACAGTCAGTGCAGGTCAAAAAGCAAGAAATGAGTCTAAAATGGACAGGTCGTTGGCCTTTTTGTGTATTTGCCAGTACCAGTACCAGTGCCTGCACACACAAGGGGGTTAAAATGTAATAATAGCTTCTGGGGGGAAAAACGTGGCATTCTGACACAGTACAAAAATATTTTTACGGATGCCAATTCTCCGCAGGTGCTATCCCCTGGTTCTTCGTGGCGGAGTTATTTGCCCAAGGTCCGCGCAGTGCAGCAGTGAGTGTGTCAACGTTCACCAACTGGCTGGCCAATACTGTAGTCGGCATCTCATTCCCACATCTACAGGTATTCATTTATATGTTCATTAACCCATATCATACTGAGGCTAAAAGCTTCAAATTTCTAAACTGCCATATGCAAGCTACATTATAGTACTTACAGATAAGGATATAGACCAGTGGCTTTAATTCAAGGGTGGTGCCAGAATAGCTTGGCGCCTAGAGGCGGCGAAGCTATTCTGGCACTACCCTTGAACTATTTTAGTCAAACTTATTTTAGACACTGGTGCATTCCGAATGATAAGGTAAGGGTTAAGCTATGTAATCCCAAGGTGGCAATATTTGTGGAGGTGACTCCTAATGACTGTGTACCAGTTGCAGGAGAGAGATCGACCATGATAATTCATCAGGTGCCAAGAGAATCTGTCGCTACTCTTGAATTATCTTGGTGGATCCATCTCCTGCTGTAGTGCATCAGGGCTAAATGGGTTAACCTCCAGGTACATGCAGCCACTGGTTCAGTTACAGTGCTGATGGCTGCATGGGCAAGGGGGTTAACTCTTCGACGCACGCAGTCAAAAAAACTTGCCACTATGAAACGCACAGCAGCGCACCCCCTAAACGCACGGCAAAATCTGTGGAGCAGGTGTGAGCTAAAACGCTCAAAATTTCATTTCCCAATACTGCTTTCTGGACCCTTCCAGCTATAATGTACTTCTTCTACTATAGCTGAACAAGTTCCATTCACCCTCCTCCGAAAATACATGAAAGACACAGAGCTACATGGGGGACATTTAGCATACTAAATACAAGAAACATTTAGTTTTGCATTCCCTAAGTATCACTCATTGCCACCGGAAGCCAGCTCTCTAACCAATTTCCCCCAGGATATCTCACCCGACATGGTTGATAAACATCTCCCCACTTGACACTGGTTTCATGGGAAAAATACAAGAAATAGTATGAGAAAGGGGCTGGGCAAATTTATTCGCCTTTGTGCGCTCATTAGAGGGCTATAAAATTTGACGGCGTGCGCTTGAAGATTGTGCGCCGTGCGCGGAAGAGTTAAGCACTTTCACTTTTAGACAAAGGATGACATTTTAGCAAACTTTGTAAGGACTCTAACAGGTAAAACCCTTAAGGTGTCACTATAAGTAGTGCTATTTTTTTTTTTAAAAGTGATTAATGCAGTTATCACCTTGACAAAGAGCACTATTCACAGCCAAAGGGTTAAGAGGCATTAATTTTGACTGTGTGCACCAACCTTTGGAAATGGATCAGCCATGTCAGTCCAGGGGTAGTGCCAGCTCTGTAGGTGAGCTTGACACATTTTCTTGCTGACAGATTCTTTATTAGCCACACAGTTATTAGAAATGTTGCAGATTATCTCCCCCACAGATGTACTAAGAAGGCACTACAACAACGGATGGGTTGCTTGAGAGTTGCCAATAAAAACTGGTGTTCCCTTTATCTCATTCTACCCCAACACCGAAATCCCCAAATTTTGCCGTTGTCTTCTGAAGACTGAGTTGCAGTGCAGGACACAGATCGACCATGATAGTTCAAGGGTGATGCCAGAATAGCTTGGCGCCCATCGGCGCCAAGATATTCTGGCATCACCCTTGAACTATCATGTTCGGTCTTTATTTTGCTGTGGTGTGTCTGGGGTAGAATGAGTTATCATAGCTAATTTGGCCCTGATATAGGGAACGCCAGTTTTCATGGCACCTTAAAGTTGCCACTCATTAGGATTGACAGGCTTAACCATGTCGAGAAAAATTGAACACTATCTAACTGCAAGAGGTATATATCCTCATGAGCCCCCGCATTTGCAGGGGCTCATGAGGATCTATGCCTCTTGCTGCAGCACTTTGAGTCCACGTTCACTGGACAGCTAGGGGTTTTGTCGTTCAATTAGCCCATATCATACTGAGGGTAAAAGCATCAAATTTGTACACTGCCATACGCAAGCTACATTATAGTACTTACGGATAAGGATGTAGACCAATGGCTTTAGTTCAAGGATGGTGCCAGAATAGCATGGTGTCTAGACTCACCAAGCTATTCTGGCACTACCCTTGAACTATTTTAGTCAAACTTATTTCATACACTGGTGTATTCTGAATAAGGGCTAACGAAGCTTGGAACAGTCTGTGTCAATTGGCATTAAACGGGTTAAGAAATAATTGATTGTCGTTTTTGTAAGTACCTGTTTTTACAACAGTGCCTTCTCTCTGTTTCACAGACAGCGATAGGCGTCTACTGTTTTGTACCTTTCGCTGCCATGCTGTTTGGGTTTCTTGTGTTCACCATCTTGTTCGTCCCAGAGACGAAGGGCAAACGAATCGAGGACATCACGCTCATGTTCAAGGCTCCTGATGAGCAGAGCATATCCAATTCACACACGGACATTGCATACGGCCGTATGGATAGTCAGTACAGCAACTACAGCCGTACGGTAAGCCAAGACAATTCCAGGGGAGAAAACTACCAGCAATTCAGTCAGGGTGGATTTTCTGTGCAAGAGAGTGGCTCTCGATGAAGAATGTATGAACAACAGTTCTGTTTCATGTTACCACCAGTACCAAATAAGAATACTTGGTAATGATGGTAGGTAATGTGGGCAATTTGTACTGAAATTCATCACTCAAGGTTTTGCTTAAATTTTATGTTGTTTTTTTTAATACTTGTATGGTTTTATTTCAATGGGGTGGGGAGAGATGGGCTAGTTATCCACAGTTGCATTTTGAACGTGAACCATTTTATTGATCTCTTTTTGCTTATGTGCTTAGTGCAAACTGTTTAACCCATTACATCCTGAGGCTGATTTTGTAAAATTTGCTTATTGTCATATGAAGGTTGCATTACAGATTAGATCAATCAATCGTTTTAGTTCAAGGGTGGTGCCAGAATAGCTTGGCGCCTCAGGCGCCAAGCTATTCTGGCACCACCCTTGAACTATCATAGTCAAGTTTATTTTAAGCAAAGGACGTGTCAGGATGAAAAGGGTTAACACTATAAGGGCAGATTCACATGTGTGCATTTTGATATATCTTTAACATTTTCAGTTAACCACTTTACTGCCTGTGGACGCAGATTGTGCTTTTGAAACCTTTGTAAATTCAGCATCAAAGGTCTCCATTCATCAAAAGGAACATGGATACAAAGTTGTTTCGGCAAGAGGTGTAGATCCTCATGAGCCCCCACAGTTGTGGGGGCTCTTGAGGATCTATACCACTTGCAGATGGGTGGTATTCAGCTTTTCTCAGCAGTGAACGGGTTGTGTGTAACATTTTCGAACAGAAGCGGTTTTACAATGTAAGTTTACAAAATGAAATCATCATAATCTAATTGTAGATCTTATATGAACTTGTGTACATATCATGTCCGAGTTAGTACAGACTTTCAGTCTGTTTTTACAGTTTTTGTCGGCGCATGTAAAGAGTGCAAAATGTGGCCATGTTTAAGGTGCAATATCTGCAAATGAAGTTTAAGGGCATCATGTATCAAACTCAGCTTTGTTTTATCATCATGCTTATTTAAACCTAACACAGATAAATACGAAAATGTATTTTTCCATGAAATTTCCTGACATGTATTTAATACGGTACTCATCAGACATAACTTACGATATAGAATATGAACATGTTTTTTGTGATAATCATTTGCTGTACACAAGGCAGTGTATGGAGAGGGTTAACACCACAGGAGCTGTTCTTCTCAGGTGACCAACAGAAATCCTAACATGTACTCTAGAGAACTTATTAAAACCCAAGGGTGACCAAGCGTTTTTACCCCTTTACCGACAGTGGACGTTCAGTGTTTTTTAAGTCACTGTCAGCTCGGTGTCAAAGATCCTGAGGTGTGCAAGGAACATGGATACAACATGCTCTCAGCAAGAGGCATAGATCCTTATGAGCCTCTGCAACTTCAGGGCTCATGAGGGTCTCTGTCTCTTGCAGGATTGCAGTGATCAGTTTTTCTCGGCAGTCAAGGGGTTAAAGTGACTGTTGTCTATTACACAGGTCCAGCAAGCTTCAAGCTGCTATGTACATGTATGTTATTGCATATTATTTCGTTCAATTCTGTTGTGAGATTTGAACAAGTTATCACATGCCCCACTCCCTTCCCTTTCCGATTCATGAACTGGGCATTACTACAATACTAGTTACTGTATGTTATATTTTGTGGCTATGGCTTTGTTGATGCATTTAGCATGAGCATACTGTAGCTGGAAAATGAGTTTACCATGAAAGTTTAAGGGTTTTGCCTGCTATCTGTTCGAAAGCAACAGACTAAGAGACATTCCCCTTGAAGTGTTTATCATTGATTTAAATTGTTCTGAGGTGCATGACAACTAACAAAGTTGAACAATTTTCTGCCAGAAACATTTACTTTGTACATAGTTTAGATCTACAGTATTTTACCTGTGCTTATAAACATTTTATTTGCATCTGAGGATACAAGCACATTGACCAAAGTAGTTAGAAATCAAAAGCTTATTAACCCTTTGGCTGTTGGTAGAGCTTTTTGTTGTGATGATTCCTGCAGGAATCATTGCAACAACCAGTGCTACTGACAGCCAAGCCAGAGGGTTTTCATTTTGCTACATTGTTTGTGTGTGTTAATCGTATGCTTACCCCATTTACGACTACACCTTATGTAGTGAATGGGCAAGACATAAATGTGTGCTGTTCTTTTTGTTTGGAAACTAAGTTCCAAAAACACAGACCAGTGCACAAATGATAAATATTGTGTTTTATGCTCCAATTTTCATGGGTGAAACAGCCAAATTTTTGAAAAACTGAAAGGGGGTCCAGGGGCGTGGCCCCTGGTGGGGTGCAGGGGCAACGCCCCGCGGCACTGAAGAAAATGTCACCTTGCCACATTTAACTGTCTTCAACATCATAACTATTGTCAACGTTTTGCCTGCTACGCCACTGTCATCAGTATCGCAACACAGAAAAAAGCTTTTTTTTTTTTTTTTTTTCCTCAAAACGAAAGTTCCGTCTACAGCTTTTTTTCAAAAACGGATTCCGTTCTAAAACGGAAAAAGTTTCACCCATGAATTTTGTAACTACATTTTAAGCCTTTGGCTGTGGGTAGCATTTTTTGTCACAACGATTCCTGCAGGATTCATCGCGACAACCACCACTACCGACACACAGATGATTAAGCATCGTTTTCTTTTATCACTACTTAAAAATTTTGAAATCATCTGAATGCATTTTAGAATTTTGATTAAGTGGGAGTATTGACTGTGCATCTTTCAGTCATTTCCCGCCCAAAAAATTAGGGCGTTTTTATTATTTTGGAAGCATTTGTTCTTCACTGTTCTTTTGAGCTCATTGGAGACATGTCGCATACAGATACGTGGTGAATTGCCACGTATACATACGGCACACCTCTAGTGTGTTAAAAGAACTGTTTTATAAAGCAAGTGTTTGTCTCCATTGCCCTGGACTTTTTAGAGAAGAGTTTTGTACTGTACTGAAGTATTTGCATGGCATTTTCTTTTGACATTTTGAAATAAATTGTGCCAAAACCTGATCAGAATATTTTATTAGTTGTGTGTGTGTGCATACGTGTATTTGAAACAGTGCTATACATTTGGACTTGACTGTACTATCATTTGGAAAAACTTTTGCATTTTGTAAGAAAAAATGCCCATCAACACTTTATTTGAAAAAGAGTTTTCTTATACAGCAATTTATTACAATTTCATAAACAATTCAAACAAATAATAACAGATTTGTTCAACTAACCATGATAGCTCAAGAACTGTGCCAGATTCGCTTGGCAAATAGGGTCAGTTGCACGAGTGAGCTGGTCCTGTGCCAGACACGAAGCAAGGTGCTCCGTTACAGCGGAGCACTTGCTTAGTGGCTGGTGCAGGACTAAGCTCACTCATGCAGCTGACTCCTGCATATTGGTAGGTGCCAAGCGAATGTGGCACAACCCTTGAAATATCACAGTTGGTTCATCTCCAACACCCCTCAGAGGGCTGCTTCTCCTGCCCATTCATTTCTCTATACTGTAGTCATGAGCATTCATTGGCAAAGAATTGTTACACAATTTCTATGCCATACAATTTTTGGAACAGATTCTGCTGTAAAACATCACCCACACTACAACAAATGCACTTGTAAAATTCCTGAAGGTCGTAAAAATGACATTCAGGAGTTGACAGTGTTTTCCTGTCTGATTTTGACATACCATGGAAATACACCTCATAAATTAGGAGGATACCAGTAAACGTGCGCAAGAAATGTGCATCTCAGAAAAATGAATGATGGAAATAATAGTTACAGCTATATGAAAATGTGGACTATGGTGCTTGTACTTAACCCATTCAGCCCTGATGCACTACAGCAGGAGATGGGTTGACCATGATAATTTAATGGTAGTGCCAGATTAGCTTGGCGCCAACAGGAGCCAAGCTAATCTGGCACTATCCTTGAATTATTATGGTCGACCCATCTCCTGCAACAGGTGCATAGTCGTTGGGAAATACGTGCGTCAGGCTGACTGAGTTAAGGAAATTATTTTATGGTATAACAATACCGCTCTATGGAACACCACTGTACTGTTCTAAAGAATATTTTGTTTTGTTTTTCATCTTCAAGACTATTATGCATAAAGCAACCACGGCTATAGACACTGAATGCTTTTTGAGATCACAATGTTAACCCTTTGGCTGTCCATTGCACTTTTGTTGAGGTGATTCCTGCAGGAATCACCTGAACAAAAAGCACTATGGACAACCAAAGGGTTAAAACACAAGGACAAAGAGTTAGCTACTTGGGTTTAAAGCCGAGTAGGCGACTAAGGCCATCTCATGGTGGACATATGGATAAAGTGCTGGTTTGCAGCTATGAAGTAAAAACAAAAACCACAAGGTAGAATAGATTTGTTTCTCAAGTATATGAATAATCATAGATCGGTCTTCAGGAGACAGAATTTTGTTCTGTTGCACAAGGAGACAGATTATGCTTTGAAACAGTGTTCTTTCTGTTTTCAAGAAAATAGGGTCATGCTGGAGCAAGGGCAACTGCTTACATTACACTTACATGAATACTTGTAAGTTTTACCAGTGGGTGTGACTGATTGCAGTATTGGCTGTTGTCTTCAGCACCGAGATTCAAGTTACATGTTCTGACAATGTAACTTCTTAACCATGACTAGCTTCCGAGTGCACTGTTGGTGTAATGAATGCAAGCACTTGCACAGATGACTTCCCCAGCAGCCAAGCTCATCTGGCACTACCCGTGAATTATCATGATCAATCCATCTCCTACAACTGGTACGTAGTCGTTAGGCAACACCTCCAGAATTTTAGAAATGGGACCTTGGGGCCTCTGACACCGGCGCAGCAATGCTTGCCGCGATTGGCAGAAAGAAAAACGTGCGAGTGAACAACAGCCCACTCTAGGAGAGCACAAACTCCAACTCTGACCCCAGCGGAGAGACAACATGGATGATGACAACTCGACTCTGAATACCTGAGCTGGGCATCACCTCGCCCTCCCCCTGCTCTAATGATGGACTGCTTACGGACTATGATTCCTTCCTTTCGATATGGCTGACTTACATTGTCTGACTTTGAATGAAAAATGTGGTAGAGTGATCTTTGATCACGCAGCAAAATAGAGGAATGGAAGTATTTAGTCAGTATTTTCCACTGATTCTGATCTGTAAGTTAAAGAAATGTTAATTAATGGTTAAAGCAAAATAGGTTGTTAATTCCTAGTTAGTATTGTCTTCTTAGATCTTGTCCATTTTAATCTACTTCATTCCGTTCTCATGTTTTATACGGTGGCATGGATAGACTGCAATGCATACCAGACAGGTTTCACTGCAAGTTAGAGCAGTTTAGTCATTGGAAGCCTAGATGTATATTGTGGCTAACTCTAGCCTAAATGTATTATTGCTGCCTGACTCTGTGTTTGGACAGCATGTAGCTGTAAGTGCTCCAAGAATCCAGTGCATCTTGGGCGATATGTTCTGTCATGAGTTTTCAGTCAGGTGCATGAGCTTTGACTGAACTGTATTCACCTATAGAGCTGCTGTCATATTTTGGGGCAGTCAGACACAGCAGTTTTGTTACTTGTCTGCACCTGGTCATATGGAATTCAGTCTACCCTCATTTTATCCACCTTTAACACTTTGCTAAGGTAGGTTGAATTACTAAATGTTTTGGTGTTTGCTAAATTAATGTAATACAATATTGCATTAACTGAATAAATGTTATTGCATTTATGTTATTTTTATTTGACTGTCTGTTTTTATAATTGTATGCTAAAGCTGATTAGTATTGTACATTTTTTTTTTTTTAATTTTGGTTGATTGATAACAGCTAGAATGTATGTTCAAGCTATAGCTTATGTATATTTAAGACCTGTATTATTTGTTGCAGAGTGGCTTTGATCTAATACCTAGGCTTAATGCTGTGAATTGACTCGCAATAAAATTATGTTCTTGAAGTGAGCCGCTGATCCACCCTCCCGGAAGCGAACCCCCAGTGGTGTGAGTGCGTGTGAACGACCAAGCAAAAACGCAATAGTATTTTCCAGACTGCTAAAAAAAGAAAAATACGATGTAATTGTTCTACAAGAATGTCACGTCTCCACACTTGAAGAATTGGAGCAGTGGGAATCCAATGGGGAGGGAAACTATTCTATTCTCTGGGAAACAACCACAGCCTGGGCCAACTCACTTTAGTCCTAAGAAAACTATACACTTGGTGCCGACATCACCCATTCACAGCCAGACGCTTGGACTACATATTTATCTCTAACAACCTCACCCCAAACACTGTGCATAGTGAAATACTCTCATCGCTCACTCCGACCAGAGAGCATTGCTTAAAACAATATCCTTCCTTGACTACCTAAGGGGACCATCATACTGGAAATTTAATAACAGTCTTCTTAATGACAAATCGTACGTTGGCGGCGTCAACAACATTATCGAAGAGTCCTATCGCGATCAAACAGAGCTCAGCCCACACACTAAATGGGACCTCTGCAAAGTCAAAACCAGAGAACAGCCTATAGCCTATTTGAAGCACAAGTGACCAAAACCAAAGGACAATATCAAAATCAGGCAAACAAAATTGCAACTCCTAGAAAACGAACTCATGGAGCAAGTAGACAATGAAAGACTCATATAAAAAATAATAAGGATAAAAACGGATCTAGACATAAATGCCCTAGTGGAAGTTCGTGGGGCACAAATAAGATCAAGAATAAAGTTTTTTGAAGAGGGCGGGAAAAACACAAGGTACTTTCTTGGCCTAGAAAAAGCAAATGGTTAAAAAAAACACAATATCTGCTCTCAAAACCGAAGACGGAAAATTGCTGACAAAACAACACGACGTATTGAAAGAACAAGTGAACTTTCATGCTAAACTGTACAAAAACGACCGCAGTCTTCCAAACGAAAATGACACGTCCTTGTCCGATTTTCCTCACTGCACTCTCCTTACATTGAACGATTTTGACAAAAACAACTGAGGGTGCAGTCACGGAAAACAAAATAGATGGAGCCCTCAAATCCATGAAAAACGGCTCAGCGCCGGGATGTGATGGACTCACAAAGGCTTTTGGTAAAAATAAAACCATGATATGGACCCCTATTGTTACTCCTTCAAAAGTGGGAACCTATCCCATACCCAAAAGAAAGGAATTATAAAACTCCTCCATAAAGACTAAAAACTCCCAAGGGATAACCTGTCAAACTGGCGACCAATCTCTCTCCTAAGCACTGACTATAAACTACTCGCAAAAACGCTAGCAAGATGGCTTGGTACAGTTATACACAAGCTTATAGCCGAGGACCAGTGCGGCTTCGTACAAGGCAAAAATGTTGCAACAATCCTAAGAACAATTGACGACACAGTCAACTATCTCAATAAGGAAACGCTCCCAGGAATCATGGTCGGAATTGACTTTACAAAATCTCAAAAAAAAAGTCATAGAGGACACCCTCAAACTGTACGGATTTGGCCCCAACTTTCAACAGTGGATAGCACTCTCATAGAGCAAACAGAAAGTTCCATATGGATGGATCTCCGAACCCTTCAGAATCGAGCAAGGAATACGACAAGGATGTCTACTTTCCCCGCTGCTGTTCATAATAGAAGAAGAAATGCTTGCAATAAAGTTCAGGGATAGTAACATAAATGGGATAGCGATCAAGAGGAACCACAATGTAGATCTTATATTAAAAATCCAACAGTTCGCAGATGATACTATATTCTTTCTTAAAGACGGTACTGACCTCGACAAGGTAATCGAGATATCTGGCCTCAACATGAACAAGGAAATGACGGAAGCAATGTGGCTAGGAAAAGACAAAAACAACGAACATTCCCCCCATGGCATTAAATGGGTAAAACAAATGAGAATTCTTGGCACTTACTTTAACAGCAATATGAATGCACAACAAATTGAAGACAACTGGTCCCAAAAAATTGAAAACATGAAAAGGACAATAAAGTAATGGTCAAGACAAAATTTAAGTATACATAGGAAAATTGTTGTAGGTAAAACTTTTCCTATTTCTCAGTTTGTGTACACTTTGAAAGCCATCGGCCTCCCGGAGGACATTTTGACTGCAATTAACAGAGAACTATTTACTTTCATCTGGAAAAAGAAATATAATAATAAAAAGGCATTTGAAAGAGTCAAACCTAAGGTACTTACCCAAGGCATCGACCTCGGGGGTCTCAAGATGATAGATATGAAAACACTCCAAGAAGCTCTGTACCTCACATGGGTCCCTAACTCACAAAAGGGGATGCAAGCAGATCTTGGAAGGCATAACTAGTACACATCTTTTCAAAACGACCTGGACATATTGGCAACTCCCTCAACAGACAAAAATGGACTCCCCCCAAACACAAAAAACTTGGAAAAACATCCTCAGTGTCTGGTTAAACTTGAGAGCTAAATTTGATGAGAATGAGGCAAGAGAACTTTACCTGAACTCCACTATAGGGAATAACTGCAATCTAAAATTTAAACGCAAAATTCGGTACATGAAAAATTGGATTGCAAAAGGATTACACATGCTCAAAGATATACTCAATGACAGATTCGAACTAATCGCATTTGGCGATCTTGAGGTTATGGTAGGCCCGGCCCCACACAGAATGCTGGAATACAACGCAATACATTCTGCAATTCAGCAAGCCTTTGCAAGCAACCGAATTAAACTCTTTGACCACCCAGAACAAAGTGTGCGTGTGTGAGAGAGAGAAGAGAGAGATGTGACCATATGATTGCTCGTGTGAGTGGCTGAATTGTGTGGAACAGTGATACTTACCAATATACCAAAAAAAAAAAAAAAAAAAAATAGTATGACACGGAAAGACTATCAAAATACTGGTTATGGATTTCTGTTATGGTATGCAACTCTACTGTTAAGCAGCAGAATCTGTCCTGACAATTCAGACATAATCCATCAAATTTTGCACACAAAAAGATTGCTGATTCATCAAACTATGCCAAAATATATCGCCAGCTTGTAGAACTTCTGCAACTAGTTGCAGGTGTGCTTAACCCATTTAACCCCATGGATGCATTTTCCAAATTTTAGAGATGTTACCTAACAACTATGTACCAGCTGCAGGAGATGGATTGACCATGATAATTCAAGGGTAGTGCCAGATGAGCGTGGCACCTGAAGGTACCAAGCTCACCTGGCACTATTCTTGAATTATCATGGTCAATCCATCTCCTGCTTTAGGGGTTAAATTGGTTAAATAGACAACACTGACACATTCTGACAGAAACAAGCATAAATTGCAGCCTACTGCATCTCAGGGTCTGTAGTTCGTCTACATAGCCTGACAAATGTTTCACGTGAAGTGTTCACCACTAAACGATGCAGTGTCGTGGGCCTCTGTCCGACAGGAAGGGTCTCTTTGCCAAAACATTTTCATGGGCATCAGAGCGAAAAAGTAAAATACTGTCCACAGACTATGTCCCATGATCCATGGCCAGCAAGAGACATATATTTTCATGAGCCCCTGCTTATGCAATGGCTCATGAGAATTTATGCCTCTTGCAGACGGAACACTCTGTCTGAAGGACTGTTCTGTCTGAACAAAAACTGAAATTCAGCCATCCGGAACTTTGAAAATGCTGAATCATCCTCCAGGACTGAAGACTATGACCCATGCATTTCACACAAAAACTTTTGACACTATGTCATGTGTCACGGTTAGTGACTGTTTTGACAGTGGTAGTCTAAAGTTACCGAAGCACCGGTCACGCAGAAATAGTGAGTTGTGTGCGAGTTGGCAGAGATGGGCTAGTGTTCTGCACGTGCGGGGCACGCTAGTTGTACATAGCAGTGTGTTCACTACCGAGTTTCCCTTGATGGTAGGCATATTTTAGTTAGCAGCTGTACTCGGTGGGATCAAGTTGTCCTGCTTAACTCAGTGACTGAATGAGGGTATCAGTGACACACCGCCGGTTCAGTCCCGGGGTCGTTGGTAGCCGGAGACTGGGGTTGGTTTTGCTTACGGGTGGCGGCACATGTAGTGAGTCTCAGAGGAGGCAAGTGCTGAAAGATCCTGCATGGTTGTCATGTTGTTATGTGTGTTTTGTACCATGTGTTAGGAGTATAAGTATTATGGGGGGGGGGGGGGGGGTGGCAAAGGGAAAAATTGTTTTGGCTCTATTTAATCATTAGTTATTTTAAATTGTTTAGTAAATTGTTTTACCGCTTTATTTATGAAAGTGTAGAAAATGTTAGGAAGGTTTATATATGATGTTGAAATGGTTTCGAAAGCACGTGTCAAATGGTTGAAGGTCAAGTGCTTGAACAGTTAGTTATAAATGCTATTATAAACCAAGCAGAGTGGGTTTGGGAGGTTAGGATTTTATTAACCTACTGGTTTGCGATACTTACGGGGCCGTTTAGGCTCCTGCTTTTGTTTTACATTGTCTTTTGGGGTCAGGACCGGTTCGAGAGCCGACATGCATCTGGACCAAACACACCTCGCTGGACTTGTGTCGGCATGGGATGCCGTATACAATCATCTATACCGTCTTGGCTGCCTTGTCACTATTGCGGGCAGACCAAGCACCAGGGAAACACCGAGAGAGAGAGCGAAGGAGACCCGCAAAACTGAAAGACCATTAAAGGAAACCGGACGGAAGGAATCCACAGGCGCTCGTCTTCTTACCACAGTGGTCCAATTCTAATTCACCAATCCTCTGCTCACTCTGCCTTGGTGTATTTTTTTTTCTCCTGTGTATGAACAACTACATGTAAATGATTTTTAGTAGCCAGAAATTGACTTTTGTTGTTGAAGGAAACAGTGCTGCATAGTGCGAGGAATTGCTTCTTCCCTCCACTCGGTATAAATGCTGACATTGCAAAAGTAGTATTGTTGTTTTTGTTTTGTTTTTCTTCTCCTCTATTTATTTAAAAAAGGGGGGGGGGGGAGGGGAGGGACAGGTTAAGGGTCGGAGGGGAGGTTGGGTGGGAAAAGAAGAGGGACAGTTAATCTAATAAAAATTGAGTGATGAGTGTACCCTTCAAGGAAACGTGTTGTGTTGCTTGTGCTGAGCTGTAACCTGTCTTGAGGCAAGACACTAGGGTTCTTTATCTTTTCTTCTACCTCTTTTCTACCTCTAACCTTGACTCTCGTCTATCTCTCCCTAGTCGTGACATCATGGGCTTCTGCCTGACATCACAATGTCTCTATGCCACAGGTGCTCACACAGAGTGTTCAACACAGGTGCAATGTCGTTCAGAACACCTGAGGAAGTCTCTGCCTGGTGTGGGTTGTGAACGTTCCGGATCCGAAGCACAGGAACTTTCCAGTTACTCTCCAGGTCACGGATGTCTCGCTGAGTCACCTCGCTGTAGGCGTGAAGGTCAAACATGATCAAAGGTCAAAGACAAAAATAAAGTTCAAAATAAATGATTCAAGCCTCAGTCACACAGCAATCCTGGCAAATGCGGGCTAGCAAAGCTGATGTTCAACTAATATCATGTTGGATGATTTTCACAGTATGGAATGTTTGTTTGTATAATTAACCCTCTGGCTGCCACACAAAATGTTTGTAAAGTTAACCCTATGGCTGCCACCTGGACAAAAAGCACTACTGATAGCCAAAGTTTCAATCTGGCACTGCAATTCTGGGTCCACCTCAAACAGTTACTCATGCTATGGCTGAATGAGTCAAAACATTCACTCTCAAGACACCACAGCAGGACATGGATCAGACATGACAGTTCATGGGTCGTGCCAGATGAGCGTGGCACTTGGAAAGGCGCCAAGCTGACCAGGCACTACCCTTGTAATATCATGTTCGATCTGCCCCTAACAGCTGTTATGCAGCCACTGAAGTTGTCTCCCAAAGGTTAGAAAGTCATCATTGGTTATGAAAGTGTTTAACCCTCTTAACCCCAAGGCCCCATTTCCCAAATTTTGGAGTTGTCACCTGACAACTATGTACCAGTTGCAGGAGATGGACGGACCATAATAATTCAAGGGTAGTGTCAGATTAGCTTGGCGGGCGCCAAGCTAATCTGGCACTATCCTTGAATTATTATGGTCCATCTCCTGCAGTAGGGTCTTGGGGCTAAATGGGTTAAACCCATTCAGTCCTGCCTTACTTACTTACTGCCGTGTTAAAGGCAGCAAATTGTGCCCTGACAACACAGTTGAACACTGATCGGTCATGATAGTTCAAAGGTGGTGCCAGAATAACTTAGCCATCACCCTTTAACTGTCAGTGTCACATTCAATCCATTTGCGAACTCTGTTTTCAGATAATCGTAGAACACGAGAAACAGGTCGCTCCACCTACCAAGAACAAGAGTAGACATATATAAAACTAGCCTGGCCTTTTCAGGTGTAAAAGCATAGAATAATTTACCCCAGCATCTTAAGTCTATTGCTAAATTTAGTATTTTTAAGGATCGCCTTTATCGCTTTTTACTTCTAACTAATACCATGATTCAATTTTCCTCTATTGATGCTGTACTCTCAGAGACATGTTCTAATTACAAGGTGACCTTCAGCTTATGTCGCTGTTATTATGTTGTTGTTTTTTGCCTTTTTTGCTTTTATACATTTGAATGTTCTTGATACTATGTTTGTTTATTTGTTTTTAAAATATTTTACTGTGTTGCTCAATGTATATTTATGTGTGTAGAGTAGCAGGACAGTTTGTAAGAGAGGCATTCGCATGCCTAAAACTTTATCCTGGATAAAAACGTTTCATCATCATCATCTCAGAAGTGGCATAGTATTCATAAAATACAACCTTCATTTTTAAGTTAAAAAAACACTGACCTGCAAGGTCAATGCATTCATTAATGATCTTATGGCATTTAACACAATAATAAAGGATATTTTGTGCCCAGGACAATTTTGCAGATGCCATCATCAGGGTTGGTAAGTCGTGTCATCAGCTGTGGCACCTCATCAAAACTCCCCTTGTCCACAAATGAGAACAGGAACAGTATCGCATCCACACCATCTTTGCAGGCCTGAGCACAACATTCAATCAAATCAACAGCTGGAAACATAACGGACTTCAAAAATATTTGTTTAACCCATATCATACTGAAGCTAAAAGCTTCAAATTTGCACACTGCCGTGTATGTAAAGTACATTATAGTACTTACAGATAAGGATATAGACCAATGGCTTTAGTTCAAGGATAGTGCCAGAATAGATTGGCATCTAGAAGCGCCAAGCTATTCTGGCACTACCCTTGAACTATTTTAGTCAAACTTATTTCACACACTGGTGTATTCTGAATGATAAGGGTTAAATGGCTTCTGATGAAGTTTATCATTACCTGCACCATTTCATCATCCAAGAAGGGAAACAAATGTGTGCGCAAACAAACTGAGAACAGTTTCATGTTCTGATTCTAACAATAAGCCCTTAAAGTCCAGTGCGATAAAAATCATAAGGTAGCTGTGTGCAACACACGGAGCCTGCAAATCCGAGTTCACAATTTGCGAATCGTCCTTTGAAGATTACAGTTCAGGAGATGGATAATAATAATAGTAATATTTGATATATATATCATTCATATTATTATTTCAGGCTCTAAGTGCTGATCAGCCTTCATATACTCGGCGATCGGAGGCAATATAAAAACGAAAAGTGTCGGTAAATGTACCCACAAACAAAAAGCCAACCTTAACCCTTATCATTCGGAATACACCAGTGTGTGTGAAATAAGTTCGGCTAAAATAGTTCAAGGGTAGTGCCAGAATAGCTTGGCACCTCTAGGTGCCAAGCTATTCTGGCACCACCCTTGAACTAAAGCCATTGGTCTATATCCTTATTTGTAAGTACTACAATGTAGCTTGCATATGGCAGTGTACAAATTTAAAGCGTTTAGCCTCAGTATGATATGGGTTAAAAAACAGAAATTTTTCTTTGCTGCTTACTTCAGGTGTTGAGGGTACTATCCGAGCTATCTCCACAAAACAATTGGAAGAGTTATCGCCCTTGGCTACCTTGGAGGACGCTGAGCTTCATAAGCGGTGAAAATAAGCTAAACTGGACACACTGTGACTCTGAGAAGCCAATTTCCTATGAGATGTGTAAACACACATGTTGTGTGGATTGCTTATTTAACCCATATCATACTGAAGCTAATGATTTGATCAGGTAATGATGTTATTAAGACAAGATGGTGGCCATACAACACCTCGCCAGGCTGCCCGCTCCGGTAGAAATGGTCGCCACCCACAGTCTAGCAGTCATTGGGCCTTCGTTTGATATATGATGTCGGACCCTGCAATGCTACATCATGACTGGTGTTTCTTTTGGATGACATTAATTAGGGAATTTGTTGTGCTGTTGCTGTTAATTGGATTCTCAGTAGTTTCCTCCACCGTCAGTGCAATGCTAGTTTATACACGCCGGCTGATTTTTGTTAGTGCCATTGGATTTCCGATCTCAGAAGAACAGCGCGCATTATGCTGTGGAAAAAAACAACAACGTGCTTTTCTCCCCTTTCAAGCATCTCAGGAGTGGCTCTTCCCACGCCATGCTCAACATCACTGCCTGAGGAGTAGCGTGAGTGCGTGCAGCGAGGCGAGTGCCAGCAGGCTTCGGGCCCCAACATTTCAGCCGAGGGACGTGATGACGGACACAGAGACTGTGTTTCTTACAACACTGAATTAACAGCATGTACATGTGTGTACTGTGCTTTAGAAACAATTTTGGACTGCCGCTTTTACGTTAATGTTGTAGTTTTACTATTATTGCTTAAAAATAAGTAGGTGTGAATATTAGTTAGGTTATAGTGGTGACTGTTTATGCCGGAGCGACCGTCTAATTGCCGGCGCTGTTCTTATAGCGACGGGCCCCCAGGTAGCAACTGTGAAAGTATAATTCGTCTTTTTGTTTTGTTGATGCGTATCTCTCATTTGTGTAACTAGTATCAGCCAAGCAGAAAGTTTAAAAACATTATATTACGTGTTTAAGAGATACTATGATAGGGTTGTCCTTAGTTTGTTTTGTGTTAGGGAGGTTCAGGTCGGGTTGGGGCCGTTGGCGCCGGCCATGAGACGCCTTGGCGACAGGCTTCACCCGTCCCGAGCCATTGTCCATTTCAGTGTTGTGTGTAAATTGTTGTATGAGTTTGGGTGATTGCGAGTTGCACCTGAGGTGGCGAAACAAATTTTCCTGTATGTGGCAACATGTATTTGGAACAATAAAGTTGATTCATTCATTATGATGTTATTAACTGTCTCAACAGAAATTTGACTTGCATAATTCACTAGAGAACCAGAACTTCTGGTGCAAATCATTTTATTAATAAATCTAATTTAATATGAATTATTTTCAAACCATTTGTTGTGCTCCAGTGATCAACACAGAGATAAAAAACACAACCACATCCATTTGATCAGGTAAATATGGCCCCTACCCTAAAAGCAAACATCTTTTTAGATTTTCATGTCTATAGGTCATGTTGATTATTTAGGTGCCTTTGACAAAGGAAATGTAGTCAAGACCAAACAGGCCAGATTTGCATTCACACAGACCCTAGTGACACAGCAAACTGGTTGGCTTTCAGCTGTATCCTCTGTGGATGCTCCCCATTTTACTTTTAATATCCTGTGATGGTAGGGTCACTGATGACATCATAAGTCATCGATGTGAGGTTTTGAATACTAAACATTCCAATTACACGAGACATAACACATTCCCCATAACATTCTCCCACAAATGATGTCAAAATAACCCAGAACAAAGCATATTTACGAAGAAAAACTGTACGGTTTATGGTTTAGTTCAAGAGTGGTGCCAAAATAGCTTGGTACCTAGAGGTGTCAAGCTATTCTGGCACCACCCTTAACTATAATGGTTGACCCATCTTTAGTGTGGTTGCTGTGTAACATGACTAAAAAATAATACAAACAAGCAGAACTCACTGGCACAAAAAAATGGGACTGACCGGTAGAATGTGGTCGTATCTTTTCATAGCAGTTTCTCCAGCATCAAAGAACTGAATGTTGAACAGGACATTTTTCCCCAGGTGCTGAATCCGCCCTGGCCAGTACACAGTACTGGTCTGTAGACCTAAAAGATATAAAAAACAAACATCACATGAATTAAACCTGTTAACTTAACCCTCCAAATTTGGGTGTCAATGTTAACCCCTCAAACGCCAATGGTCACAGTTTTTGAAATCTTGTAAATTTAATGCAAAAGAGCCCCAGCTGTTCAAGTAATGTGGATGAAAAGTGTTTTCAGTAAGAAGCATACATTGTCCTGAGCCTCCGCATGTGTTCATGAGGATGTATGTCTCTTGCAGTTTGACTGTCTTGACGTTTTCTCAGAAGTGAAGGAACTAACTTGCTCCATCTCTCATCTCACCCCCCCCCCCACCCCTCTTCCCCCAAATCAAAGCCACCCTCTTACCAACAATACACCACTCTTAGTAAAAGTTCAGAATGAAGTCCCACATAAAGAATACTCGGTGTACGCATGACGACATCTCAGTGAATTCACATGCTCCTCCCAAAATCTAATTTATTGACTGTGGACTACACACCTGGCGTTTCATTGTGGGAAAGCGGCACCTCACTGCCTGTCAGTCTAGACACGGTACTGGTTTTCCCAACACCTGCCTTCCCCACCACCATCACCTTGTAGGTCACCTCCTCCAGCTGTAGGTGGCTTGGAAGTTGAGGATGATCCAGTAAACCTGGGCAACACAGGAAACTTTGGACATAACAAATCACTAGGGGACTTATATAATTTTTTTTTAATGAAGTTTGTATTATAATTAAGTGATCTGATTTTTGTTGTATCTGACCTTGAAGTAGAAAGTATACAATTACTGATTCTTTAACCCATTCAGCCCCACAGCTGCCTTTAGAGGTGTCACTTAATGACTATGTGTCAGTTGTAGGAGATGGATTGATAATTCAAGGGTAGTGCTTGGTTACCTTTGAATTATCATGGTCAATCCATCTCCTGTTGTAGTGCTTTGTGGCAAAATGTGGTAAGCTCCTTGTGCATGCTGCCAGTAATGCTGTGTACAGCGGTGGCATTCGGAAGGGGTTTAACTCTTTCAATGCCAGTGGTCAAAGTGTTTCTGAAATCTTTGTTAATTCAAGATTTCAGCCTCAAGAGTCCCAGCCATGTAAGAACCATGGATACAAAGTGCTGTCACCAAGAGGCATTACTCATGATGCCAGGGCTCATGATGATCTATGTCTTGTAGTTAAGCCAATCATGTTGGCATTTTCTTGGGAGTGAAGGGGCTTAAGCATGGAGAAGAGGGGAAGGGGGGGGGAGGTGGGATGGGGGGAGGGGGTGTGGGGATGGGGCGGGGTGGAAGGACATCTGAAGGATGGGTGGAATGGCTTTGCTCGTGATTTTCTCTCACTAGTCTCAGTCTCAGTAGCATGGCAACAAGAACTATATTAGTTCAAGTATGTTAAATTAATTGTCATCATGAAATATTTGGAAGTGTGTTGTAAAATCTAATAACTGTTTACATGCAAACACAAACAGTTACATAGACACCCAACACCAATGGAGAGTCATAAACATTCAACTTATTACAAGGTGAATACTGCAGCTTTTTTTTTTTTTTTTACACAGTGCACAATAATACACTGAAATGTGATAAAAAATAAATATAATACAAATGTACTAAGATAATAACAGTGTACAGTCTGTACCCTGTTAATGTAAATACCACATGAAAATACTTTAATTTGTCATGTGGAGAGGAAGTTCAGGTGGAGCTGACTTGGCATGAGGATATTTTCACTGTTATTAAAAAAAATATATGAAATACAGAAGTAACACTAACAGATGCATCAAAACAAAGTAACACTAGAAAAAAAAAGGGACTGGTTAACTTTACACACCATACTGTCGGAGGCGAGTACCATCTCTGTGCAGCAGACATGTCAGCAGTTGTGTCCCTTCTGTTGATCTCAGCCAGTCAAAATCGAGCAGGGAGCCATGAGCAAGCATGATCTGACTAGTATTTTCTGTGTTTGGTGGATGCCTGGTGCATTGAAATGAATAGTTCTTAGGACCGAATAGTTCTTAGACAATAGGGTTCGAGTGGATTGTTCAGCAAGTATGTTATCTGGGGAGCCTGGAATGTGAGGTTCACAGCGCATCAGTTCCGGCTCCACCAACTAACATACTATTACATGTACACTGTACTTGGTGAACAATTTTTCTGTAATCCACGAGAGCCATATTGCCCATGCAGTTTGTACTAGGTTCCCCCTTCTACTGCCTATTTTGTTGGGCTGAAATGTGACCGTAACAGCCTTCAAAGTGGACTCACTCCACGGCACGTTTACGTCCGACACCGCTAAAAATACAAATTTGTTGCTTTAGAATGGATGCCTGTAAACCTGATAATTATCTCTCATAATAATCCGATAATTCATGAGAAAACCATCCCTTAAACTCTTTCTTTTTTATGCTTAATAATAAAAAAAAGTTCGATCTACCTAGCAACCTTCGATTTAAGGTAAATCGAAGGTTGCTAAGTAGATCGATCATTGGTAATCCGCCCAGGAAAGTGCCATGCAAATGGACTAAAATTGTTTTAATTTTAACCCCCTTGTGCATACTGCTACCAGTACTTTTCACACTTATCGAACTAGTGACTGTACTGCAAGCACAAGGGGGCTGGCACATTTATTTTCACTAGACGTTTTACTTCTTATAAATTGTCATACCCGTTCTTGAAGCCTTCAATGTTGCGAGGACTGTTGAACACCTCTTTCCAAGACGATAATTTCAAGAATTCGTGTGTGCACACAAAAAATACACATAATTGTATACAACCTACTTACTTGTAACAGTTTTGGGAAGTTTAAAGTTAGTGAAACTAATTAACTACGGAACAAGAAGTTTGCTAAGCATTCCCGATCTAACACCACACTATTTCTGCCGCCATATTGCAAAGACTTTTTAAAGAGTGATTTCCCCTGTAAAGTGGTGAGTCTACGGCGGGGGCACCATGCACCTATTGCTCAGTCCTCAACCGTCAGTGTCACGAGTAAGTTAGTCAGTCGCACTATAGTTCATTTGTTACTATAAGCGGGCAGGAAACATGACTTCTAAAGATTCACCAAGTTAACGATCATACACCCACACTGACACACACACGCACACGGCTGCGCGGGGGAGGGGGGGGGGGTGTCATGGCCAGGGCGGTTTCAGGCCAGGGGGACGGATCATTTACCTCAGGGGAGGGGGAGGGAGGAGGTCGGGTCTGTGCCGGTGTGTGTGTGTGTGTGTGGGGGGGGGGGGGGGTCTAACTTTTTGTTTGGGACCTCAACCTGACACAAAACTTGAGGCCCGGCCACCCCGCCAACGCTAGACGTTGCCTTTTCCCGGGGTGGGTGGGTAGGTTCCCCCCCCCCCACCCCCTCCTGGTTCCGGAGCTCCCCTTCCCCTCCTCCCCGACCCAAAATTCTTTAAAATTCTATAACAAAGTCTCTTTTAAGGGCGCTTGAAACACCCCTTCCCGCCCCCCCCCCCCCCCGCCCCCTCCCCGTTTGATATTTTTGGGGCGGGTCAGTTCAGTTGAGCCGGCCGCATGCCCGGCGTTCCCTCAGTCCCCCCCCCCCCCCCCCCCCCCCCTGTTGTTTGATATATTCATTTGGCGAGTGATATCACTATCCCTGACTTCACTGCTCCTCCCCCCCCCCCCCGGCCCCCACACCCACACTGGCACACACAACACTGCACACACACACACAAGGCACACACACACACACACACACACACACACACACACACACACACACACACACACACACGCACGCACGCACGAACGCACGCACACACACACACACACACACACACACACACACACACACACACACGGCACACACGCGCGCGCGCGCGCACACACACAAAAAACGAAGAATGAAGACAGAAGCACTGAAGAGGAATAATCACAGTGAGCCGCCGGCACAGTTGCTCATCCGCACGGCTCAGCCATCTAAATTATACCGCGGCTTCATCTTCCGTTTACTAGTAACTTGAGTGCGGCTGGGCCTCGACTGAGTCACAAGCCAGAGCATATTATGGCCGTCCGGCCTCAAACCGGCAAACCCTTAACATGATGGTTCAGAGAACTATTTACTATTCACTGAGTTTGCCTCAACTCGGATATGACAAGAGCATAATGAATATGACAAAGACGCCGGACGGACTGACACAGCAACGTGACAACCAGTTTCCCGACGAATCGTGTCAGTACTGAAGAAGGGCAAATCAGTCATGCCGAATTTTGACGGCAGTTGTTTGTTTGTTTTAAAGTTCATCTTTATTTTAAAACTCGCATCTTTCGTTGTTGCCTGGATTATTTTCTACATCAGTTTGCCGACATTGACTTGAATGAAACGGCCTCATTTAGCTGGTGGTGTGCAGATTCACTCCGAGTATGTGCCCTGCGCCTGGCACTTGTGGCGCAAGTTCAACTCTTGGTGTCAAAGTACACTGTCCCCTGGCAACTCCCTGCATACACAAATCAAGGACCTCGGGTCGGTCTCTCTTGTCCACACTGGGTGCCAAATACTATGCCTGGAAAGGCCGCATAGAGGCTACATAAGGAAAACCTATCACTGTGCTCTGCGGCGGGCGCCCGTGTGGCGCAAGTTGGCTTTCGGGATGTCAGCGAGTTACTTGTGCGGTACAACACCCGCTTTCAAGAGATGGTCGATATCAGTTGCCTTTTCTTCTCAGTAGGTATACCCAAATATTGGTGTCCCGCCAGGCTTATCAATACCTATAGATCGCAGCAGTACTTATGTACCTGCTGAGAAGAAGAGGCAGCAGATATGCACCATCTCTCGACTGACAGCGGATGTTGGAACTGCGGCCAAAGTAAATCCGTGAGACCCAAAAGGGCCATGCTCGTCCTTCAAAGAAAAAAAAAAGATCATGTCACATCACTGTTCAAATACGAGGTATGATCAGAAAGTCATGATAGTTGGGCCGCCATTTGTAAACTGTTTATGTCACATACATAAAATTAGTATAACAAAAATGTCAGCCTTTGTCCTTTATTCGTGCACAGTATGGAGCTGGCATTTATCAGCCATGCCGCTGTGTCTCCTCATTAAAAAGTGATGTAAACAGCTGTGCTTGAAAAAAGTGGACTCTCCAAGATAATACATTTATTTCTACATTTATACATTACTAAAACTTTGAAACAGTCCTGTCAGAATCCAAACAAATTTGAAAGTTGCTTGATATGATACTTGTGTATTGTCTGGCACTGACTGCAAGTGGACTGTGCAATTTAATTGTAAAAGACTGAGAGGACTTTGAAGACACGTACTGGTCTGACTGTCAAATTTCAGCTGGGAACGAGCGAACATTGCTCTTAACGTACTTATTGGTAGGAAAATACGCTTATATTTTATTTTGAGAAAAAAAAAAGTATTTAAAAGTCCGACCTTTCTCTTATAAAAGTTCAAAGGATAGTGCGCAATGACCTTGACCTCCAATAACTATCTACCATAAGGATACACCATTTCTTGACAGAGGCTCAGATGCAACAGCAAGTTGATCGCTTAGAATAGCTGCACAAAGGTTTAGCATAAATGGCCTGTAACGACCGTGTCAGTGATGTCATCACTGAAGATGATACTTGCTTGTCCTATAACGGTAACCCCAGCTAACAGGTTGGCCTCTGATGAGAGGCTACGGGCACTTTTGTCAGATTTTCAGGATTCAGAGCAACATTTTCTCTAGTTAAAAAAAACAAACCCTGAGAAGTCCATGTCATTGTTCATATTTTGCCAGTGTAGCACGCAGTAAATGAAAAAAATTATTATGTAAGATTTATTTTTTCAAAAAGTGTTAAAGTCGGTTCATGAGCAGCGCGCGGCCAACTCTCAGTGGCCAGAACATCTTGTTTTTTTCTTGAAAATGCCAGTGACCACAAAGCCAAGGTCACTATGTCCTACACAGAGGAGCAGAACATGCGTGTTCTTCCTCAACTGTCGTACACTGACATTGTACATTGTACAGTCCGGACTTGCCGCGACCAATGCGACTTTTGTTTTTTTCCCTAAGCTGAAAAAGAGGCTGGCAGGACGGAGCTTTCCTGCATCCAGGACCTAACAAAAGCCGTAAATTCACAAGTCCGACCCTGACCTTCATTGCCTTTGAATCCCGCCTGAAGTAGCTGAAATTTTGCATAAACAGTGGAGGATAGCGCTATTACAAAATGTAAGAATATCAAAGTAAATTGGGCCAACGGTTTTGGTGTTATGGCACAATTATCATTCCTTTTTTTTTATATCTTTTATCATACCTCGTATCTCCACTGGCTACCTGTCAAGCAGTAAATAGAGTAGAAGCTGACCACTTTGTCAGTAAGCAAAGGTCCTCGGCCCCACGACAGCCGCTGTAAGCCCGTGCACGGCCGTGCGCGGGCCCACTGCGGCCGTCGTGGGACCGTAGACGTTTTGTTACTGGGGAACACTTTGATAAAACTCTTCCTGTATATAATTATGTCCATATCTCTTCTACCACACAATCCAACAAAAGCAAGATTTGTGTTGTGTTTATCTGAAAATCTTGTTTTTCCCAAGAAAAGATAAACCGTCATTTACCCTCACAGGACATGATATATTGACGCATTTAACCTCGGGACCCTGCAGCAGGAGATGGATTAATCATGATAATTCAAGGGTAGTGCCGGGCAGATGAGCTTGGCGCCTGATGGCGCCAAGCTCATCTGCCCGGCACTACCCTTGAATTATCATGATTAATCCATCTCCTACAACTGGTACATCGTCGTTAGACAACGCCTCCAAAATGCATTGCTTCCAGTCACTTTCTTAGCGCACCCCTCTTTCCTATCTCTTTTTTTTTTGTGCTTTGGGCCACAGTAGATCTATGATCACTGGTCCGGGGGGGGGGGGGGGGGGGGGTTCCATATGCATTGCTTCCAGTCACTTTCTTAGCGCACCCTCTTTCCTATCTCTTTTTTGGGGGGTGCTTTGGCTACAGTAGATCTATGATCACTGGTCGATCATGCACACTTCTCTCCCATGACAGTGCTTTTACTTTACTTTGTAACCTTCCTAAAATATTAGCACTGACAGTCTCCCCTTTTCTTTTCATTTATTACTACAATATCGACTGCAACCCCTTCCCCCCTTTTGGTAGGTTCTCTTTTAGGGTGCATGGAAATTTAGCTTTAGGTGGTGGCATGGAATGTATGCCCCTGCAGACACCACAGTAAAATGTGGCTGTCTTTGCAGGTAGGCAGAAATTCCTGCCTCCTCCAGTATTGCCGATGGTGTGCTGAAGAGGTCGCCAAGACCGAAACAGCTGTCCACACTCAGTCTGGACCCCCCTAAACAAAGCCTAGAATGCACTGAGTGGCTGGAACAGATGTGATACGCCTCTTTCGGGGGGGGGAGGGGGGACCTTCCATATGCATTGCTTCCAGTCACTTTCTTAGCGCACCCCCCTGTTTCTATCTCTTTTTTTTTTTTTTTTTTGGTGCTTTGGCCACAGTAGATCTATGATCACTGGTCGATCATGCACACTTCTCTCCCCTGACAGTGTTTTTACCTACTTTACTTTGTAACGCCTCCAAAAGGAAATGTGGTCGTGGGGTTAAGAGGGTTAATATAGGTCCATGTGTTTAGTGTGCTATTGTTAGTATTCAGGCCGCTGCAGAGCACGTGCCGGATGTTGAGCTAGCACCGCGGTATAGGCCGCTCTACGTACAACTGATTAATTCCTCCTAGGACAAAATATTTATTTCTAGGAATTATTTATTCCTAGGATTAAATCACATTTGTCTTGGGACACATTACTCAATCCTAGCATTAAATATTATGTCCCAGAATGAATTAATCAGTGGAACGGCCTGCCGCCATACCGGCAACCTCGGTACCTCGGACCGCCCGATAACTAAGGACCGTTTTCAACTACACACAGTTTACTTCTTGCAACAGTACTACACTACGCACAATTTACCTTTTCTGGCAACAGTACTACGCACAGTTTACATATTCTTTCAACAGTACTACGCACAGTTTACGTCTTCTTTCAACAGTACTACGCACAGTTTACGTCTTCTTGCAACAGTACTACGCACAGTTTACGTCTTTTTGCAACAGTTCTACGCACAGTTTACGTCTTCTTGCAACAGTACTACGCACAGTTTACGCCGTCTTCTTTCAACAGTATTACGCACAGTTTACGCCGTCTTCTTTCAACAGTACTACGCACAGTTTACGTCTTCTTGCAACAGTACTGACTACAAACAGTATACGTCTTCTTGCAACAGTACTGCGCACAATTTACAGTTTCTCGCAACAGTACTGCTCATCACTAAGAGTTGAGGGCACGTTGCATTGACATCTCTAACACGGCAGCGAATATCGGACTTGCGGTCCAAGCAAACCCCCTTGACGTCGTGGCAAGTCCTTGGTGGAGGATGTGTTGTCGTCGTGGACTCAGGTTCCCCAGACGATAATTGCCCATTACCTGATTATTGCCGAAGGAAAACGTAATGAATACATTGACGAAGTTGGCAACTGATCAATTCATCGGGCGATATTTGTACTTTAGCAAAGTGCAACCGGTCTTTTATTGAAGCCCGGGGCGACGGATACACCAGAACATAATACTGACGAGCAAAAGAAATGCGACATCATTCGAGTCACCCGGGAATTCCCATTGAAGTGTTTCCGATGACTCAAATGATGTCTCATTTCCTTTGCTCGTCAGTATGATATATCTGCCTACTTCATGAATGTCAAAGGTTTGAATACGTTAAGAAATAAATCCGGCAGTTTCGTCAAACAAATGTCAACATGAACTGAAAGGTTTCATCCAAATTTTCTTTCATCACTCATTTGGGATAACCGACACATTAAGCACGCAAATAAAAATTTACATGCACTAATGTTTAAGATGCAATAAAACAAAATACAGTAAAGTGCAATAAAATAAAGACAATAAATGAAGTGAAAATTAGAATAAATAACAACATAATAATAAGTGTAAATAATTAAATAAATGAATGAAGGAAATAAAGAATAAATAAATAAATACCCTACAGGCAAAAGAGGGTGAAACTTATACTGACCTTGTTCAAAGACAATCAGAACGGCAACAAACAAAAGCGCCATGACACATCTTGTTGATGCCATATTTCCTCGTATGATGGGCGGGAACAAGACTGCTGCAGCACACTATTACTTTCACACTGAGGACTGCTGCAAACTGTTCCACGTTATCTTGTTTGTCTTATGTCAGACTGGCCTTCAACTTATATCTTAGGCGATGGCGTCGAGGCCGTTTGGGGGGGGGGGGGGGGGGGGGAGGGCGGACAGGGCGCAGCGTGCTTAACAACATGTTATTGTCCAGTCTCCAAAAGTCTGAAAAATCAGTCAAACAACGAAAAGTGTAGGGCATAGGGGCCTGACAAGTGATGCTTTGACTAAATGCAAATCCTCTGCCGGCGCCGCCGCGTGCGCGCGGCCACCGTGTAAATAGCTCAAGTCAGAATGGCCTCGTGCGTACGGCCACCGCGTAAATAGCTCAAGTCACTTCAGAAGACTGACTTGAGCTATTTACACGGTGGCCGTGCACACGCGGTGGCGCAGCGGATTTGCATTTAGTCAAAGCACCACTCGTCAGGCCCCTATGGAGTAGGGCAAATGAAAACTGACAGTCCAACTTGCCACCTCTCCCAAAATAGTGCCCCCCCCCCCCACCCCACACACACACACACCACACACATCTCATCCCCCTTTCCCTGCACACGGCGGTTTCTACGCGGCCATTGTGATCGGTATGCCAACGTCAGTATCTTTACGGATCAAACGTACTTGTCTTTAGTTTCTACAACCGCAACACAAACAACAACTGCGACAACAACAACATCAACAAAGAAAATCCCATCAAAGAAAGAAACGCGCTAGGAATGGACAATTACAACACGATATTTATTGTGTTGAATTGTTTTTTCTTAGCGTGTTTCGGCTTTCTTTCTTGGGATTTTATTTATAGTCTACACGCTTGGCAGTCACCTTTCTGGTCTTGACAACAACAACAGCAACACGCAAGTACGCTTACAGAATACTACGCTCCTGTGATTTATTTCTATGTCTTCTACATCTTTCTGTGACAAAGTACACACACAGTTTGCAGTGCACGACTCAGTTTAAGCCCAGGACTGCAGAGAAAAACTACACACGATCCAACCGCAAAGACATAAATCAGCTAGAGGCATAGATCCTCATGAGCCCCCGCAACTGCGGGGGCTCATGAAGATCTATGTCTCTAGCTGACCCCACTATGTATTCACGTCTCTTGGACGGCTGTGCTCACTTTGGCACTGAATTAGCACAACTGAACCCAGGACACATTCTGCGACCACTTGCACTGGAGGTGTTGACTCCTTCCCCGCCACAGTAGGTACACTGGACGTAACAATTTTGTTTCTAAAAACTGATCTTGGTTCATTGAACGACGAGAAGCCAACACTGTCCAAGAAACATAGATACAAATAGGACTCGGCAAGAGACACAGATCCTCATACGCCCCCGCAGTCGCGGGGGCCGCTCATGAGGATCTATGTCTCTTGCAGTTGGATCGTGTTCTATTTTCTTCTCGGCAAATCCGCAAAAGTCATGCAACCAGTCATGGGCCACCCATAGACTGTAAGGTCTCATGAGAATCTGCGCACGTTGCTGGAGCTCTTCGCCGCAATATTTGCTGATCCAGTATCACGGCCATTGCGGCGTGCATGAGTCTGGAACAGTTTACGTCAGACTCTTGCAGCAGTACTGCTGATCGCTGTACGGGCACACCGCGGTCTCATCCGCGCCGCCACGACAATGGATAAAAGACAAGCGGGCCAGGCAGACTCCCTGGATGTCGTGGCAACTCTTTGGCGGTGGATGGGTTGTCATGGAATCTGTGTCCCCTGACGATATTTGCCCGCTACCTGGTGATTTAAAAGGGAAAACGCAATGTTTGCATTCACGGAGCATCAGGGTGGATCAGTTTTGTCAATTACAAAGTGTCAGTCAGGAAAGCGGGAACATCTATTTTTAAATTAAAGGACCTTAGGGATTTATCAGATTATATAATTGTCTTTTTCCTGAGTTTCAATAAAAAAAAAATAATACGTAATTTAAATTTATCGTGAGAGGTTTGCTAGAACAAGACATGAAAGCCATCCATCCATCCATCCATACATCCATCCGCCCGCCCGCCCGCCCGTCCAAACAAACAAACAAACAAAACAAACAAACAATAAACGAACAAAAATGAACAACAGTTGAAAGCCATCCCGATCCATCCATCCATCTACCCGCCCGCCCGCCCAAATAAACAAACAAACAAAAAACGAACAAACAAACAAACAAACAAATGAAAAAATTAACAAATCATCAACAACCACCAACGATAAAAACGGTTTAATACTAACCTTGCTCAAAGAGCATCACGGCCGCAAGCAAAAGTGCCATGATACATCTTCGTGCTGCCATTTTTCAAATACGACGCACAGCATAAGAAACCGCTCACTTAAGCTATAAGAACAGGCAGACTGTGGCAGACTGTTTCACGCTGTCTAGTACGTCTGTCTGTCCTGCGTCATATCAGACACCAGTGCGCAGAGAACCTCGGGTCGACGACAGCCGCAGTTGGCCCGCGCACCTTTTGCTGCATATGTGACCCATCCGGCCACGAGGACATTCACTTCTTAACCCTTTTCATTCTGATACACTACTGCTTGAAATTATTTTGACTATGATGGTTCAAAGGTGGTGCCAGAATAGCTTGGCGCCTCAGGCACCAAGCTATTCTGGCACAACACTAAACTGTTTTATTTATCTCCTAATCAGTAATGCAGCCGTCATACGAAAATAAGCAAAGTTTTTAAAAAATCAGCCTCAGGATGTAATGGGTTAAAGGGTGTGCCTATGCTTATCTTTAGATCGTGCTCGTCTTCAGCTTCAATGTTCGGAACGATAAGATTGTCTTTATTACATGTACTGCGTACACGTAATAAAGAAACATGTATTCAGTTTCAAATTGGTATTTTTCAGAACATTGAGAATCGTGTTCAGTTTCAATATTTCTGCCGTTAACTCATTCGAGACGTACCGCCTCCGAATGCGCGGCTTATGCCGCGTATCCGGAGGCGGTACGTCTAGAATGAGTTAAATTCATTAAATTAATTTCATTAAATTCATCAATAAACGTCCATTATTGAAAAAAGCGAGATTTGCACTGTTCGATATATCCATTTTGGAGAAAAGCGAGATTTGCATTGTTATTCAATGACAATCTCGCTTTTCTCAAAGCTGGACATAATGGCTTTGCAATATACTCGTATCGACAGATTTGGAACGATGAGATTGTTTGTGACATATACTGCGTACATGTATGAAGGAAATTCTTAATTTTCTAATATTGAAACTTAAGACGAGTGAATAGTGTACAGTCTTGTATGGTGTTCACATAAATATTTTTTTTACTTAGCGAAGACTGGATAGATGTTTTGCATACACTAAACAAATATTACTATTTATACGTAGTCCTACCCCTCGACCCTCTCAGAATTCCCTCAAAACACCAAAACAAACATAAGAAAAGAAAACAAAAACAAAACCAAAAACCAAAAAACCTACTAATATCTCAACAACAAAACAGCCAACCAACCAACTAAGTAACTATACTTAATATATAATTAACCAAACCATCCAAACAACAAGAAAGCAGCCAGCCAACCAACAAATCAGCCAACCAACCCAAAACAAACAAAAACGACGAAAAGTTAAAATAATTAATTTCGGTTTAAAAGTCAAATACAATTACACATTTTGACAGGGAAGTAAATTTTCATCATTTAACCACTTAAATGCCGGGGAAAGGCGAACTTCACCTATCTGTAAGTGACATAAAATTCTCACGAGCCTCCGCATTCGCGCGGGCTCACGAGGATTTATGTTTCTTGTTAGGCCTATGTTATGTGTGCCTATGTTTGGTCTCATTTCATTTGTTTCTTTGCGCGAATGTCGGTCAGTGCAAAGTGGTTTCAGACGCGAAATCTGCGATCACTATTGGCAGCGAAGGGGTTACGTTTCACTGACAATAGTTAGAGCTCCATGCAACAGTATTCCACCGTGTTGTCATAACAACCGGTGTGCAGCTTCTGACCCCGGCAGTAGATTCTGGAGTAGATGCTGAGACAGGTTCCACCGGCAGCTTCACATGGCAACTCGTCACTAACGCTTCCGGTTGTAGAAGGAGGCGTCATGTCCTGTTGCTGCTCTGTAACAAAAACTACGTACGTTTGCATCTCTGAGGTGGTGAGAAGGTTGTGTTTCGAAAGTCTTCCTACCCTAAAACTGGAACTTGATTGTCCATAGTAACCAAAAGTAACTGCAGCAAATGCATTTTCATTCAAGAACTTTTTCTTGGCAGTGAATGGTTTAACTCATTCTGCCCGCGACACACCACAGCAAGATATGGCTCGACCGTGATAATTCAAGGGTGGTGGCAGAATAGCTTGGCGCCTATAGGCGCCAAGCTATTCTGCCACCACCCTTGAACTATCATGATAGATCCGTCTCAGTCTTGAATTGTAATGAAGTCCTCATTGGATAACTCTAAAGTGTGGGTATTTCGTACCTCGGGCACCACCCATATCTTAAAGCATCTTGGATCAACCACTGTCTGTCTGGCAAACACGTTGTTTTCTAGGCAGGAAGTGGTACGTGTACATCCAAAATGAGAGCATGGGGCACCTAGTTACCTTGCATTGCAACACAAAATATTAAGTTTAGTTGTGAGTATCTGGCAGTATCTTGGAAAGGTCACTTTCTGCCTGGTGAGCAATAGTTTTAAACCAGGCGGAAAGTGGTGCATCCAAGACGAAGAGCACGGGAGCAAGTCCTCCCCAGATACCTTGTATGGCTACTACAAATTGAGCGTCGTCTAGAATCCGAGACTTACCCTGCACTGTAAGTAGAGCAGATGCTGACCTCCATTCAAGCGATCCCAAGACGAGAACGCAAGCCAACAGCACAACAGCCTTCATGACTCAAGCTAAGTCAGATTTTCAAGTACTTTTTGACTGCAAGAAATATACTTCACTTGTGTGTACTTCGTAGTCTATCTGCGTTCGTTGTAAAGAAAGTATAACTTGTGTTATCTCTCTCTCTCTCTCTCTCTCTCTCTCTCTCTCTCTCTCTCTCTCTCTCTCTCTCTCTCTCTCTCTCTCTCTCTCTCTCTCTCTCTCTCTCTCTCTCTCTCTCTCTCTCTCTCTCTCTCCACGCAGAATTCAGTTCTTCACGAACACGACAAAAGGCATGGACTAACCCCTTTCTGGCCAGATATAATTGTAACATGTACACTTTACAGTGACATTCAGCTCTGACACACCTAAACTGATCTTGAACTATGATTGGTAGACCATTATAGTTGAAGGGTGGTGTCAGAATAGCTTGGCGCCTGTAGGCGCCAAGCTATTCTGGCACGACCCTTCAACTAGCATAGTCGATCCATCACCTAAACTACAATGTAGTCTTCAGAGGTTGGGCTTTCCACCTTGGAGCTCAATGGGTTAATTTAAAATTCAACGACAGCAATAAAGTTTGCATGCTTAGCTATTTTAGACCATGTGTCTGTATGTCAGAGGTTAACGCCCTAGATTTGATCAAAGTTGATAAGGACTGGCACGAGGATTGGAAGCAAATTCTGCTGCGCACTACGCGTAGCCTTGGCTGTCCTCAGCTCCGGTGACAAAGAAAGTACATGTACCAAAGTACTCGTTGCGAAAATAGGTAGAACGTGAAACGGCCCGTTCGATGCCGTACGGATTCCTAGGCCACAAAGATAATATCTTACACTGGTTTTCTCCCTCGATCTGCTTCGCATGCATACACTCACTCGCTCAGTCAGTCAGTCGGTTCATCAGTCGGTCGGTCACTCACTCACTCACTCACTCACTCACTCACTCACACTCACTCACTCACTCACTCAAGGAATAAAGCAATTGATTGACTAAATGACTGCTTCATTCATTCATTTATTTATCGATCAATCGATCGATCGATGAATGAATGAATGAATGAATGAATGAATGAATGAATCAATCAATCAATGAATCAATCAATCAATCAATGACGGAATAGGTCCGCCCGTCCGTCCATCCGTCCATCCATCTATCCATCCAATTATATATAAAGCAATGAAACTCAGCAACAGCATAAAATTAAGATAACTGTATTAACATTCCAACACATAACAAGAGCGTAATCACAGAGTAATTATAATATGCGCGCGTGATTCCATTGCTTCATCGCCTTTCTGAACAAAATACACAGTCAGCTTGCGGTGCAAGAACAACTCCATTCAGTAATCCATCTAAAATCTGCCAACAGGTATAGATTCTAGAAAATATGTACCTCTTGCTCAGTGACCCTCTCCATAAGGAATTCAGGAATTCAGGAATTTATTTAACGTCTTTCCACACATTGGTGATATTAGACAAAAACAACAACAATATATATATATATATATAATATATATATATTATTTTATATATATATTATATATATATATATATATATATATATATATATATATGTTTGGGGGCGGTCCGTGGCGCAGTGGTTAAGGCGCCTGCCACCAATGCCAAAGGTGCGTGGTTCGATACCGGGTTCCGGCGTTGGACTTTTCTCCTCTGGTAAGTGTCACCGTTAATTCGGGCGGACCGTCGGGGGTTCTTTCTCCGGGTACTCCGGTTCTTCCACCCCCCCCCCCCCCCCATCCCCCACACTTTGGTACCGGTCTCAGGCCACTTTACAAATTTCAAATACAAGCGATCAAAAATCTCTGTAACTTCAGTAGCTGACTGGCCCTTCGTTTGTCTTGTACTGTCTTTGTCTTAAATGGCGTAAATCCGTGTCTGTTTCGTGAGTGTGTGTGTTGGGTTTCAGGCGCGGCGCTTTGAGTCGATTTCCCCAAAATTGAGAAAAAGCGCCTATATAATAACGGTATTATTATTTTATTATATATATATATATATATATATATATATATATATATAATATATATATATATATATATATATATATATATATATATATATATATATATATATATATATATATATATATATATATATATATATATATATATATTACCCTCTCCATAACCCTTTGGCAGCCGGCAGCGACAAAAACAAAAAACAAAAACCGCTACCGAAAGGCAAAGGATTAACCCATTCAGCCCTGACGCACTACAGCAGGAGATGGGTCGACCATGATAATTCAAGGGTAGTGCCAGATTAGCTTGGCGCCGACAGGCGCCAAGCTAATCTGGCATTGCCCTTGAATTATCATGGTCGAACCATCTCCTGCAACAGGTGCATAGTCGTTAGATGACGCCTCCAAAATTTGGGAAATACGTGCGTCGGGCTGAATGAGTTAATATAGTCCAATATAAAGGTCACTGCCGAGTGCATTCGGCAATAACAGTTTAATTACGTCAGACTCTTGCAACAGTATTGCGCGAAACGGTGCGGGCACGTTGCTTTGTGGTCCCTAACGCGGCAATAGACGAAGGACTTGCGAGCCAGGCAGTAACCCTGGATGTCGTGGCAAGTCTTTGGTGGGGGGTGTGTTGTAGACTCAGGGTCCCCAGACGATAACTGCCCATCACCTGGTGATTTCCGAAGAAAACAATTGTGAATCCATTGGCCGTTGGTAACGGATCAATTCATCAGACGATATTTGTGCATGAAACGTACACGCGTTTTCATCGAAGGGTGACAGATTCGCCAGATTTATATTTGATGAAGCGATCTATGGGCCAGTTGCATGAGTGGGCTTAGTCCTGCGCCAGCCACTAAGCAAGGTGCTCCGCTGTAGCGGAGCACCTTGCTTAGTAACTGGCGCAGGACTATGCTTGAGGGTTGACGAAGGCTAAGAGGAACTTGATTTTTTTCCAAACTTTCGTTTTTCATTCGTTGAGAAGTCGCACTCACAACGCTTGCAATGTGCAATAAATATTAATGTAATAAATAGAAATGCAAACATATGTAGTCAATCTAATTTAATAAAAATTTAAGTAAATAAACATAAAAAACAAAGAAAAAATGACCAAAAAAATAATGAAATACCGGTAACAAACTATGAAACGGAAAAAAAAACCCAGTTTTATACTGACCTTGTTCAAAGACAACCAGAGCGACAACAAACAAAAGCGCCATGACACGCCTGGTTGCTGTCATATTGTCCCCGTGTGATGAAAACAACACTGCTGCAGCACACTATTACTTTGACACTGGGGACTGCTGCAAACAGTTGCACGTTATCTTGTTTTGTTTGTCTGGCATAATATCAGAGTGGCCTTCAACTTATATCTTAGACATAGCTACTGGGGGAGAAGTAAGGGGAGGGGTGGGGTGGGGTGCAGCGTGCTTAACCCTCTTTCGAAACGTGCCGCCCCCGGATACGCGGCTTTAAGCCGCGTATCAGGAGGCAGCACCTCTCGAATGAGTTAACATGTTCACTTTTCAGCCTATGCAAAAATCAGAAAATCAAAAATGGGAGGGAGGGGGCGTTGGGGGGGGGGGGGGGGGCATGTGTGTGTGTGTGTGTGTGGGGGGGGGGGGGTGGGGGTGGGGGGTGGGGTGGGGGATTGGGGAGTAGAGGAGTAGTGAGCTGACAATCCCACCTGCGACCTCTCAAAACTTTCGCGGGTATGCCTATGTTTATCTTTACATTAATCGTACTTGTCTTCAGCATCAGCATCACCATCAACAACAACAACATCATCATAAACAACATAATTAACAACACAACAGCAGCAGCAACAACAACAACTCGCAACTGCACTTACAGAATATACGCTCGTGTAATCTTATAAATGACAAAAGAAAAATAAGTGAAGGGCATTTACATAACGAAATTGATACATGCAATCACGTAAACTCAACCTTCTTCAAATGCGAAAATTCAATGTCAATCGGTGTTTTATTAATTTACTCATTCTCACCGATTGATACTGAATCTTTCGTGAGAAAAATATACAGTGTTTTCCCTTTTCAACATTTTCACAAGTTTCAATAAAGAGGTGTAGAGGTTTGCCTTTTCGATGAGTATTGGGTGTGTATTCATGAAAATGCAAGATACTTTTTCCCTCAAGCACCCTACCGTGCCACTCTGTATGCCCGTTCATTCATTCATTCATTCATTCATTCATTCATTCATTCATTCATTCATTCATTCATTCATTCATTCATTCATTCATTCATTCATTCATTCAATAGCTGCAGAAGTGTCGTATAGCGTTGCCGCCGGCAACTCTATACGACACTTCCACAGCTGTTGATGCGGGGCACCTTGAATGAGCTAACACTTCAACACACAAAAAACAAGAGCAAATCACATTGTAGTCATGTGCACGTGAGTTTCACTTGTTTCTTCGTCTTTATGAACGAAATACACAGTCAGTTTGCGGTGCAAGAATAACCCCACTCAATAACTCACTGGCGGCAAGACGCATCCGGATACGCGGCATCAATGCCGCGTATCCGGATGCGGCTAGCCACCAATGAGTTAACCGCATCTAACGCCCAAGATGCGTACATTTTAGAAAATCTGTGCTTCTTGCTGGCTGGTCCTCTTCACGATAATACAGCTCCAACATAAGGGCCAGCGCGGACTCCATTAGACTGTGACAGTTCATGATATCCATATAAAAAGGTTAACTGACAAGCGTGTAAAATGCGAAGAAAATCCCAACAACGAAAGAATCACGCTTAAAAAGGACATTTGCAGCACAATTACGCGTTGTACGTGTATTTTCTAAGCGTATTTTGGTTTCTTGGTTCTGATTTTCTATGACAATTCACGTCATACTCTTGCAACAGAACTGCTCACTATTGGGACACGTTGCATTGTTGTCCTTAACACGACAATAGATGACGACCAGGCGGGATAAGCAAACGCCATTGACATCGTGGCAAGTCTTTGGTGGAGGAGACGTCGTTGTGGACTCAGAATCACCGGACGGTAATTGTCCATCACCTGGTGATTGGCAAAGGAAGACACACATGATTTTGCATCCATGGGCTGTTGGTAACGGGTCGTTTTATCCGACGTCATAAAACATGAAAACATTTTCATGAAATGGCGAGTAAGATCACCAGATCAAATATTTTATGAAGTGATCTTGGGGCCAGTTGCATTAGTGAGCTTAATACTGCGTCAGCCACTAAGCAAGGTGCGCGGAACACCTTGCTTAGTGGCTGGTGCAGGACTACGCTTCCCCACAAACTGACCCCAGGATGTTTCACAAAGGCAAATTTGAACTGAAAGTTTGTATTTAAATTGTCTTTTTTCTTTCGCTGAGGCAGAGGACTCAACAAAACATGCAAGATAAAACATAAAGTATGAAAATTATTTAACGACAAACAAGAAGGCAATAAATGTAATAAAACAAAATAAACACAAAATAAACATTAAAATGAAAGTAAAAATGAAAAAAAAAACATGAATAAATATATAGATAATAAACAACAAATAAATGAATAAATAAATACATAATATATAAACCACAGGCAACAAACTATGAAACTGAAAACAGTTGTATACTGACCTTTTTCAAAGACAAACAGAGCGACAACAAACAAAAGCGCCATGACACATCTTGTGGCTGCCATATTGTCCCTTACGATGAAAACAACACTGCTGCAACACACTGTTACTTTGACACAGTGGACTGCTGCAAACCGTTTCACGTTATCTTGTTTGTCTGTCTGGCACTATACCGGAGTGGCCTTCAACTTATATATTAGACAGAAGAGTGCTCAAGTCAGCCCAACACATTACTTTCAAGCCTCTGGAACTATCAAAAAAACAACCCAAAAAACAAAAACTCAAACAACGTGGGTAGTGTGGGTGTCGTGGGGAGTGAGGCGAGTGTTGATGGGCAGGGGGGCGGGGAGGGGGAGGGGAGGGGGAAGGGGCGGGGAGGAGATGAAACTAAATGTCCAGCCTGCGACCTCTTCAAAACGATATCCCCTTCATCTCCGCCCCCCTCCATCCCCCCCCCCACCCCTCCGCCCCCACCCCGATCCCGCGCTTCTTACGCCACTTACATGGGAATGCCTATGTTTATCTTTAAATCAATCGTACTTGTCTTCAAGATCAACATCACTAACATCATCTTTAACACCACCACCACCAACAACAACAAGAGCAACAACAACAACACACACAAACCAGATAGGTGAGGCTAGCGCTGGCAGAATTGTACACAAACCAAGAGGAATCAATCAGCGCCGGACAGACAAACAGTTAGATCCCCTGCCCCCGCCTATCAGGCACCCAATCGCCAGCCCACAGAGAAATACGCAGGCATAGAATAAGACGATCATTTGCATCTTCAAAAAAGATGCATCAGGTCTCTTATATAACCCATGTCTTTTTCCGGAACTTAGGAAGTAGGCAGGGGAAACATAATACACAAATACGAAGGTCAGGTATGTGGTCAGGTAAATACCCTAATTTCCCACAGTACGATGCACAGAACATTACACAACAATGTAACGATATAGCGATACAAATTTGCCTCGAGTTATAAATACTCACAAACCAGATAGGTGAGGCTAGCGCTGGCAGAATTGTACACAAACCAAGAGGAATCACTCAGCGCCGGACAGACAAACAGTTAGATCCCCTGTCCCCGCCTATCAGGCACCCAATCGCCAGCCCACAGAGAAATACGCAGGTATAGAATAAGACGCTCATTTGCATCTTCAAAAAAGATGCATCAGGTCTCTTATATAACCCATGTCTTTCTCCGGAATGGCGCTGAGTGATTCCTCTTGGTTTGTGGGCTGGCGATTGGGTGCCTGATAGGCGGGGGCAGGGGATCTAACTGTTTGTCTGTCCGGCGCTGAGTGATTCCTCTTGGTTTGTGAACAACAACACGGCATTTACACGCACAATACATACGCCCGTGTGATTTATTCCTACGTCTTTTAAAGCTTTATGAACGAAGTACACACACACACGGTTTACAGTGCAAACACGACCCTGTTAATCCCATTTACTCTGCAAGAGGAATTTATCCTCATGTACCCCCAATGACTGCAGGGATTCATTCATTCATTCATGTAGTGATTTTATTCATGCGGTGATTTAATTTTGTATCAATAAATATAAAACGACAAGATTATATCAGAAAAAAATGGACTTAAATTTCCAAATCTGCATTGCTGGTGTCAGTTGCATGAGTGGGCTTAGACCTGCGCCAGCCACTAATCAAGGTAAGTGGATCACCTTGGGCCAGTTACATGAGCGAGCTTGGTCCTGCGCCAGCTACTAAACAAGGTGCGCCGCTATAGCGGCGTACCTTGCTTAGTGGCTGGTGCAGGACTAAGCTCGCTCATGCAACTGGCCCCGTGTCCTCTATAGCGAAGCACCTTGCTTAGCCGCTGGCGCAGAGCTAAGCTCTCTCATGCAACTGGCCCCTGGGTTTTAATTGCGTAAATAGTGCACCCTCAAAGAAATCTCATCTAATTTTAACGAGAATCCTACTGGCGATACCCGCCGTGAGATGGCCTTAGTCGCCTGCTCGGCGTCAATCCCAAATAACTGACTACCTACTGGCGATACAGCTAGTTACGCGTCATTTTCGCCGAGCGGTATCGTCAGTAGCAATCAAGGAATTAACGCAAGCTGGAGACGGATCAGGTCTGTAAAGGATCACGATGTCCATGCTGGATAGTGCTTGCTTATCAAAGTGTGTTTGTGCTGGCGCCAAGCTGCTTAACTGACTATCCATCTAATTCCACTGTCGACACATCTTAGGACATTTCAGCAAGTATTTTGTAGAGCACAAAATAACTCAACGCATTCTGGTGATGAATTAATCGTAGAAATGTATTCTGGCCTTTGATATTGGACCTTACGGCTTTGAGCCGTAAGGTACACAATCACAGGCCAGCCCACTCTTTCAATATCTGAGCGGAACCCCCCCACCCCCCTCCCCGCCCCCAAAGCTAACCCCTTCACTGCCGATGGACGTGTATTGTGTTTCTGAAATCTTTGTTTGTTCAACTTGTTTTAAAGACTCCGAAACGTCCAAGGAACATGGATACAAAAACTACAGAGGCATATGAGGATGTATGTCTCTTGCAGCTGGATTGGGTTCACTTCTTCTCAGCAACGAAGTGGTTCAGTAAAGCCATCTACTCCATGGAGGGCTTTGATTGCTAAAATTCGTCGATACAACGGATTATCCACGTTGTCTTGCCTCAGCTAAGACTTCTCTATATTTCTTTTCGCAGTCCATGCGAGGTTGCGAAAGTACTAAAGGTTTCATCAGCATGTTGAGCCTAAGGGAAGAAACTCTCCTGTCTACAAAGGAGAAGAAGAGCAGACAAGTCTTTCATTTTACGACATTCAAACTTCATGACTCAAGTTAGCCCCATTTGTCCAGCATTATTGTAAAGACATGTCAAGAACATTTCAAAAGACGATATTGCGAACTGTTAACCCTTTACTGCCTGGAGTAGGTCGCTTTAATGCGATGTACACTTCTCACAGAAAATCGTAGACCGTTTGTCTAGCAGTCAGATTCGGCTCCGCTGTGCTTTATAATAAAATTTTATTGGCCAATATAAACGTAGTGATGGACAGCGTTATCGCAAAACTACCTCAACAGCATCAGTAAATCTTCCCCTGAAAAGTGGCACATATCTTCATAAGCCCCGCTACCGCAGGGGCTTATGAGGATCTCCACTGACTTGCCTACATTAATAAGTCACTTGTACCCACATTTTCCTCAAATTGAATAGGCTTCTGGGTGTTTTATCTCTGACAGTAGCAGCAATTTTGAATGTCGTCTGCACCGCCACCTTTATCTCTGCGACAGGTGAGGTGTCGAGTTATCACCCTTTACATATCGTGTTGAGAGTTATCTTCCTTGGGAGCTTATGGCGGCGCAAAAATGTGACGCGGCTGTGGCAGATTGCTGTGAAACGAGGGAATTTTATTGTGTCTGAGACTGATGTAAATTTTACTATGTGATTATGTGCAAAGCCCAAAGCCAAGTAAAACACGCGAAGCGAGAAGTGGGTTGTTTTTAGAACATTCAAAGTTTCATGTGTTTACTTCAAGTATGGTCGCAGTCCGTGAACACTATGCAGGGGCGGATCTGGGGTCCAGACCACCCCACCCCCTCCCTCATCCCCCGCCCAAATTTGTTTACAATGCTATAACAAAGTCTCTTTGGGGTGTTTAACCCCCGCCCCCACCCCCACCCCCCTCCTCCGTTTCATGATATTTTGGCTAGTGGTGATGAGAGCCTTAACACATACAATCACCTTCTCCCCCCCCCCCCCCCCCATTTTCACACACACACACACACACACACACACACACACACACACACACACACACACACACACACACACACATACACACACAGACACACGTTCTACTGTTCCTAACCCCCCACCCCACCCCCACCCCTCCCAACCCACCCGTTGTTTTGATATTTTGGCGAGTGGCGAGTCCTGACACACGCGCACTGATTGCTTTTTCGGTCACTGGAAGCAAGGTCTTACGTTCTGGAGGCATTTTGTGTCAGGTTGAAGGTCCCAAACAAAAAGTTGAAAGCTCCACCCCCCCCCCCCCCCACCCCCTCGAGGTAACTGATCGCCCCTTCTCTCTCTCTCTCTCTTGTTTTTTTTTTTTTGTTGTTGGATTTTTCTCCTCTTTTATGCTTTTCGTACATTTAAATGTTCTGGATAATGATGCTGTTGTTGTTTTTTCTTTAATATTTTATTGTGTTGCTCGATGTATATTTATGTGTGTAGTGTAGTAGGACAGTTTGTAAGAGAGGTATTCGCCGGCATGCCTAAATCTCTCTCTCTCTCTCTCTCTCTCTCTCTCTCTCTCTCTCTCTCTCTCTCTCTCTCTCTCTCTCTGCGTTGACGGGAGTTGCCTGCCCTTGGCAAGGTGGGGACACGAAATTTCTGGCGTCCAGAAATTGCGATATTTTTTGCTGTCAAACTACGTCAACATGCCCGTCACCGGACTCCCGTCAGCTGCAGAAGCTGTCCTGCAGTCTGTACTGTCCAGCCATCACACCACGTCATGGAAACTGACCGGGGAAGGGACTAACCTAGTGTTTGTACTACGGCTGTGTTCAGCGGACAGGGACGAACAACACACCGACATTGCACCGACCGGCTACTGGCGACGAAAACCACCGTCACAAGTGCGTAGAGACTTACGGAGGGCACAGGTCAGAAACAAGGTAGGCAGTTTGTATAGCTGCAACGGTTTATTAGACAACACGAACGTGAAAGAAATTGAGGTTCACACGTACAATGACAATTACAATCAAGAATGTGGAAATGACAGTACACTACAGTACACGAGAACCATCACCCAGCCAGACAACACACCGTGTAGTGACCATGCAGCACGTGCAACAACACCGCCGTTAGCTGAGACGCACGAGATCACAGTACACATGGAAACTGAAACACCAACAGAGACAGTGCACGCATGCACCGCTGATGTTGACAATATTAACTGTGCTAGACCTGTAACGGGTGTGTGTGACACAGAAATCAGAGATGCAGAATCACGTGGCTTTGACCCCAAACAAGTGTACACGTTTGTCACCTCTCAGACCGAGTCAACAAAAAAGAAACTACTGGACACATCGAGGAACCAAGGACTAAAGAAGGTAGTCTCCCACTCAAAGAATGGAAAGAACTATTTAGTGGCCGAGAGTGACGATTTTGTACTTATGTACGACATTCGTATCCCAGGGACTGTGTGTTATGACGTCAAGTGTGACCCAGTGACCGGCAGAGTTTTGGAGATGGTGTTTGCTCTTGGTCTTCTGCCAGCTGTAAGTGACAACGAGTATAAACAGGACATTGAACGTATCCAGCAAGACTTGCTTGCCTTGGCCAGGATTACACAGTGCTACCTGGCTAAGGCAAGCAAGTCTTGCTGAACATTAGCATGAACAGGAAATTTTTTTGTTCATATTAATTATCTGTCATTTTATTCTCCCGGACAAGTGACATGACACTTAGGCGATTCAAGGACGCTGTATTCACAGGACCCATCATGTCACGTATTCATGAACCCAACGAACTGAACTTTAATGACATGGATTCCATGTCATTGCAAACCCCCACCCCTTCCCTAACCCCACCCCAAATCCCCTTTATACCCCCAACCCCTCCCCTGTCATTTTTCTGTTGTTATTGTGATTCTCATCGCTGTATTTTGCTGATGGGCTGATGCCTGAAGCAATAAACCAGTTCGAGTTCGAGTTCTCTCTCTGCGTTTCTCTAAAGTGAGGGGTTGGGTGAGTGATAAGGCGTGGGGGTGGGTGGGGCTTAGATTTGACCGCCAGGTCCATTATATTTAGTATTCCGGCCACAACTTTCTACGATGAGTATTCGGAATATAATAATGTGATGGATTGCACGAACATCAAACTCAAAGTCGCTGTAATATTTAAAAAAAAAGAAAACTCTCGCCCCATCCTAGCCAAGGCCACAACGTGCAGTGCCTTTGCTTTCATAACCCCCCCCCCCCCCCCAAAAAAAAAAAAAAAAAAAAAAAAAAAAAAAAAAAAAAAAAAAAAACACGAAACTTTCTTCAAGCATGAACTCATTCGAGACGTGCCGCGTTCGGATACGCGGCCTAAAGCTGCGTATCTGAATGCAGCACGTCTCGATTGTGTTAAAACCCATAATCATCAGTCTGGATACCTGCAGACACCTTTATTTTTCATCTCGAGAGGAGAGATACCTGATGCCATCTCTGCCTTTTACGGTGATGGGAGGCATGGTCGTTACGGTCACGGATTCACGATGACTTCGTTTTTGTTAGTCGCGAATTACAACAATTAACCCTTTGCCTCTCGGTCGCGGCTTTTTATTCCTGCAGGAATCACCTCGACAAAAACCGAGACCGACAGCCAATGGGTTAACTCATTCGAGACGTGCCTCATCAGGATACGCGGCAAAAAGACTTGTATCCGAATGCTGCGCGTCTGAAACGTGTCAAGGTTCGAATCGTCACGAATTATGGCAGTTTTTCATGAATGACGTGTTATAACGAGGTTCTTTTACGAGTCACGAAAAAAAAAAAAAAAAAAAAAAAAAAAAGCAACGGCGTGTCATAATCAACCCTCGCTCTCCCCTGTTATTTTTGCTGATCTGTGATTTTGAACATTACGGCGTATAACGGTAGATCATAAATCACATGTAGCACATTTGTCATGTGATTTTGGAGTTTCAGACTCAATGTACATCGTATATCCTGTTCATGAAGGCTTTGAATCTTTTATCCTAATCTACCGCGGCTGTTTGCTCCGCAGCGTAAATCTGTCATTCACATTGGTTTGCAGCAAAGTTGGTGGGTGGTGGGGAGTTAAAGCTACCTACTCCAGGCCAGGGTCGGGTCGGGGTGGGGGTGGGGTGGGGTGGGGTCGGGTGGGGTGGGTGGGTGGAGGGTCAAATGGTCCCACCCCCACCCACCCACCACCCCACACCCCGGCCAATTAAAAACAAAAGGCTATATCAAAGTTCCTTTTTAGGATTTACAGTCCCCCTTCCCCGGCTTTGGACACCCCCCCCCTTCCGCCCAGCAACGTAACTGATCCGCTCCTGCTAAGGAGTAACGGGTTAACTCATTCGAGATGTGTCGCTTCCGAATACTCGGCGTAAAGCCGCGTATTTGGATGCGGCACGTCTCGAATGTGTTAATAGTTTGCAATGTCCCCTATATAAATGTTCTTAGTACGTCGCATGATAATACTGGACGAAAGGTATAACTTACATTCTGAACTTTGAATGTTGGTATCTTTGGTACCATTTTCAGTCCACTTAACGCTTTCAGCCCTGACGCACTACAGCAGGAGATGGGTCGACCATGATAATTCAAGGGTAGTGCCAGATTAGCTTGGCGCCGACAGGCGCCAAGCTAATCTGGCACTACCCTTGAATTATCATGGTCGATCCATCTCCTGCAACAGGAGCATAGTCGTTAGATGACGGTTCCAAAATTTGGGAAATACGTGCGTCGGGCTGAATGAGTTAATCAAATTTCAAATGTAAACGATTTGAATTTCCAAAACTTCAGTAGCTCGCTTGAGTTTGCCCTTAGAACCACGTGAATGTTCTGTGTTTATGTACAGTGTGAGTGAATGCGCGTGATTCACGTGAGCATGCTTGTTGGGTTCAGTTCGCGGCGGCGCTTTGGGCCGATTTTCATTTGGGATACTTTCTCTCTCTTGGCTTGACTTCGCGAACGAAGATTTTATAGGAGTTGCCCACGACGTCTGCAGGCTTGTTCGTGGCTGCGGAGGCCAATCCGAGACAGGCAGGTTCGACCGCAGTGGCTGCAGGGGAAGGTATGGCCAGGGTTCTGAGCTGCGGCATCTCTGTTTTTTCTCCTGAGCCGCTTGTCCTTGAGGCTAGCTCTGTGAGAGTCCTCAAAGGAGACAGCTGTCTTGTAAATGGTGGAGCGCCAGGTGTCACGGTCCGCAGCAAGCGAAGACCACTGGTGGTGGTCGATTTGGCAGGCACTAAGTGACTTCTTGAGACAGTCTTTGTATCTCTTCTTTGGTGCCCCTCTGTCACGGTGTCCAGTAGCAAGCTCGCCGAACAGGGTGATCTTTGGTAGGCGATGATCCTCCATCCTGGAGACATGCCCCGCCTAGCGGAGCTGTGTCCGCAGCAGCAAAGCCTCGATGCTCACAGTTTCAGCCTGTTCAAGGGGGCAGTGGGCAGATGTTCACATCTGCACGGGACGTAGACGACCCCGCCCTCCATGAGTCGCCTGCTGCCTTGCAGGCCTGGCCGCTTGGCTGCGGAAAGGCTAAGGGAGGAAACCCCTGACATCAAAGCCCCCGTGTCTCCGGGGAAGGCTTTTGAGCCAGAGACTAGGACAAGGACAGTCTGATATAAAACCTACGACCCGAGGACCTCGATGCCATCGTCCCAGCTTGCTAGGCCATGGCAGATGAACCAAGGGATTTGGGATAAAGCGCCTATTTAATGCGCTGATTTATTTATTTATTTTCTGCTCTTCTTCTCCATTGTACAGAGGAGAGTTCTTTCCGATAAGCTCAAAAGACAGTGGTAAACCTCTCGTACGCACATGGATTGTGAAAAGAAGGGTATCAAAGTCTTAGCTGAGGGAAGACAACATTGACAACCCGTTGTATTAAGGAATATTAGCACGCCAAGCCTACCATGGCGTAGATCGCTATATCCCCTTCACCGGGGAGAAGGGACATAGATACTCATGAGCCCTCGCATTTGCGGGGGCTCATGTGTATCTATGCCTCTTTCTGACGCCACTTTGTACCCATGTCTCTTAACTCCTTCACTGCCACTGTACGCACACTGTACGACTGAAATCTGTGTAAATTCCAACGCGAAAAAGCTCCAGACGTCCCGTGAACAATGGATACGCAGTGATTTCAGCAAGAGGCATAGATCCTCATGAGCCCCTGCAATTGCGGGGGCTCATGAGGATCAATACCTCTTGCAGTAGTGTGCTGTCCATTTTGGCTTGGCAGAGAAGGGGCTCATTGGAAGTCTGGGGCTCTCTTGTGTTAACATAAATTTCTGCCACTCTCTGCCACCGCGCGCAGTTAACACAAATCTGTAGATATTTTAGTCGCCTTTTACACTCTTGTCGATGAAATCAGACTACAACAATAATTCTAACAAGCTGAGGCGAGAAAACAAGTTACTAAAAGATGCAGCGTGTCTGAGCCAGGCTATTTGTGGCATCAGTTCAGACAATTATTTCTTGGTATAAAAGATTTGATCTGTCTTGGCATCGCTGAGGACTAAACAAATTTAGACCAACATGCAGCACACAGTATTCAAACTAATACATTAGTTTTGGGAGTTTACACCCCCCCCCCCACCCTACCAACGCAGCTTCCCCCCCCCCCCCAGTTTAACTCATTCGAGACGTGCAGCCTACTGATACGCGGATTAAAGCCGCGTATCCAGAGGCGACACGTCTCGAATGAGTTCATGATGATGGTGATGGCGTCCATTTGTATAGCGCTTGTATCCAGTTATAAGAAGTATGTTTTAAATTAAAGCATTTCGGGAGAGGTTTGTAAAGAACAAGGATTGAAAAGAACAGTTAAAATTAATAATCTATCAAGTGTTAAGTAACCTCTTAAACATTTTACACATCATTTTTGGGGGATTCGCTTGAATATGATTTGCTCCAATTGACAATCTCTCCCGTGCGAATAATAATAATAATAATAATAATAATAATAATAATAATAATAATAATAATAATAATAATAATAATAATAATAATAATAATATAACTCTTCTATAGCGCAATATCCCCCACAAAGAAAGGCTCAGAGCGCTTTAAATCTAGATAATCTAACTAATTGAAATTAACTAACTAAAGTACCGATAAGGTACAAAAACAATCATTCATAGGTCCAAATGCACACTGACACAATACTAAAATAATAAACATAACTTTTCAAGAGCCTGATCAGATATATACATGTTGATGGGAAAACATAGGGTTTATCAATCCCTTTCAAAGGCCAAATTGAAAAAAAAAATGTTTTCAATCTAGCCCTGAAAATGGCCAAAGATCATCATGGCGAATGTCATGAGTAAGACTATTCCACACTTTGGGAGCCTGGGAAGAAAAGAACCGCTGTCCAAAGGTTTTTAAGGACACTCTGGGGATAGTCAATATTCTGTCGTCAGTGCTGGAGCGCAATACTCTGCCTGGTGTATAGACAGGGAGACTGGAGGACAAGTATGCTGTGAGTGTTTTATCAAAGGCCCGAAAAACGAGGGAAGCAATTTTGTATTCAATTCTGAACTTCACAGCTTAAGCAAGGGAGTGATGTGGTCACGCTCTGATTTTTTCAGTACAAGTAATACTGCGTGGTTTTGAATCTTCTGGAGCCTGTAGAGCAGATCGTTTGACATACCTGACATTACAGAGTTACAGTAGTCAAGCCTTGACAAAATCTGTGAGTTTGAACATGCGATTTGCTTACAGGCATCGTCAGTAAGGGAAGGGAAGAGATTCCATCGCGAAGAACCTGAAATTATAATGAAACAAACAAAACAAACAAAAATAGTAAAAAAAATAAGCCATCTTCAAGAATAAACCGTAACCTCAGTAGCTGAGCTGACACTTCGCACCAGGTGAATGTCCGTGTTTGTCTTGTACTGTGTTTGTCTTCAGAGTGAATGCGTGCGCTTCACGTGAGGCGGCGCCTTGCCTGGAGTGGGTTGCATGTAGCGTGCTTAAATATAGTGTGTTAAGCTCGCTGACTTAAGGTCTTTCTTGCTTAGTAAAGCTCTTGCTTAGTGCGCGAGTGTTTTCTGTTGCATGGAGCGACTTAGCGATGTGCGTAGCTCCGAACGAGTTCTTAGCGAGCGGGGATAGGTTATTTATAGCTTATGGTGGGGTTCTCCCCTACGTCATCATAGATTGTAGAAATCGACCAATAAAAACGCACGGTTTTCGCTTCTTCTGACCTAAAGGAAACGAAGTAGACAAAACGCCGGTGAAATGGCGGCGATGGAAAACAAGAAGTCAAGAGAGAAAGAATGGAAATTTTTTCGTGCAGGCAACCCTGCTTGTCAATCTAATGTAGACGTACATTAGTTAAGGAGTACCGTGTATGCTCCCATAGTATGAGGATCTATGTCTCAAGTCTAATGTGGATGTACATTAGTTAAGGACTACCGTGTAGTAGGCTCCCATAGTATGAGGATCTATGTTTCTCTGACAACGGCTGGTGTTGGGTTATACCCATCGGTGTGCAGGGTCAGTTGAATCAATTATGCAGACTCCTCACCGATAATTCCCAGATGTCCGTGAGACGAGGCTGGGTGGGGGGTCCGTGCGTTCCCACGTACATTTCGTGTTCCTCCTTCTCTATCCTAGATGGAAGGCTGTTTCTGCCACAAGGTTTAAGAGAGTGAATTCACATTTCCGTTCTCGCGTTAACACGGCAGCTAAGAACTCTTCCTCAGCTAAGCACGCCGCTACGCACGGGGGGGGGGGGACCGTCCTTAGAATTAAGCACGCCACTAAGCTCGCTCCAGCAGATAAGCACGCTCATGCAACGCACATTTTCAGCTAAGCTTGTGAACTTAGCGCTAAGCAAGAAATTTGCGCGCTAAGCAAGCATATGCAACCCACCCTCAGGGTAAGTCGCCCATAGTGACTGGTTGTATTATTATTATTATTATTATTATTATTATTATTATTATTATAAGAAAATGAGCGTTAACCCCTTTCCTGCCGAGAAAGTGCGAACAGCACCCGACTGCGATTTGTTCCAACTGACACTCTCAGTTGCGGGAGCTCATGGAGGATCTATGAAACCATGCACTGTGTTACTTTTGCGTTTAGGGATCTTTTACGTTGAGTTTACGCTGATTTCTAAAACGCAGTATGTGTCCAATTCCGGGGGTCAAGGGGTTAATACCATTTTTTTTTTTTTTTTTTTTTTTTTTTTTTTTTTTTGGCGGGGGGTGTTGACTGGTTCGTTGGTTTGTTTTTTTCTGTGTGCGTGTTTGCCTGTTTGTTTGCTTGGTTGGTTCAAGTTGGCTGGCTGGTTCGGTTGTTTTGGTCGGTCGGTTTGCCTGGTTAATGTCGTTTGCTGGCTGGTTGGATTCATATTGTTCGGATTTTGGACGTCGTCCATAGAACTGATGTCGCTCACGAGGGTCAGTGAGATTTCAGGTCCGACTCTACTTCGTGATGACACTGTACGCTGGGACCGCGACAGGGAACACACTGCCCAGTGCGCAAAAGGCCATCGGGTCGACGTTGGCCGCCGTGGACCCGCGCACGGCCGTGCGCGGGTCCACGGCGGCCAACGTCGACCCGATGGCCTTTTGCGCATTGGGTGAGCGACTGAACTCTACTCATTCATGTGCGTTTGGCTGTGTCACTACAGTATGTGTGTCATATGGCAGACACGTGGAGTGTGCTGTACAGACCTCAAAACATGGACATGCACTGTGAATTATAGTGTGGATTTAACGAACTTTTCCACCGCGGAGTAACGGAAGAGAACATCAGCGGCAGGAGTCGTTCACTTTCATCCGTGTTCAGGTAAGCTTACTGGGTTTTGATGTTTATTTTTTCTTTCAGCTTGATACATATTATATAGAATTGCTGTAGAACAAAACGTACTTACGGATTTTTTTTTCGATTCCAGTCATGCACACTCTCTCCATCATCCACCCTCTCCTCCCCCCCCCCCCACCCTTTGTTTCCCCACTCCCACCCTTTGTTTTCCGGGCCCACTCCCACCACCCCCTCTCTCCCCACCCGAACTCTCCCGGGCCTGTCTCTCTATCAAACATACACACACATCCTGACACAATCCACCCGCGCGCGCACACACACACGCGCACACACAAACACACATCCTCACACACACACAAACACACCATCACACATCCTCTCACACACACACACGCACACACACACACACACAGACACACACACACACATACACACGCACACACACACACACACACACACACACACACACACACACACACACACACACACACACACAGGGGCCCACGTGCACGCAAACATGCGTATGGCTGTAAAACGTAAAATCCAAAGTGTGGACAGACTAGCACAAATCTGTAGATTTAACCTCTTGACTGCTTGACGAAATCGTCACTGGGGGGGGGGGGGGGGGGGGGGGGGGGAGACACGTAGTTACACACCCATTCATGCGCACGGGATCGATTCTTCTTGAGCTTGATCGTGTTAATTGTTTTTCGACAGTCAATGGGTTTTAAAACGTGGTTTTGTTGGAAAAATATCACAGACTTTCCGTCGGCAGTGTCCCCCGAAAACCAGCCCCGTCAGCACCCAGCACCCAACTCTTCCCCCCTACCACCCCCGACCCCTCCATCCCACCACACCCCACCCAGCCCCTCCCCACCAGTTTATGTCTTGACATTCTTTCAGATTGAAAAAAATATTGCACTCATTAATCCAAGGCTTAATCCACGACTAGAGAATAGCATAGACGCAAACTTAATTCCCGGCTCTCGCTACATCCCGTATCGAGTGATTCATTCGAATTGCACGTGCCGTCTCACCTTTAGTGAAAGGACGCCGTATGAGTTCTGTCCCTCTGTGAGCACCTTCCATCTGCAAGGGACATAGAGCTTCATGTCGGTGTCGATGAAATCTTCGAGCTCTTTACTAGAATCCGCTGTATGAAGTTCTGTATGAACTCTTCGTGAGACGCAGAGCTTCATGACTGCATGAAATCTGCAGACTCTAATTTATTACAATCCTGTAAGATTCTAATAAAGAGCCTGCAGATTCATGCAGCCATGAAGCTCTAGGTGTCTCTTGATGATAAAGGTTCAGACTCATTTAGTTTTTACTCCAATTTCTCACAAGGCGGAGGCTGTCAAAGTTAAAATTGTGGGTTGTTTCCTCTCTCGTTACGGCTGCAGATTACAATAGTCCCTAAGCTAAACGCTGCAAACATTCCGATTTACAGGTCCACCTCTGTATTACTCGCATCAGAATTTCATGAAATCGGATATAACGAGGTAAGGTCAGGGCAGGCGCCGAATGAGCAACAGGGTCAAATTGCGCGTAATTTGCAGTAGACGGTAGCCGTCTGTGACAGTCCTAGTGGCTTGTTATAGCTATTTTTAGCCCCACGAAAAAAAAAAAAAATCTCTCCGCACAGTTGGTTGGCAGTTACCGGCTTGGAAAAGTTTCCTGCAACACGAGTCAGGTCCTCTGGCCCCTGAGCTATCGTGTCAATCTGGCACCATCCTTGAACTGTTACGAAGTGAGACGGCATTAGTCGATCAGTGTCTCTCTGTCTGGATTTTTAACACACGCAACTTGACATTTCAAGATTCCTCGTGATTACCGCTTGACTCTGTGGTAGGGAAAGAGGTTTCCCGTCTATGGTTTCCACTTCAGCACGTAAGAGTGACCCAAAGTCGACAGGGGTCAAGCGGCAATTAAGCGGGGAGGATTACAGGGGGAGTTTTATAGGGGGGTTGAATTTCACGGCCCGCCAGTATCCGTGTCAGGGTCAAACTGATGTGTTTGAACAATGGATTGGTGTGAGAATACGCTTCTTCCTTTTATTGCACCCGAATTCCATTCATAGTGTCGTCAGATGAGGCTATTTTTAACCCGATGTAACCCCGACACACAATAGCAGGAGATGGATCGACACGACCGAATTCCATTTAACTTGAAATGTCTTCAGATGAGGCTAATCACATTTAACCCCGACGCACCACAGCATGAGATGGATCGACCATGACGATTCACGGGTCGTGCCAGATTAGCCTGGCGCCTGAAGGCGCCAAGCTAATCTGGCACGACTTTTGAATTATCATGGTCGATTCGTCCAGACAAAACGACAGGCTTGTTCAGATAACATGTCCGTCAAAAGGTCCTGGTAAATCAAAGTGGCACAGTTGCAGTGCGTCTGAATCGATCAGTATTCAGGTCGTACTCCGTAGGCAATACCTGCCCCTGTCCCCCATAACCCGCCCGTCATGATCCTCCAGTATCACGTACTCCGTAGGCAATACCTGCCCCTGTCCCCCATAACCCGCCCGTCAGGACCTTCCAGTATCACGTACTCCTTAGGCAATATCTGCCCCTGTCCCGCCCGTCTGAATCGATCAGTATTCAGGTCGTACTCCGTAGGCAATACCTGCCCCTGTCCCCCATAACCCGCCCGTCAAGACCTTCCAGTATCACGTACTCCGTAGGCAATATCTGCCCCTGTCCCCCATAACCCGCCCGTCAAGACCTTCCAGTATCACGTACTCCGTAGGCAATATTTGCCCCTGTTCCCCATAACCCGCCCGTCAGGACCTTCCGGTATCACGTACTCCATAGGCAATACCTGCCCCTGTCCCCCATAACCAGCCCGTCAAGACCTTCCAGTATCACGTACTCCGTAGGCAATACCTGCCCCTGTCCCCCATAACCCGCCCGTCAGGACCTTCCAGTATCACGTCGGTGCCGTGGACGTTAAACCCCGAACTAACCAACCAACCAAGGTCCGATCCATCTCCTGCAGCTGGTACATAATAGGTGGTACCTCTACAATTTGGGAAATGTGGTCTTGGGGTTAAATGGGTCAGTTACTATTTGTGGCACAGTAAACAGAATGCACTTTTAGCTCCATAACCCTCCGGCACGCGATAATCGGGTACTTTTTTCGTCTCGACTGCTACAGACGAATACAGTACGACGGGAAAGACGCGTAATTCCGCTTGACTGCTGCTGACGATAACGCTTGGCGGAGAAGATGCGTAACTACGTCACTACCTAACTACGTAACTACGTCACTACCTAACTACGTAACTACGTCACTACCTAACTACGTAACTACGCGTGTTTTCCTGCCGAAATGTATCGTCAGTAGCAGTCAAGGGGTTAAATTTGGTTTACGTAGTTGACCTCCATATTACAACTGATCAGGTCTGTTTGCTCCATTTCAAAATTCTGGAAAGGTTAAAGTTCCCGATTTGGTTCAGTGTTGTACAAGTATATGATTATTTTTCCTCCTCCGTTCCCCCCCCCAAAAAAAAAAAAAAACAAAAAAAAAACCAAACAAACAAACAAACAAAAAAAAACAAAAAAAAAAAACCAACAACAAACAAACAAAAAACCAAACCAAACAAAACAAACAAACAAACAAACAAACAAGCACACAAGCACAAAACAAAACAACTTAAAAAGGCTGAATTTAACGAGACAAAAAAACAAAACAAAAAAACATATTAATGGTAATGATGAAAAAACGAAGGAAACGAACGAAAGAATAAATGAGCGAATGAATGAATGAATGAATGAATGAATGAATGGATGAAAGGCTGAATGAAAGGCTGAATGAAATGCTGAATGAAATGCTGAATGAATGAATGAACGAACGAACGAACGATCCAGCGAACCGACGATCCAACGAACGAACGATCGAACGAACGGGGAATAAACAAATGGTGTCAAATAAAGGTGTCCACACCTATAATTAGATCACATCCGCAGAACTTACTGACAGGTGTGTGATTAATGACTCGCTGCCCTGACTGGTGGCGCGCAGTTCAGGGGTCCCGCGATAGTATCTGAGGTTCAAGGCTCCTGAGAATCTTCGCTACATAGATGTCTGAAGGTTGTGTTAATTTTGACGATAACAGTCATCTCAATGTGTCAGTAGAAGCATGGAATTGAAGCGTTAACCCCTTCCTTTCCAGCGAACACACAATTATATTTCAGACACTTAACGCCTTCAAGTCAATGCCAAACAACCCAATCAACCCAAGGAACACGGAGATAAAGCGACCAAGCAAGAGGCAAAGAACCTCGTGAGCCCCCGCCTTTTGCAGATGGGTGGTGGTCGCGACAGTGATGGAGTTAAGAATTGTGTTAGCAAAATTGAACAAGAGCCATAGACTCTCGTGTGTTCCCGCAGCTTGCAGGGATTCATGGTGGCTAATAGCTCTTGCTGGTTCCAGTTTCGTCTATGTTACTAGGACGTAGGCAGTCGGCTCGGGCCAGCGGCACAACTGTTGCGTGTCGGTCTTGGCTTGACTGCATACAAATGTGCACACTGCTATTGTGTATATATTTGCCATAGGGGCCCGAATTCTGTCTTGAGCATAGTAGGCGCTGGCGCGCACGCGGTGGCGCAGTGGATTTACATTAGTCAAAGCTACTATCATCGGGCCCCTATGATATTTGCGCATATAGGGGCCTGGCGAGCGTCGTCTTTGATCACATTTTGTGCCAAAGGACGTTAAACTTAATAATTAGTTACTGGCGAGCGATGTGCGCTGACACTACTGTGTCCGGCTCAGCGGCGAGTCCGTCGCTCAGCGGAACACTCACTCCGCCCATAGAGATACCGAAGGAAGAAACTTATTTCAGGTGTGAGATGAATTATCTAAAAATACTCTCAACCACGTAATAGTACAACTATAAGTCTTCCGCCAGAATGCTGTGAAAGAAGCCACACTACCACATATTTGAATAAACCAATCAGAAATGAGCATGACGCTTTCTTCCGGACGTTGAGTAAACCAGCCAGTTTGACGTCTGTGACAATGATGCTTTTGGTTCTGATCGATGGACAAGGCTGGCAGAGATTTATGGCAAAGAGTCTGCTGAGTTTGTTTCATGCGGAATTTTATGCGGATGACTGCGTTGTAGGTTGCAAACTGTTGTCATCACAGTGCATCGCCTCTTCTGATTTTCGGGCGTGACGCAACTTTCGCCCCTTCGGTATCTGTATGAATGAAGTTTCGCAGAGCGCGCTGTCTGTGCGCTGAAACAGTCAAGCATGTCAGCGCGCATCGCTCGCCAGGACCCTATTATTTTCCAATCGATGTTGTACTCAAATGTTGCCCTACAGTCGCAAAAAGCTAGTTACATATGCCCATTTTTGCGTCAAAACACAGATTTCATTGACATTCTTTGAAAATCCAGCTCTTCACAAACAATAGAGACACTGGCTTTAGACTGCCATCGAAGGGCAGAACTGTAGACGTAAACTGCCCATCATGCCCTCCTTGTGAGAAAGAAAAGATGGTTTATGTGGCAGCAAAAGACGTAGATCTTCATAGCCTGCGGAGGCCAGTGAAGCTCTATGCCTCTTGTTTCTAAGTGAGTATATATAGCTTTTCGTGGCGCCGAAACTGAGGCTGCAGATTTCAGTAATTTTGATCTTCAGTTAAGGGAGGTCTGAAATGATGATCCGCTACTTACTATGTAGCGCAAGCCACCTCTCATGTCAGACTTCGCATTTACATGCGAAAACTTTTCGTCCGTTTATAGACGAATAAACGTGATGGTTACTGCCTAACGCCGGCCCGATGGCCTTTTGCGCATTGGGCAGTAACCATGATGAACCGTTCACAATCGTTGCTAGAAACGACGCTTTGTCGTGGTGATTAAAACGATGAAGAATTGATATAGATGAACTCTGACATCAAAATAGGATATCTGTGTGGTGTCTGAAGAGCTTCAGAGCTGTGTCACGGGTACTCAAACCAAGGGGAATCACAGCGCTGGACAGACAACAGTTAGATCCCCTGCCCCCGCCTATCAGGCACCCAATCGCCAGCCCACAGAGAAATACGCAGGTATAGAATAAGACAATCAATTCAATCAATCAATTCAATAAGACAATTCTGCCAGCGCTAGCCTCACCTATCTGGTTTGTGTGTGTCACGGGTAGATTTAAGTCTTCTACCCACATAGAATATACACAACGAAGAAAGAAGCACGCTTAGAAAAGACGGATAAAGCACAATAATTTATTAATATTTCGAAACAGAGAAACAAACCCCTATATTTTCACACTGACAAGATAAAGAGCGAATTGTATTCTTGTTTGTTTGTTTGTTTATTTTGAAAACTTTTTTCCACCCCAAAATATGAATAAAGTGCGTTGCAATTGGCTTTTGTAAGCGTATTTTTTTCTTCGTTGGGTTATTGTCTGCAGTTTACCCGAACGGCAGTTCATTGTTTGGTATCGCTTTCTCTTATCCACAGGCAAGAATTGACACAATAACGGTTTGAAATTTAGCTTACCTTTTTCTCTGTAGCCTATTAGATACAGCCTACAGCATATACGATATGCGTACTACGCGCTAGACAAACAGACAGTTTGGTCCCTTGGCCCTTTCCTGGTGGCACCAGTTTGCCAGCCCATCACAAATGCATAGTACAGAGTACAGGCCTGACTCAGTCCATCGCGAGCCAGATCGCGTTATTTGCGATCGCTGTTCATGCAAAACGACGGGCTTGTTAGATTGTCCATTATAAGGTCCTGGTAAATCAAAGTGGCACAGTTGCAGTGCGGCTTACGAATTGATCAGTGTTCAGGTCACACTCCATAGGTAATAGCTGTCTCTGTCACAACTCCATAACCCGCCCGCTAGGGCAGTCCATTATCACTCCGATGCCGTGGACGTTACACTCCGAACTAACTAGCTAGCTCGCGATCGCGCTATAATTCGTTTTAAGTAGTGCCGAATGTTCATGGACTTGTGAAGAAAGATTGATCATGGCAGCTGAATGTCCTCGGGCCGACGTCGGCCTTTTGCTGGCCCGCGCACAGTCTGACGTCGGCCCGAGGATTTTTTGCCTACCGGGCATCCCCTTGGGGACCAGCCGCCTGTTGCAGGAACCTTTCTCAAAGTCAGCAACTGACAACCAACTGCCCCTCTGCATTGCAAGAAGATTTTGAATTGGAACTTAAATTTTGAAGAAAAAAAAAACCCCGTTAGGCCATTGACAGGCAGATAGTCTACCGGTTTTTTTTTTTAAATTGCGTGCAGTTCAACCCAGAGTCCTGTGCAATTTACACCACAACCGGACGTGTACTGGAGCGCGTAATACTGAGGCTGCCCTACGCGTGACGCTCCACGTCAATGATTAGGATTTTGTAGTGATGGGGAGCGTTATGTACCATGTATATTTCGTGTGCTGGCGTTTTGGTGCGATAAGGAAGACCGTCTGCCCAAATCTGGCAAAGGAAAAAAGTAAGTCCTTTTTGTAAATGCGATATTTTCATTATAAGTGGACTTCAGTGTCTTTTGTCTTCGATCACTGGGCAGAATTTCTATCTGTGGCTACATGTCTGAATATGTTTGTCTGTCTGTGTGTCTGCCTTGTCCAACTGTATAATGCACGCACGCATGCACGCACTTACTCACTCATTCACGCACGCACGCACGCACTCACGCACTCACTCATGCCTTCACGCACTCACGCACGTGCACACGCACACGCACACGCGCGCGCACACACACACACACACACACACACACACACACACACACACACACACACACACAGCCCTAAGTTGATTCTTATTCCGGGTGGCATCACTAATGTCTGCCATGGGGTTCATTATGTTAAACGGGTACTCTGATACCCCTCTGACTGATGACTAAGGGGAGGGTGAAGGGGGCATGAGGTCTGCGATAACATCAGCGTTTAGTGTAGTCACAGGATGAAATCCCAAGAACCTATTGAGCTTTCAGGAGCACATTATTATGTGTGAATTCAGCAAGAGGCATAGATCTTCATGAGCGCCGCCTGCAGCCTGCCTCTGAATTCAAGGCATAGCCTTTAGTCCGTCTAGCGAACATACATGTAAATACCCGGTTTAGGTGTCCAGCAAGACTTAAGCCTATAGGTCTTCATGCCCAATGCGCAAAAGGCAATCGGGCCGACGTCGGCCGCTGTTGGCCCGCGCACAGCCGTGCGCGTGCCAACGGCGACCGACGTCGGCCCGATTGCCTTTGTGCACTGGGTGGTCACTTCATGCCTCTCACGTCGAGTTTGATGGCATCAATGTCGTCCAGACATACTCCGCTTGACAAGCAGCTGTAGCCTATTTGTGGTATTGATCTTACCCTATTTAGCCTCGACACACTACAGCAGGAGATGGGTCGCCTGACGGCGCAAAGCTAATTGGGTAACACCTTTGAATTATCATGGTCGATCCATCTCCTGAAACTGGTACGTAGTCGTTAGGTGACACCTCCAAGCTCTGGGCAATGCGACCATGGAGTTAAATGGGTGAAGTTGCATCATGCAGTAGGGGCTATTGAAGATCTACGTTTCTCGCAAATGGAAGAGAGTGGGAGAAAGCCATTTGGTAAGTGGGCTGAAATTGATACCAAAGTCATGGGGGAAGGAGAGCCGGAGTACGCGGAGAAAGAACCCCCGACGGCCCGCCCGAATTAACGGTGACACTGACTTACTAGAGAAGAAAAGTCCGACGCCGAAACCCGGTATCGAACCTCGCACCTTTAGCATTAGTGGCAGGCGCCGTAACCACTGCGCCACGGACCGCTCCCATTACAGAAAACGAACAGCTACAAACTCCCAAAAAAGGAAAATTACTAAGTCCGAATTACTGTCCCCTCGAAATAACTATTATGGGGGACTTATTACATTACAACTTTTATTTTATTATTTTTATAAATAAGGGTTGGGGGGGGGGGGGGATCCAGACTGACTGACTAAATCCAGTTTTCTGTCTCAGCTAAACACTATAGGGTATGGGAGACTAGCTAGTTTTCGGGGTGGTACAAAAAAATAAATAAATGAATAAATAAATAAATGGGGGGGGGGGGGGAAGGGGGATCCAGAACCTCTCCACTTTCACCCATCGACCTCCGGATACCAAACCCCTCCCCCTCTCTCTCCTCCCCCCCCCCCCGCTCCCCCCTCCCCCCCCCCCCCCCGCTCCCCCCTTACTCCCCCCCCCCCATACACAGATCTGCACCTGAACTTAAACATTCTGCCTCAGGACCGACATCCCCAAATTTAGAAGTTGCCCTCTGAAGGACTGTGTTAGACTGTATTAGAGACTGGTCGAGCATGCTAGTTTAAGGGTGGTGCCAGAATAGATTGGCGCCTATGGGCGCCAAGCTATTTTGGCACCACTCTTGAACTGTCATGCTCCATCCATATCTTGCAGTGGTGTGTCGGGGCTGAGTGAGTTAAAACAATTGTTACAAAGGCCTAACGAGATGGTTGAAGTCAATCGCAGTCTACAGTTCGTTCAAGTTTTACTCTTCTTTCATCTTGCCGTGAGATGGGCTCAGCAGGCTGCTCTACGTTACAACCCACTAACTTCTCTTTGATCTGAACCCAGGGCCGGATCCAGGGGGTGGGGGGTTGGGTTGGTACTGCAGCACCCCCCCCCCCCATCCTCGGCTGGCATCAAACTATAAGTAAGAGTGTATCAAATATTGATTTGTAACGCTTGTGTTTCAGTGCCATACTAACACCAGTTAGAATCTTTCAAAAACGTCAGTAGAACAGTTTAGGTTGTGGTGTTTTGATATATGCTAGACCCTGGCAAAAAAATAAAAAAATAAAAGTTGAGCAAACCCCCCCTCTTATTGAAAACTGATTGATCCGACGCTGGAACCGCAATGCCACGTGGGCCAGATGTTGACTCGGCGCAACAGACTTGGTTGCGAAAACAGAATTAAAAAAAATAGTAAACCAGATTAACCGCCTTCCGTACGTACATGGTCGTTTCGGAAATCGTTGTTCATTCAAAGACCAAGAAGCCAAAACCGTCCAAGAAGCGTGGATACAAATTGGTCTCAGCAAGAAGCGTAGATCCTCATGAGCCCCCGCGGACGCGTGGACTCATGAGGATCTATGACTATTGAAGTTGGGTCGCGTTCGGTTTTTTTCTCGGCAGCCGAGGGGTTAAAAAAGGGCCAGACCACTTGTAGCCCAGGGTGGGCTGCGTATTGTTGTGGAGTCCCGCCTCTTCACACCTACCATTAATCCTAATTAGTACCGCCCCTTTGAAGTCAGTCGGCCGACCTACCACGCTGGTTGTCAGTCTCCCTTGATTCGCTACCGCTAATCAGCGGTAACGAATCGAGGGAGACAACCAGTGTGTTTGACCTAAAACCCTTTCAACGCCGGTGTCTAGAGGCCTGTACAGGTCCCCCCCCCCCTCTCTCTCTCTCCCCGCGCGCATTTCCCCAAAAGCTTAATCTTAAAAAAATCAAATTAAAAATTATTCTGTTAAGTTCATTATCAATTTTAGTGCCCTGAAAGAAGAAGAAGGAGAAGAGAGTGTCAAGATGTATTCATTGCCGAATAACTCTGTCGGATCTGGCAAAGAGTTTCGTGCCCTTGACAAGTTTCTATTGACAGTCTTAGCCAGTAAGGGGCACGAAACTATTGACAAAACCTCCATTCTCTCCCCCTTGTGGTCGGACAAGAGGCACAGATCCTCATGAGCCCCCGCAGATGCGGGGCTCATGAGGATCTATGTCTCTTGTATTTGAATGTTTGTGTGCTGTGTTCCGGCTATGAGGGGGTTAACTACTGTCTGAAACCACCGAAGCCATTCTTCTTCCATCCTATATGGGTTAGGCAGACAAAATTACTTCGTTAGTTTGGGGTTTAACGTCCACGGCACCAAAGTGATAATGACGGCCCTGACGGGGGGGGGGGGGGGGGGGGGGGGCAGAGGGGGGGCGGTGGTATGGGGGACAGGTAAATCTATCGCCTATGGAGTACGACCTGAACACTGATCAATTCAGGCACACTGCAACTGTGCCACTTTGATTTACCATGACCTTTTAACGGACATGCTATGGAACAAGCCAGTCTTTTCCCCTGGATTGCGAGTCCAGCTACCGGGCCGGAACGGGGACAAAATGCGCAGTTCCTCAGCTTTTCTGGTCCGAAGTTTGTTTGAAGGGGGGGAGTGGGGATTGTGTGTGTGTGTGTGTGTGTGTGTGTGTGCGTGTGCAAGAATGTGTGTGTATGTGTGCACAAGTAATGAGTGGGAGGGGGGTTGGGGTGGGTGAATAGGGTCGGGATAAAGAATTAAATCTAACCGTTCTGGGTCACCTAAGGCCAATATACGCCACAGCCTACACCTTTTTTCTCGGCAGATCAAAGTTTGTACAATATTCTCACTTCTGTTTGCTTGTTTTACTATCGATGCCCGCAAAGAAATGTGTAGTTTACAAAGTACCTGCGATTTTGTTTGTTTGCTTCTTTCTTCCTCATTCTTTAGTGTTGTAGTGTAGTGACATATTTATGATGGTAAAATAAAACTCGATATTGTTAAACCATAGGGGCCTGACGATGGTGCTTTGACTAAATGCAAATCCGCTCCGCCACCGCGTGCGCGCTATAGCGCGCACGCGGTGGCGGAGCGGATTTGCATTTAGTTAAAGCACCATCGTCAGGCCCTACTACTTATTCCAGTTTACTGTCCCACTGGCACCGAGGTGATCGGAGACTAATATTTGTCAAACTGATATATTTCTCCCCCCCCCCCCCCCCTCCCCAATAAACATACGGTACCTGTTATAAACCCAAAAACTGGGTTACGAACACTTTTTCCCGAAGAAATAAAATTATCCCCCCAGACAGTACTATGAAACCTATGTTGAGCAACCAGCTCTTTTGCAAGAAAGGTGGTCTTAAACGACAGGTACTCAATCAACAGACGTGTCACCTGTCATCAAAGACCCTCAATTAGGTGGCTGCGGCCACTTAACCCCTATGCGAACGCTACACAGCTGCAAGATATATTAATCCTCATGAATGAGATATAAGTCCTCACGAGCCCCCGCAGTCTCGAAGGCTCATGAGGACTTACGTCTCTTGTTAGTCCTATGTTCTTTGACGGCCTGATTTGGTCACATTTATTTCTGTGTTCTTCACGCGAATATCGTTCAGTGTGCATTCGAATCAGACGCGCAAGTCGTGATCACTGGCAGTCAAGGTGTTAAATGTTGGTTTAAATAGTTTATTATTGCACCAATAACACATTACAAAGTAGAGAAGTTTTCCAAACAAGCTAGAAGGTGATGATACAATCTGGAATGGTTACTATGAAGTGGATAAATGTACAATGCTGGCGGATACTTATCGAGCTTATGATATCTACTCTCGCAGGAAGTCAGTCAGGGTACATGTACTTTAATGTTAAATCAAACGATAAACTGACATTCACTTAAAGTACCATTACGCATACATCTGAAGACACGTTTCTGCACCATTTGTGTTTATGTCTTGTCGACACATCTAATTTTAACAGCAGTTTGGACAGGCAGCAACATCACATGCGTAATCGCACTTATTTATTCTGTGCAGCCGTTAGCGTTTCAAACTATTTTTTTGCTGTTTCTCGTACTGATAGCACTGTATTTATAGAACGGAGTCGACAGTGTCAGGTTACTTGATATTAAGACGACGTGTGCTCACTGGATCATGTGTCTAAATAAACCATAACCAGACCAGTGTGTAGCGTTTCGTAACCGTTTGTTACAGAAGTGTATCTTTGAACAGTTACGGCGGTAATCGGCCTTTAAATATTGGTCATTAACCCATTCAGCCCTGACGCACTACAGCAGGAGATGGGTCGACCATGATAATTCAAGGGTAGTGCCAGATTAGTTTGTACAGACCAGATTGCCACTCTCCGCATCATCGTGGAGCAGTCTCTGGAGTGGAGCTCCCCGCTGTACGTCAACTTTGTGGATTACGAGAAAGCATTTGACAGCGTGGACCGAGAGACTTTGTGGAAACTCCTACGACATTACGGTGTACCCACAAAGCTCGTCTGCCTGATCAAGAGCAGCTACGATGGCATGACATGTCGCGTGATCCACGAAGGGCAGTTCACCAGGGAGCTCCAGGTCAGAACTGGCGTCAGGCAGGGGTGTTTAATGTCTCCGTTCCTCTTCCTGCTGGCCATAGACTGGGTCATGAAGAGGACCACAGAGCAGAGAAGAAGCGGAATACAGTGGACACTGTGGACACAGCTTGACGACCTCGATTTTGCATACGACTTGGCGTTACTGTCCCACACTCATCAACAAATGCAAGACAAGACCACGAGGCTTGCTGACATCTCGTCCCAAGTGGGCCTCACCATCCACAAACAGAAAACAAAGACAATGAGGCTGAACGCAACCAGGGAAGAACCAGTCTTGCTTGCTGGCACCCCGCTGGAGGAGGTGGAGTCCTTCACCTATCTTGGGAGCATCATCGACAAAAAAAAGGTGGCACTGATGCAGATATTAGAGCACGAATCTGTAAATCCAGAGCAGCCTTTCTCCAGCTGAAAAAAGTGTGGAGTTCCAGAGAGCTGTCACAACACACCAAAGTCCGGATTTTCAACGTAAAAGCAGTTCTTCTATATGGAGCAGAGACTTGGAGGTTGACAAAAACCGCAGTCAACAGAGTACATATCTTCATTAACAGTTGCCTTAGAAGAATCTTGAAAATCCACTGGCCAGAGAAGATCAGCAACATCAGACCCTTGGAGAGAACAGAGCAGATAACAGCAGAGAATGAAATTGGGCGAAGAAGATGGGGATGGATTGGTCACAGTCTGAGAAAGCCAGTATCACTAGGCAGGCATTGTCATGGAACCCCCAGGAAAAGAGGAAAAGAGGCAGGCCGAGAAACACCTGGCGTCGAGACCTCCAAGCAGACATCAAGAGACTGGGAACCACCTGGAGTAAAATCGAAGGAGAAGCATAAGTAAGTAAGTAAGCCAGATTAGCTTGGCGCCGACAGGCGCCAAGCTAATCTGGCACTACCCTTAAATTATCATGGTCGACCCATTTCCTGCAACAGGTGCATAGTCGTTTGATGGCGCCTCCAAAATTTGGGAAATACGTGCGTCGGGCTGAATGAGTTAATAATGACGGGTGATCTGTCATGAGGGGGGTCGCTCAGAACAGGTCCTGCTGTACACTAAACACAGGGGCTTTTAGCTATAAATCTGACAGACAGTAGATAACCCCTTCCCTGCCACCCTACGTACATTTCTTTTCAGTTTCTGAAATCTTGGTTCATTCAACGACCAAAAGCCAAAACCGTCCAAGAAACATGGACACAAATTGGTCTCAGCAAGAGGCATAGATCCTCGTGAGCCCCCGCTGATCTAAACCTCCTGCAGTTGGATCATGTTCACTTTTTCTCGACAGTCAAAGGGTTAAAAGTTCGGACAAACATGCGCAGTCGCAACATTCAACTTCTGTTTCGACGAAACAAACTTTGTAAGGGACACGACTTCGTATTGTTTTTCACAAGTCGTTAACCCTGTCAACCAGGACCACATTTTTGGGGGACAATAATGTAACTGTACCCTGGGGGCAATGGTAAGCCCACGAAGCTCGGGTGTCGATTTGCTCATGATGCGTGCGAATCGCAGTTGTTTTTGGTGGTGTCCTTTACACCTCCTCTACACCTCCAGCTCACCTCGCTATCCAAAGATCAACTGACGACTGCTCGGCGTCTTAATCCGCGACACCTCTGACGCTTTGAAGTTGGCCGCCGCGACCCCCACCCTCACCCCTCCGACACGCGAAGGTGTACGCTCTATTCATTGAGATCTTCGGCGCGCGCCCCCTTCTCGCCGCCTCAGCCAATCAGAAGCCGCAATTTTTCACGTCTGCGTTCTTTCAATTTGTGGGTCGCGAGCGTACTCCCCTTGATTTTCACATTCTTCGGGCCTACGACGTAAGTCAATGGAAGCCGATTGCAGGGCAAGAGGCGTAGATTGTCATGAGCCCTGCTAACGCAGGGCTCATGAGGATCTATGCCTCTTGGAGAATGATTGGGGAAGGCTTAGAGGTGAAGTTATAGACTGAGTCGCACCGGAGGCTTGGACGCTTGAGTAGAGTCAGAATGATCGCAGAAATGTTTTTACTCGCGGGAAGCGATGGTCGTTTTGCCTTCGGATTAGTCCAGTATTTGCTCCGTGTCTTAGGCAGTCAGGCTCAGTTTGCGCTCTAGCGTCGAGCAGTCCGCATCGTGTTTAAGAAGAGAGAAAGTTATTTTAGTTAGTCAGTGGCTGGTCTTGTCTCAGTTCAGCTGTGGTTCAGACTTAGTTTTAACTACTCGCTTCGTGAACCTTTCAGCGTGATAACGCGCGTTTTTGTGTGTATGAATTTAAATCAACGAAATAGTGATTACTGACAGGAAAGCTTCGACTTTTGAAACTTAAATTGGTGTGTATTTATCTTCAAACTTTAAAAAAGTGGTAATTCAGCTCAGTCACAGATTGCCGCATGTGAAATTTTAAAACACCTTCTCCCGTGTTACACAATGTGATAAAAGTCTAATTCAGAATTTGTTGTTGGCTTTGGTTGTTTCAGTTTTTTCCCCGGTTAACAATCTCACAGGTATGAGATTATCGTTGCGAAATTAACCACTTCTATAGCACGAGTATATTTCGTGCTATTTCCTACTACCCGTGTCATAGAAATGGTTAATTTTGCAAAGATCACCCTATACCTGCAGTTCAGCTAGTCTCTAAAAGTCTTATAAACACATATATGTCATTTTAATTGACAGAAATCGTGCAAGACGTGAGCGAGTGTACATCGCAGCCAGTCAAGAACATCCAGGAGTGAGACTGTACGGGAGTATCGCCTTCAGAATGATGAAATCTTCATCGAACAGTTTGGGGCGGCGAGGTAATTTCAAAGAAACCGACAGCAACATTGGAGGAGAGTGCGCCTGTGGAATCGGTGACATGTCGTCTGCTGGCACTACACGACCAAGCTTTTCCGGACAGTGTAGTCGGAAATGGGTGTGTGTGTTGGTGATGTTGTGTGTGTGGTCCTGTGTCCCGGGTACAGCCGCCATCAACGCCAAAATCCCCCTCATGAGCGAGGACCCACCTGAAGTGCACAGGAGTGAACCAGGTGAGATTATGAATGTGTGTCATATCGTATAGAATGATGATGATGAGAATGGTGTTGATGATGGCGATGGTAAATAGCCATTCATTGTCAGCAGCCTACATAATGAAATAAATAATTCAGTTCTTATCCTGAGCCTGCGTCTCTGTCGTCAGCGACTCTGGAGAGGTTCTCCCAATAATATCAGTTAATAACTGATCGAATTGTGCCTACTACTACTACTATATTATTATTAGTAGTAGTTTTACTATTATTAGTAGTATTAGTATTATTACTTGCTTATATCTTTTTTCAGACACTGTGTTGGAAAATTTTAATATAACTGCATGGGAAGACGTAATTAACCCTTTGCGTGTCGGTATCGTTTTTTTGTGATGATTTCTACAGGAATCATCGCGACAAAAACAGTTACCTACACGCAAAGGGTTACAACTTAAATGTGGGTATATGAGGGTTTTTTATGGGAGGAAAATATTTAGTATAATATATAGACTTTTTCAGGACACATTTAAAATAATTTCTTTTTTGTAACAATACACAGTAGTTGTTTTTGAAATCTGAGGCTAAAATTTTAGCATATAATCAGCATGCAAACAACTTCCATAATTATAATCAACATACTCTTGAGTTAGCATTCGGTTCTGAACAGATTTTCATTCCACGCATTAACATACTGGTCAGTATTATCATATTGCACCTGTTGATATTGTGTCCAGTACTTAACACATCTCTGTAGCACCTTCGCTGTCAGAAATCTCAAATTGCGCGTCCGAAAAACTACACAATAACCGACATTCCTGTGAAAAACACAGATGTAATTGACACAGAAGTTGACACAGGACTAACAAGAGACATAAATCCTCATGAGCCCCCGCGAATGCGGGGGCTCATGAGGATGTATGTCTCTTGCAGCCTCACACCGGCAGGTAAAGATTAATTTTCAATCAAAGTTTTGTTTTCAAAAGAAAAGTATAATTCGTGCTTGCTGCTATTACAGTGTGCTTCGCATGTAACAAGGTCGGTAAAACATAAGTCGGATATAACAACGCAATTTTTATTCAAATTACTTCGCTTATAACAAACTTTGGATATAACAGCGAGAACATTGGGGTCCATAGGCACTGAAGTTTTGTATACCCGAAGTTTACATGATTTGCATAATTTTTGGAGTACCTGTCATGTTCGCTTGGTTTGTTTTCTTTGTGCGGTATGCACTAATGACGCGTTTCACACTGAATAACTGAATAGCAAACACATGTTGCGCCGTTGTGTAGTAGAAATTTGTGCACGTCTGTGATTTTGGACCTTACGGCTTCAGCTGTAAGGTCCGAAATTACAGACCAGCCCTGACAGTATCACCCGAGGCAAATCTCTTCCAGCAGTTATGCCGCTCGCGAGTCTGCATATATTGTCATGATTATATGGAAAGTTTATGGGGTGATTGAGATGATACGGGCCCTACCACTCCATGCCAGTCATGCATCCACGCTCATACCCGGCCACCCGACAATGCCATGGGCACGGGTAGTCATTATGCACGGATATTTATTGCATGCAAGGAACCAACTTGAATTTGTCTTGTCATTTTTATGTACGAAATAGTTTTCGCTTTTTAATTTTTGTTTATGAAAGTCCTAATTGTGCCCCTGTACACAGTCAACACCCACTATGTACACTATTTATTGTATTTCCAATGATTACAAAAATGTCGCATTTCTTTTGCTCGTCAGTTTAGATGTAGATGAGTGAAAGAGATATAGCACATGCCAGAGAGATATAATATTTTAATCTTGTTATAATGTATTGATACCCTGAACAGTTCAAACAACAGAAAAATAAAAATGTCGTCTACACTGTAAAAATGTCGTCTACACTATTACATCAGTCTTTTGTTACAGTGCTGTTATAATGAAGTCGACTGTCGTAAAAGCGTTGATTGATTGATTGATTGATTGATTGATTGATTGATTGATTGATTGATTGATTGATTTGATTGATTGATTGATTGATTGATTGATTGATTGATTGATTGATTGATTCAGTCAGTCAAGTCAGTGATAAAAAAAAAAAAGTACAATGAAATTACAATTGATTTGACAGCGTCCGACGACGTTATGTTCTGATACTTGAAACACCTAGGCGGAAAAGGGTCGTTCTACTTCGAAGCCCACTAGACAAGGAGACGTTAAATCATTGGAGGCGCGCCGCATACGGATACGCGGCAAATAGCCGCGTGTCCGTATGCGCCACCTCTCAGTCCAATGAGTTTATATTATAGCTATTAAACAGACTTCTGGTTTACCTTGTTCTCCAACAAAATAGCTTTCGGTGCAATGTTTAGTTCAGTCACAGCTGGCCGTCTTGTAAAATTTCCCGAAATCCAGTTTCTAGACAAAAAGCGGGTATTGCTAACCCGAAAGACACGCGTTTACGCAGCGAATTCTTAACCCTTTGGCTGTCGGTAACGATATTTAGGAAACGCCTCAATAAAAATCGCTACCGACAGCCAAAAACACGGACATGGTATGATCGTTGGCCTTGTCACTTAACACGGGCAATGTTAAATGGCACTGGTTTTAAGAAGTCACAGACCACTGACTTATTCACGATTATCCCATTCATGTGTCCAAAGTTAAAGTGTTTGCCTTCAATAGATAAACCAAGCCAACATATACATGTATGATTTTCATGAGCCCCTGCAGGCTGCAAGGTCTGATGAGAATCAGTCTTCTCCCAGATACAGCAAACGTTTCCAGACCATCAACTGCCAACCAAATCAGTGTCCCTCTGCATTGCAGCGAGATTTTCAGTACGTGAAGCAAAACACAACCCAAAAGAAAGCCGCTGAAACTAAAGCAGGCAGGCATTGGCTATTGAAAATTACGTGCAAATCGACCCTGTTCTTTTTGAGTGCAGAGGCCTGGAAAGGGTTAAGGTATAATTTCTACTCAGGCCGCAGCGCGCCGGACCGGAACCGAATCTGCGTCTAATTGCCTCAAAGCGCACAAACTCATCCCGAGTACCAACAGACTCGGGGTTGTTTCTTTAGCATTAACACTTCGGCCTGCGCCAAGTGGGCTACTTATAGCAGCTGGGAATATATACGTGTTTGTCGCCCCAAGTGCAACAACAGACATTCGGTGCGCAAAATGAAAATTTCTCAGGCCGAAGTTGGCCGCTTTACGGGCCCAAAGCCACGGCCAACCTTTCTTCCGATAAATTTTAGTATTGCGCACTGGTTCCTGTTGTTGCATTTCCACAGCGGCCCACTCTGGCCCTTGCGGGTCTGTATTGGTTTGCGAGAATCACCTGGTGTTTGCGCGGACTACATTCATTACACTCCCCCACGCAAAGCCATGTTAACTTCCTTCCGGCCAATTTTTTTTTTTTTTTTTGATGTGTGAATTTTTACGACTTACTGGCCACGGAACACAGTGCCGTTTCCGTACTGTCCAGTCTCTTAGCCATAGTCAGTCCTAGGAATCTCCTAATATTTCAATACCCTAAAAAATACTACCGCCCACCAACTGCACATTTGTCATGCACAAAAAAAACCCCAACAAAAAACAACCAAAAAATCAGCACATTGACTGTCTCATTTCTTAGCTATGACCCTGATTCCTTACCAACCTCACACCCAAGCACAGCTGAATTCAGCCGCGTGCCCCTCAAATCACTTCGTCTACGGTAACTCAACATAGGCCCACAATTGTCCACTGGATAAGCTCAGGATGGTATGAATCAAAGCACAAAACATGTCTCCTCTCATCTAACCAAAAATTTGCAGCAAAGTCCAACATTCAGCCCTTCTACAAATTTTCAAACAAGGCAAAAATTATTTTTAAAAACACCGGTCCTTGCACTGCCTCAACTGCCCAATTTGAATATGTAACATGACCTACTATGAAGAAGTGCGCTTCCACTTCTCTTCCAGACACGTAAAGAAAGTAGAGAAAGAAAAGGCAAAACAAGAATGTAAATTTAAATGAAAAACAATCTGGTGTGATCTTAAGATCTCTGCCGGTCCCTGACCCTTCCTTCTGCGTACAAAGGAGAAGAAGAGCAGGAGACATTCAGACCTCACCATTTAAAACGACCTACTCCAGACAGTCAGTAGATAAGAATGTCTCCTTTTTAACTCATTCTACCCCAGACACACCACAGCAAGATAAGGATCGACCATGATAGTTCATAGGCGCCAAGCTATTCTGGCATCACCCTTGAACTATCATGGTCGATCTGTGTCCTGCACTGCAAAGCAGTCTTCAGAGGACAACGGCAAACTTTGGGGATTTCGGTCTTGGGGTAGAATGAGTTAAATGTTCTTTGTATGTTTTGGCAATAATGCTTGACGAAAGGGCCAACTTAAATGATGAAGTACTGAATGTCGTAAAAGGAACGACTTTCTTGCTCTTCTCGTAAAGAAAGACTTTCTTGCTCTTCTCGTAAAGAAAGACTTTCTTGCTCTTCTCGTTTTTACGCTGGCGAGTTCCTTCCGTTACGCTCAAAAGGCAGTGGCGCGTGTGTCTACTCACATGGATTGTGAACAGAAGGTTAGAAAGTCTTAGCTGAGGCAAGACAACGTTGACAACCCGTTGTATCGAGGAAGTTTGACAATGAAAGCCTGCCATGGAGCAGATCACTTTCAGCTAGTCGTTCTGGTCCGGCATTATTGTAAGACATGTTAAAAACATTTTATAAAGGAGAGATTGTGTGAACTCTCAACCCTTTAATAGGTCACATTTGCAACGAACGACTCCCAACAGCGAACGATATCGAAATCATCGCAGAGAACCAGCTTCTACCAAAAGCATACACAACACTCCAAACATCTCGAAGAGGTATAGATTCTCATGACCCTGAGGGCTCTTGAAGATCTATGCGTCTTCGAGATGTTCGGAGTGTTGTTTCGCTTGTGATGCAAGCTGATTATCCGCTGTGATTTCGCCGTCGTTCGTTCGTGAGTGTCGTTCATTGTAAAAGTAATCTCTATTGCCCGGAGCAGGTCGATTTAAATGTAAGCGTGATTCAGTGGTCAGACCACACTGGTTGTCTCTCCCGATTCGCTACCGCTGATCGAATCGAATCGTAGCGAATCGAGGGAGACAACCATTGTGAGTGATGACGAGTGAAAAAAATCCACATTATGAGTTTACTTGTCTTATATAATCAGTTTTCAGCGCTCTGGGCCGTGATACCGGCTGTGACAATATGCTTGCCTCACGTGGCAAAATGCATTGGACTTTATTTGGTCACAGTAACCTCGCTGCCAGTGATCACGAATTGCAAGTCTGAAATCACTACACACTGACCGAAAAACGCAGATGTACATGAGACCACAAAAAGCGGCAGAAATGACACAGGACCAAAAAGAGACATAAACCCTCATGAGTCCCCGCGCCTGCGGGGGCTCATGAGGGTTTATGTCTCTTGCAGCCAGGTAGCGTTCGCCATGCTCAGACACTTAGGGGAGAGGGGGTGGGTCAAAGCTTTACCTTGCTTAGAACCCCTTCAACCGATTCACCCCAAAATCAGGTATCTGAACTATACATGTGCTCGTTTCTTATCTTGTTATTTTATTGCTCAAAATATTTCACGTTTTAGAGAAATGTTCGTATTAAAGACAAAATTTCAAGTATTGTAAACCGTCAATATATTTACTCGACCAAAAAAAAAAAAAGAATGAAAAAAAAAAAAACAACCCACTTAGAATATTAAAAAGTTTGAACGCGGCCGCTTAATGAAAATAAAACACCTGCAGGCGTATGAACACAAGAGGCGTGACTATTAACCACGAGTGCGCCTGAGGATCAATCGCCCCGAATGTTTGGCTCGTAAGAGAATATTGCTGTTTCTCACGCGCTTGGATAGGGTTATTGATGATGTGTGTACGATTTGTATAATCGATGTCATATACCGAACACTCTCGTTTCAATAAAACGCCCTCTCTTGTAAAACATTTCAACTGCTGTGATTGCTGCATGCATTTATACTTCGAGGGCCATCAGTATTTATCACCGTCTGTAAATACCTGGGGCCAGCTGCATGAGTGAGGAATCTTGGTCCTGCGCCAGCCACTAAGCAAGGTGCTCCGCTATAGAGAGAGTGTAGTCCCGCTTCAGCCACTAAGCAGGGTGCTCAGCTATAGCTATATCGGAGCACCTAGCTTAGTGGATGGCGCAGGACTAAGCTGACTAGCGGAGCACCTTGCTTAGTGACAGTCGCAGGATTAAGCTCGCTGATCCAACTGTCTTCTGCTGCGTGAAGGCATGTTTAACCTGTTCACTGCCAGGGAAATTCCAACTGCGAGAGGCAAAGAACATCACTTGACTCTTGCTTAACCTATTTATCTCTGTGTTCCGTGGAGGGCTGTGATTATTTTGCGTTGTCTTTGTCACGGTTTCAAAGTCATAGTTCATGTCCACTAGCAGGGAAGGTTTAACATATTCTATCCCAGGACCGAAATCCCCAAATTTTGAATGCCCTCTGAAGGACTGTATTACAATTCTAGAGACAGATCGAGCATGATAGTTCAAGGGTGGTGCCAGAATAGCTTGACGCCTATGGGCGCCAAGCTATTCTGACACCACCCTTGAACTATCATGCTCATGTCGATCCATGTGTTACTGTGGTGTGTCGGGGCCGAATGAGTTGACGGCTACGTGGCATAATGTATCCCGAGCTGCACATGTTATGTTGTCTCCAGCAGACAACTCCCAATTTTAGAAAGTTCCGGCATCAGAGGTCAGCCGTGTGTTCACAGTAGCAAGGTGCCATGCTATTTGGCACCATCATTGAACTGTCTTGATAGTTGACTTGTCTCTTAAAGTGGTGTGCCGTCTGGTAGGACAAACCGACAGTTTTTGTCTCCATCGGACAGCTACCAATTTTAGAAAGTTTCGATATCAGAGTTTTATGTATGAGGTGCAGAAGCTAGGCGCCAAGCTGTGTTGGCACCACCCTTGAACTGTTGTGATAGTTGACTTGTCTCGTAAACTGGTATGTCGTCTGGTACGACAGCTGACATTTTTTTTTAAAGTTCCACATCAGAGAGCAGTTCCACGTGTTAACAGACGCAAAGGTCTTAATTTGTGCTACAAACGAAATTTTCTTGTTTATTGCCACCCGCTTCTATACTTCGCACTTGAGAGGCAAACAAGACACGACACTCGATGTAAGGCTTGCCTCTCGAGTTTCAAACTTCCTTTGACATACCTGCGACTAAGTTCGAGTCACTGCCGGATCGCGAAATACTTTCATCGCTTGTCGTAGACTCAATATGCCCCATTTCGATGACCCATTAAGAAAACAAAATAAAGAATGATGTAAACTGAATCTGTAAGAGGCATAGATCTTTATGAGCACCCGCAAATTGCGGGTGCTCATGAGGATCTATGCCTCTTGAGTATGGATTGTTGTATGGATCACGCACTCACCCTGAATCTACTACCCCTTGCAGTTTCGCGACAGAAACAAAATGCTGTGAACCGCCTGGTTATTCATACGAATAAACGTTCAGTATGTCTGTTCGACAATACAAATTAAGTTTAAGGATATGGATCGAGCTAGTTAGCGCTTCAGCAGTGCCTGCTTAGCTTTATGTCTGACCGTGACAGTTTACGGGCAGAGTGTGATTAATTCCGCTTAAGATGATAATGTTGCATGTACTGCTACTACTACTACTGCTACGACAGCAACGACTACTACTATTACTATAAGTTACGGAGATAGATCGGACTAGTTAGCGCTTCAGCACGCATAATTATCTTGGCGCCTGATTGTGACAGTTTATGGGCAGAGCGTTGTTAATTCCGCTTAATATGATAGTAAATACTGCATGTACTGTTGCTACTGCTATTACTACTACAATAACCAACTAACTAACTAACTTACTAACTTACTTACTTACTAACTTACTAACTTACTAACTTACTAACTACTACTACTACTACCAAAAGGCATAATAATAAAACCGGTTGTTGTAGTCGCGTTACCCAATTGTAGCATCGGTTTAAAGCGTCGCGAAGTGGACTCATCTGAGACGTACGCTCGTATGCAACACACACATTCATGCACGTACTGAACAGCCTACAAACAATAGCAGTGCTTTCACTAAGTGCGAGGATATTTTGTTTTTCAGATGTGCTGTACAAAATTAATCCGGCACTAGCTGTGACCCATGGCGGTCGATCCAACTGTCACATTTTAAGCTGCAGGTGAAAGAGCGGCCCGCATAAATTTCTGTTGCGGCACTCGAGCCGTCCAGGAAGGTGTCGAGGCAAACGCGAGGGCTTACGCCATCGTTTGATCACGCCAGCCAGGGTACTTCAGTCACGTCAGCACGCCCTGTGGACATGTTCCAGTAAATTGCGGTGGTTTGACAATTGCTCAGTGCGTCATTCATGGCTGGCTTATTACCGCAAGATATGTATTGATCATTTTACATGATGAAAAAAAATGTTCAATACTGATACTTGAAACGTTCTTTGTCATGTTGAACCCCTTCCCTACCAAGAAAAATTGAACACGACCCAGTTGCAAGAGGTCGATGCCTCTTGCTGAAACCGCTTCATGTTTCTTTGACGGCTTCAGACCATAGATATAAAATTTACAAGCATTTCAACACACTCTTCGTCCACTGATATTGAAGGGGTTGCGTTCAACAGAAGATGGCATTGCAGTAGGCCAAAAAATTGCAGTGTATAATTGATTTAAGAAATATCACGCTGGCCTGTATTCCTTAAATCAATTATTAAATCAATTAAATTATACACAACACTTTATTTTTGCGGTTTGTTGACTCGTTGACTCCTTTACAATGTGTGCGGTTACAGTCCGATCGCTAAGCTAAACTGGCATAACCCTTGAGCTACCGTGGCCCAATCCATCTTGGATCGTCTTTCTCGGCGGTCAAGGACTAATACACAATCCTAATTGATGCCTGTGGAAGCTGCGATATTCACTGTAACTATGAGGTTCTAATGAGTTAGGTTGACCAGCTGAAACTGGTTTGTAAAAGGTAGTATCAGTAAACCTAAATGGATCCAATAAACCCGTTCGTTTCGTTTCCAGTTTTGATAACTCATTCGAGACGTGTCGCATTCGGTACGCAGCGTAAAGCCGTGTATCCGAATGTGGCACGTCTATAATGTGTTACAAGCAGATGTAACTGGAGTTTTTATTTTTTATATTGATGTTGGTGTGTATACATGCGCCCATATAATAACCGGTATTATTATACAACAGTAAACTTCGGATATAACAAAATCGCTAGGGGACCCAACTTTTCTTGTTGTTATATACGAAGTTCGTTATAAGGTAAGTAATTTACATAGAAAGAATGTTGAAAATGTGTTGTATTCGACTTATGTTAAATCTGACCTTGTTATAAGCGAAGAAGACTGCTTTATTATCATTATTATTATTATTATTATTATTATTATTATTATTATTATTGCAGGATGCCACCTTGACGGGGAGTATTACCGGTTTGAGGAGAAATGGAGCCCCATTCTGATCCCGCACGGCAAGATGCACTGTGTCAAATGCGAGTGTCTGGCTGTGAGTTTACTGCAGATTTTTTGTTTTTAAACACTTGTTTGTTGGTTGATTGGTGTTTTGGTTGATTGCTCGTGTGTTGGTTGGTTGATTGATTCGTTGGTTGGTTGTTTTTCTTTGTCGGTTTGTTGATGGGTTTGATTATTCGTTCGATCATCAGTTTGTTTATGAGTCCTGAGCGTTCAAGACAAGATGGCATGTGCTGCAGACAAACAATTGCAGCGTATAATTGATTTAAGAAATATCACGTGATATTTCTTAAATCAGTTATACGCCACAATTTATTTTTTGCGGTTTGTTGACTCGTTGACTCCTTTACAATCGTCCTGTGTTTTTAATTCCGAGATTGGTTCAAGTGTCTGAAAAAAAAATTGCATCGTAAAAACAGACATCCTTCGTTTTGTTGTTTCACAAATTGACGTGCTACCTTGCAATCACAGTTTTTTTTGGGCAGTTTCTACTTTTGCTGGTTGATTTGTTACGAAAAACACCGAAAAAAACCCAACAGAAAACAACTTGGCAAGAGCGTTATAACTGTTGAAATAAGACACCATTCGTAACGCGAGTAAATTGTCGACAACAACGAGCCGTTTGTATCAGTCGTAGTCGATGTAATCTAGGTGTGCACGCCCTCCATTCTCAGACAATAATAAGCAAATCATATACAGTTTCGAACATTGAATGCAAGGTGTCTACAAGCATGTATTGTCTCTTCATTTCATTTCCAGCGCCAACTGTATGAAATGTATAGAGCAAGGTACATGTATTTCTATTTTACTTCCAACACTATATTATTATGCGCGAAATAGATCGACAGTGACCAAGAGTAGTTCTCATTTGCGTGGCAGTACCATGAGCTATCGTGAGACCATCAGACCTTGACCTTGACCAGGGCACCTTTTTTTTTTGGCATCCTGTCTCGGAAGACAATGGAGTATATGCGCTTGCTGGGTCAGTCACTGGAGTGACCTCTCCAGGGCGCAAGCCTGGGCGAAGTGTATGGAGATCCTGGGGTGCCCAGTCGTCAAGATCCCCCTCTCGGCCTCGCTGATGTATCCAAAGGAATGCAAAGCAGTACGTTTGGCACCAGTTTGGCTGCAGGAGCTGCCAGAACAGTGCGTGAATACAGGCAGCTGTCTGCCTTCGGGGCTCCACTCCTGATTTGAAGGGTTTACTCCCCCACATTTGGCCGTTGGATCCAACCTGATCTCCTCCGTCCTCTAGCCGTTGGCTGTCAGAAACAGCTCATCCGCCTAGTGGTGCAATGTGAACACCACCCCCTCACGTGGTTTAGCCCACCAGCTGAGGTGGTTTGCCAGGGTGTGGCGCTTGGAGCCAGCACGTGAGAGATTAAGGAGATGGATGAGGACCAGTGATGCCCGTCCGTCCTATGTAGGATGCAGCTGCCGAACAGCAAAGGACCAGGGCACCTACCATTCCTCCTTTGCATATGATAGCTCTTTTACATAATAATAATAATTCTAATATATATAATGTGTGCATATATATATATATATATATATATATATATATATATATATATATATATATATATATATATATATATATATATATATATATATATATATATATATATATATATATATATATATATATATATATATATATATATATATAATGATAAAAATAATAATTAATTATACCGGTTCTTACCGATTCTGCGATTCGCCTAAAAGCGTCGCGAACTGAACCCAACTGACGTACGCTCGCGTGACACACATGCATTTACTCTGAAGACGGCACAGTACGTGACGGACACAAAACATTGAGTGGTGCGAAGGGTCAGCTCAGCTTAGAGGTTTCGGACATTTTCATCGCTTGTGTTTGAAATTTATAAAGTGGCCTGAAATCGACACCAATTTGAGTGGTGGGAGCAGGAAGTGCCGGAGGAGAAAGACCCCCCCCCCCCCTCCCCGGCTGCGGGAATCTCCACGACAAAAAAGCGCTACCGACAGCCAAAGGGTAAACAATCATGGTTTTTATAATCCTCCAAGGTCACGTGCATAAACGTAGTGCATCTGCATACGGTCTTCACAATGCATATTATGTGGCACACGAATTGAAATATTAATCAAATGAATTCAGATAAAACAGGCAAATCTTTACCGGCAATATGCAGCGGGAGGACTTTCCTCTTGAGTAAATTAACCCCTTCACTCACAGTGGACGCAAGTCATGTCTCTGAAATATTTATTAATTCAACACCAGAGTCCAGTCCGCCCAATAGTTATATATGCAAAGTGGTGTCAGCAAGAGGCATAGATCCTCGTGAGCCCCCGAAACTGCGGGGGGTGATGAAGATTTATGTCTCTTGCAGATGTATTGCGTTCACGATTCCTCGGCAGAACAGGAGTTACATATAATACGGAAATTACGATTACGTTAGTGTGGTATACAAGTGAAGAGAATTATCCTGCATGGTCTTAACACAGGCACGGGATGATTGACCAAGGAATCTTCGCTCACATAGAGCTAAAACAGGTGGGTAGGACACCGACGGTTGTAAACGTGACGTGATTCTGCAGTCGATTACACAACGATCATCCTATGCTTGTGGTATTTACAGTTCCTTTCATGATACCTTTCGGGACATGCAAACGTTTCGTCTCTTCCGACAATCTTCTGGCCGACGACGGTCGCAGTGGCCCACTGCGACCGTCGTCAGCCAGAAGATCGTTTGCTACTGGGGCTGTAAGGGGGAATACATGTCTCTGTCTTCGACATAAAAAGCTGATTGGCATTGGAAGTGAAGGACTGACAAGGTAATTTATTACAGCTTGGCGTGCGTGCTAGTGAAGAAAAGTCTCTCGCGTGATTTTACCGAATGGTGGATCATACTTCTCCGAACAGGTGTTTGTATGTTTCTTTTGTCTTTGTTTTGAAAGAATACACCTTTTCTTTTGGTCTGCGACGGGAAAAGACGATGCTATCTGACTATTCTGTTGCCAGTAACGGGACATTGAAGTTTGTGCAACCCTTTCCTAGTCAAGGGCCAAACGATTCGAGTCAGCAAAGCAGAGAGCCGGTCTGTCTAAGCTAGGCGTAGCTAAGCACTGCGTACAAGCTTGTTTGCCATGTGCATGGTATTTGATTGCTTCGATTTTGCGTTATTTTTATGTGTATGACTAAAACCACGAAGACTGAGTAGTGCCTAATTAAGTATAGTTCCTGATTTGCTTGGCGCCTCAGAGGTGTCCAGCCAAGCAGGCACTACCATAAATCTTTCACACTCGATTAATATTTCTGCCGACGGCGATGGATGCCAAAGAGTGAATATGTAAACAACAGACACACCCTTTCTACGCTTGCAAGCGGACACTCATTGCGTGCTTTTGCGGTAAAGTGATACTCGTTTTGGAAACGGGTTTCATTCGGATGACACTTTTTGGATTTGGCGCCGTAACGCGAGCGCTCTGTTCTTGGCCGTCCGCCGTGGTGCATATATTGTAATTGTGTGGAGCAGCGCAATGAAACGTGAAATTGCATTAGAAATATCTTCAAAAATATCTATTAAACGTATCTAGTTGCCGGCAGTTGACTGTAACTCAGTACGCCAAGGCCATCGGGCCGAAGTCGGCCGCAGTGGGTCCGCGTACGTCCGTGCGCGGCCCCACTGCGGCCTTCTTTGGCCCAATAGCTTTTTGCGTAATGAGCGTAATGAATAGCCTCTTAAAGAGTTGTCCTGATGACAAGATACCCTATTGATCTGCTCATTGAATAGCAAAGTGCTGGTGTACAAATTTTGGCTCTTACGAAATAGAGAGTTAGCAATTTCGAACTCGTAGATCAGCACACACGCATAATCTTACTGGTCTTGATTTCGGCACATTGTGCTATTCTACGGTTTTCATAAAACATGTTCTGATTAACCCATTCAGTCCTGACGCACTACAGCAGGAGATGGGTCGACCATCATAATTCAAAGGTAGTCCCAGATGCATAGTCGTTAGATGACGCCTCAAAATTTTGGAAAATAATAATAATAATGATAATACAGCGCTTTTCTATAGCGTCCTTTCCCACTTACGCAGGCTTGAAACGCTTTACAAATAATTATAAACACACACAATAAAATTCAAATCACAACAACAAAAGCGGTTCAGGCATACTAACCAGTCTTTCACACAACGAACACATTCTGTACATGATGGCAAGCAAAGGAAAATTAACACTGATATGCCAAATTAAAAAGATACGTTTTCAGGTTGGTTTTGAAGCGAGAGTGTTTTGGGGATTGACGTACATGGGGAGGTAGAGAGTTCCACACAAGAGGGACCTGGTACTGAAAAGACCGAGCACCTGCAGTATTCAAGTTAACTCTCGGTTGGACCAGTAATTTCTGGGAACTGAGAAAGTAGGCTACGGGAAGGGTTATGAGAGCAGAGACTGGAGAAGAGGTACAAGGGGAGTGTGTTGTCAGAATGCTTGTATGCCAAGGTAGCCAGTTTATATTCAATGTTTGACAGGAAGCCAGTGGAGTTGTTTTAACAGAGGGGTAACATGGTCAGAGCGTTTCTTGCGAAGAATTAATCTGGCTGCGTTGTTTTGAATGCGCTGAATGCGACATAGTTGATCTGATGTGATGCCTGCAAAAAGCGAATTGCAATAGTCAAGACGAGAAAGGATGCGAGAACAGAGAAGCCGCTGTGCAATGGTCTTTTCTGTCACAAAGGGTCTCATGATGCTGAGTCTACGTAGTTCTAATTAGGCAGTGCGACTAATGTGGCTAACCTGCATCTCCATTGACAAGACAGAGTCGAGGTAAACACCAAGATTCCTCAGCTCTGCTTTAATGGAATTTCGTGGCCACCTATGCTTATGTGATCAGTACAAGAGACAGAGGTACGAGCACGTGCGTCGGGCTGAATGAGTTAATGTTACTGGATGCGTGTACAATTTAAAAACTGACACATACGTGTATCTAGACAGGATCTATTGCGTCAGTATAACCGGAGCCCCGGTTGAATAGATTTATTGATATTGTCGTTTAAACATTGTCAAATGCGCGTGAAATCCAGTCTTGTTAAGCAAAATGTTGCCAAAATGGACTCTGACACACAATGGAATGTCAAAACGAGGACATAGACATTGGTCTGGGCGATACTCGCCTCCGAAGAAGCCTCAACTCGCCGAGAAAAGTGGACGAGGAGGGAGAGGAGAGGGATGGGTGGGTGAATGGACCGACGGACAATATATGTGAGTCATTGCGGCTTCGGTTTTTATGACTTGATAATAAGTCAGTATCATTTCGATTCGTTTTCAACCCTTTGCGTGTCGGTAGCGGATTTAGTCTTGGTGATTTCTGCGGGAATCTTCGCGATAAAAAAAGCCACCGACGCGCAAAGGGTTAACTCATTCAAGACTTGTTTGTAAGCGCGTATCCGCGATCGGCACGTCTGGAGTAAGTTTAAAATATGTAATCAAATCATGACTTAGTGGTCTGGGGCCAGTTGCATGAGTTAGCTAAGTCCTGTGCCAGTCACTAAGCAAGTTGCCCCTCTATACTTAGTCTTGCTTAGTGGCTGGTGCAGGACTAAGCTCAATCATGCAACTGGACTCTTATCCTCAGAAGTTATCCAACGCTTTATTCGGTAGGTCAAACGACCATTAAAGTGGCCTTATTCCTGATTCCTTTTTAGGTTTTCATCATCTCAGCTCTTTACCGCTTTTTGTCTGCCGACGGTATTGAAAATACGGTGGACTTCGAGATGAGGCTGGCCACCGTTAGAGCACGTTCCGTAGCATGCAAATGAACAAAGGCGGGCACACATCAGACTATGACAGTGAAATAACGCGATAAAAATCACATCATGCGTGCGTGCGTGCGTGCGTGCATGCGTAGACACGAGTTTCTCCTGTGTTTGTGTACGCACAGGTCTGAAAATTTAGGAAATGCTTCCTTCAAGATGTATTTCTGAGTACCTTTCACGCAAGCACGCACGCGAGTGCGTGCGTGTGTGCGTGTGTGTGTGTAGACACGAGTTTCTCCTGTGTTTGTACCCCACCCGGGTCTGCCCTGGGGGACTTGGGTGGGGTTAGGTATTTTTTAGTTCCCAGGGTCACCCTGGTCAGCCCCACAGGGTGGGGTTTTCTCTCTATTCTGGGGCATGTGTTTCTGTCTACCCGAGGTCCATTCACCTGTATTTGCCTTTTTTAAACTCTCTCTACTGTCTGCACTGCCTGTAGCTCTTGATATTGGATGTGTGTTGCTAAATGGTCTTAGCTTTATTTAGGCCCCATGTGTTAGGTTTATTTAATGTGTTTGACCGGCTGGCGACATACATTCAATGTTCTGTTTAGTTGGTTGTTTTTTTTCACAAGCAGTGCAGGCACGTCCTGAGAAAGCCTTGTTGCTGTCGGGACGTTAAGCAATGTACAATCAATCAATCAATCCTGTGTTTGTGTACGCACATGTCTGAAACTTTAGGAAATGCTTCCTTCAAGATGTATTTCGGAATACCTAGTTTCGGCATTTTTTAATTGGATTACTCATAAAGAAAACAATTGCTGTCTATTGAAAGTCGGTTGACCCGCATTTGAGTCCGTAATTTGTGTTATATTCATTTGAAATTTTGAATATAGCTAGCTTCAAGAAAGATTGGATGAGCTCATTAACCAGCTTTGTACCTATTCAACGTTTCGTTTTTAAAATAAATCATAGCCGAAAAAAATGTCGGAACGAAGAATTCTCGACTTCAGACAGTGACGGTGACGTAAAAGCACTAGAAGTACCCAACGGAGGAAGAAACACGCTTAGAAAAGACAGTTACAACACAATTATTAATATATCGGGTAAATACCATTTTTCAAAATAGACAAACAAACAAATAGAGAGATCAGTCGCTACTTATCTTCATTTATCGCAGAAGGAATCGGGAACGCTGAAGAATAAGAAGCAGAAGGAATGTAAAAGCACTGGACACATCAGTGTTATACATTGTTGCTGAATTGACGCAAAGCACCAGACGCAAAGCACCAGCCACTTCATTGTTATACCCAAAGTTTTCTCTCAGTTTGATTTAGGAAGACCGCTTATAGAAAGTCGATTGACCCACATTTGAGTCCGTAATTTTTGTTCTATTCACTTGGAATTTTGGATATAGCTAGCTTTGAAATAGACATTGGATGAGTTCGTAATCCAGCATTATAGCTTTACAATTTTTTTAATAATAATTAATTCACTTTTGCAAGATTTGGATCTGCTAAATACTCCCATCAAACATTGAGCCGTGGGAGAGGCTGTGTGGAAGAAAACAGTCAGCTCTGGAAGAGACTGCGTGCTTTTAGATGCGTGACGTAAAACATCAAATTGGTCACTGTGTACACGGCGTCATGAGACTAGTGATGCCATGACGTTAAGCTCAAGTTAGTTATTGTGACGTCATTTTGCTGCTCGTGCTATTTATCTCCTTCAAAATTCCTGTCGCTACACGAGCCCACAGCGCCGTGTGTCCGTCTCTCTTTGTGTGCACCGGCGTGAGCTGATCAGAGGTTGTCTTAGAGAGGAGGGAAATCGATCAGAAGGATAAGCTTAAACATATGAACAAATCTGGATGTTCCTAAAGGAAATGCATGGTGAGCTCCAAACAATACGGTAGACTTTGGGATGAAATCCTCATCTTGTTTTTTTTTTTTTTTTTTCTTGGGGACACGACCCGTTTCGCGGAATAAAGAAACGATAAAATGACTGAATCGTTAACTCATTGTGCCCGATGTACGAAATAATAAATAATAATAATAATACCGTTATTATATAGGCGCTTTTTCTCAATTTTTGGGGAAATCGACTCAAAGCGCCGCGCCTGAAACCCAACACACACACACACGAAACAGACACGGATTTACGCCATTTAAGACAAACACAGTACAAACACAGTACAAGACAAACGAAGGGCCAGTCAGCTACTGAAGTTACAGAGATTTTTGATCGCTTGTATTTGAAATTTTGTAAAGTGGCCTGAGACCGGTACCAAAGTGTGGGGGTGGGGGGGGGGGGGAGTGGAAGAACCGGAGTACCCGGAGAAAGAACCCCCGACGGTCCGCCCGAAATACCCAAATTTTAGAGTTATCCTCTGAGGACTGCATTACAATTCAGGAAACAGATCGACCATGATAGTCAAGGGTGGTGGCAAAATAGCTTGGCGCCAATAGGCGCCAAGCTGTGCCACCACCCTTAAACTATCATGGTCGAAACATCGTGCTATGGTGTGTCGCGGGCAGAATGAGTTATTTTTTTTTAGTCTTTAATGGATACTGAAGTATCGGTGAACTGAGTGTAGGACATTTAATTTGCGGTGCGGTTTCCAGGTTTGGGGTAATTCGAGAAGAAGTGATAATTGTTGAAGAGGATGTTTCTTTTTTGATGAGCATACATCGCTGGTACATGATTTTAAACTATGCGGCTTACATTCATGGCGTTCAGAATTCAAGTACCATTACGCATAAATCTGAAGACGCATGTCAGCACCATTTGTGTTTATTATGCCTTGTCGACATAATGCACTTTAACAGCAGTCGGGACAAGCACACGCGTAATCGCACTTACTTATTCTTCTCAGCCGTTAGCGCGTCAATCTATTTTTAGCTGTTTCTCGTACTGAAAACATTATGTTTATAAGACGGGATAGAGTCATGGTCAAATTACTTGACATTACTTGACATTAAGACGACGTGTGCTGAACTGGATTGTGCTATGTCTAAATGAACCATAGCTAGACCTGTGTGTAGCGTTTCGTAACCATCTGTTACAGAAATGTATCCTTGAACAGTCACGGCGGTAGTGGGCCTTCAAGAGACAACTGCAGTAGGCAGTATATCCTAACACAGAGTGTAGCAATAGAAAGTTCGAAACACTTTCATAGATTGGTTTCTTCGTCTGAACTGAGACTGTCAAGATGTGTGGAAAGTTTGGTCAGTCTTTACAGCTGTTGGCACGGTTTAGCTGTGGGGGATTTCATCAGTGATTAACCCTTTCACTGCGGCCAAGAAAAGATGGGCAACCGAATCCAACTAGTGCAAGAGGCATAGATCCTCATGCGCCCCCGCAGTTGCGGGGGCGCATGAGGTTCTATGCCTCTTGCCGATACTACGTTGTTATTTTTGTTCCTGGGACGACTAGATCTTGGCGTTGAACTGACTAATAGAGATTTCAGAAATGCAATCTGCGTCCACTGGCTGTGAAGGGGTTAACAAAACAAAACGAAACACAGCCACCCGCTTCCTCCCCACCAAATAAGGATGATAATAATAAAAATAAAAATGTAGAACATGTTCAAGCAAGAGGTATAAATTGTCAAGTACTCCAGGAGCAAATGCAAGGGCGCATGAGCATCTGTGCCTCTTGCAGATGCCGGGCAGGGTCTGGCTGGCTAGCGGGATTTTACACTTGCACTAGCAGTTCATTAGTGGGAACACGTGCACGCTTTTCAGCCGGTGTGGAACTTTATAGCCGGTTCAACAACACCCTTTAACTGCTGTTCTCTCGATAACGACAGGGACACACAGCTCCCGGATAGGGAACCAGTCTTTCAATTCACTCCATCAGCTGTCACACACAAGCAATCGACAATAAATTGTCGTAGGGAGACAGATCTGCTGTTCTATCGATAAAGACATAAAACACCCCTCCTTATCCCATTTCAGGATTTAGCTCAGATGAATTCACCGGGTCCGATCCTGTCCGGTTCGGTCCTGTCCTGTCCGGTCCAATTCAGTTCAATTCGACTGAATTCAGTTCAGTTCTGTTCAATTCAATTCATGTAAGTTTCTTGACTTGTACTGAATTGAATCCTGGATAGAGTACCATTTTAACTCTTTCAGTTCATAGTTTCATCAGCATATCACACACAGGCATTCGTCATGTAATTGTAGCGGGCAGCAGCTATTGCCAAACCCAACGATATGATTATTTTATTAATTCATCAAACATTGTCCTCTGAATTCCTACATTATAAGTTATTGGTCGGAGGGGTTCGCTACACGGACCTTTGTAGGCCTGAGGGAGGCCAAAGGAATCATTGTACTCCCGAAGGCCTACAAAGGTCCGTGTAGCGAACCCCTCCGACCAATAACGTATTTGTTTTCCTTCCTCCGTTTATTGTTTAGAAAAAATCAGATTTATGAAGACGGCCGCTTCTGTGGCGAATAGGTGACACCACTGAATATATATGTTCTGCCGGGATTCCCAGACTGTGACAGACGTAGCATGATTCCGTGTCAGAAGCGCAAGTCTTGTTTTCGCGAGTAAAAAACTAATCTTGGCTTGTGTACAGAATGATTCAAGCTGCAATGTCTACAAAAGGTCGTTAAAGTATTACAGTGACAGTGCTTCTTGACTGCTGTGTGATTCAGAAAAATTAAGAACTTTTTGATGAAGCGATCGGCATTTGACCCCTGTGACAGCTTGTGCAAGTTAGCATGGTGCCTCGTGCTTTTAGATTCAAGATGACAGAAGGGGATGGCTTCGAGTGTGCCGCAGATTGTCGTTGTTATATCCTAAAGTGTCTTGTTTTCCTCCCTACGTCACACGACCAGTAAATTTAGCGCAAACTGTACCATGTGACCGTGATATAAAAACCCCTGTAGCGAAAAATGGCGGACGTTTTATAGCCCTCTCGATGACGCGTTACGACCTCGTTTTCGAGTCTTGATAGCAACTGGGTTCGACAAAATAGCAGAAAAAACACCGCACTAAAGTAGTCCTATTTGACGTAATACACATCATCTGCCTTATTTTTTACGACATGAGGAGCCAACTAAACAATATTTCACCACTAATTACATAGCGCAAACAGCAAAAGCCTTCCACCGAGACATTTTCAAAGTTCGGGAAACCACGGAACAAAAATAGCTTCCGAGTTTTTTTTTTTAACCAATCAGAGGCACAATCCTTGCAAACCGGCAACACACTGTCGTCTGCTCAAACACCAACAGGCAACATGCCACGATTTCAACAAAGCACAGAGCAACAAATTCAAGAACTAAAACGAAAATACACACCCAGCAACACTATACACAATGCACGCTATTGCCAAATTTTCACGTCACTCAGTGCGGGACTATCTGAAGAAAAACGTCTCCCGAATTTTCGAAGACTATCTGACATCATGTCTACGCTGTAAAATAAAATCTTACCTTAAAATCCATCAGTCTCAGCAGAAGTCCTGCTGTTAACAACGAGCGTTTTGTTTTGGTATTCCTTTCTCAGTCTGAGTTGAGTGAGAGACTGCTGTTGTGCATGCGCAGTGAGTCCAGTGTTAACGAACTTATATCTGAATGTAACACAAGTGACCTGTGGGTGTAGCCGCTTGTTTGTGCTGTTAACATGTTGTTTTAATGTTGTATTAATGCTGTAGTTTAGCAAGGACAAACACGAAAAGAGGCCTGTGAGCCTATTGTTTCCATCCTTGAGAAATAAAGTATCATTCATTCGTTCGCTCGTTTGTTCGTTCGTTTGTTCCCCCCTCTCTCTCTCTCTCTCTTTTTCTTCATTCTTGGCTTGTGCTGTGTCATGTAATTCCCCCCCCCCCCCTTTTCAGTAGTAGAAAACAATTAGTGCGATAGTAACTCTGTTATCAGTCAGGTGCTTCAATCGGGACCTAATGGCCATTCCGCACGTCCCACCAGAAAGCATGCGAGCCTCTTCCCTGTGATCTCCCCCCCCCCCCCCCCCGCCCCCACATGATTTTCGCGGCTCATAGAGGTGGGTGCAACTTCCACAATTTGATTCCTGTTCCCATCACTAATCCTGAGCGCTCAGAATCTACTGCATCGGGTACGTTGAAGTGTGTCTGCTTCAATTCACAATCATGTCGTAACAAGACCGATGAAATTAGAGAACTGATTGCAGATGATGAAATTGACATTGCATTTATCACAGAGTCTTGGTTGTTAGAACATGGCGACGAGGCACTGCTGGCTGATATGACGCCACCTACACACAAGACCATGTCTTTTCCGCGCATTGGGCGCCGCGGCGGCGGCTTAGCAGTGGTCTTTGTCAAGCGTCTTGATGAATGCATTATCTTCCAGAAGCTCAGTTTCAGATCTTTTGAAGCGTGTGAAGCCAAGTTTGCTCACAAAAACTCCTCATTTGTTTGTGTCTGTCTCTATCGTCCTCCACCTAGCAGGAAAAACCACTCTAATGACGCTTCTTTTCTGCATGACTTCTCAGACCTGTTGTCCTCATACAATGACCAATCACAAAACCTGGTCATAACTGGTAACTTTAATACACACTTTGAAGTGCCGTCTAACACCACTGCTGGGCGTCTTCAAACGATCTTGACCGACTTCAACTTCAAACAACTCATAAGTCAACCGACTCACAAATGGCGGCGGACATACGCTTGACCTACTTATTGTACGAGATGATGACAAACTGCTTCAGTCATTCCATGTCACTGATCTCGCTCTTTCCGATCACAGTGCCATCTTCTTTGATCTTTTTTGTTTCCAGCCCAAATCCCGCAAGCGCGTGGTTATTTCCCGCAATGTAAAAGGAATGGATCTTAATCAATTCCGCACGTCCGCGTGTGCTGCCGCTGCAGAGTTAGATTCCTCACCAGACACAGTTTTACTGGAGGACTACAACAGGTCGCTGCAGCATATCCTGGACACACACGCTCCTCTAACATCCAGACGCGTCACTGACCGCCCCTCAGCTCCTTGGATGACAGGCAAGGCCAAGGACACTAAGAGAGAGCTCCGCCAGTTTGAGCGGTGTTGGCGGTCTAGCAAGTTGACCATTCACCGACAGTTGTTTGTGCAGAAGCGCAATTGCCTAAAATCCCTCCAGCGCAACGCCAAGCGTCAGCACTTCTGTTCCCGCTTGCAGGCCTGCTCTAGCACCAAAACCTTGTTCAGTGTGTCTGATGAACTCCTTGGGGTACGCAAGGACATTTCCTTAACCTCCACCGTACCAGCTTCGGATCTCGCAGACGCTTTCTGTCAGTTCTTTGACAAAAAGATTAAGGACATCCGGCGTGAACTGGATGTTTCTGACGATACTCCTGAGATCACCAGCTATCACGGTCCACAACTTGCAGAAGTTCAGCCTGTGTCCGAGGACTTTGTTCGTGACATTATTGCACATGCTCCTCTCAAGTGTTGCTCTCTCATCTGGATCTTCTTCCAGCTAGCCTTTTCAAATCATGTAAAGCTGACCTGATTCCAGTCATCACCAGAATCATGAATGTGTCACTACAGACTGGTGTAGTGCCTGAATATTTCAAACAAGCAGTTGTGACGCCTTTGCTGAAGAAACCTGGTCTCAACAAAGAATGTTTTAATAACTATCGGCCCATCTCCAATCTCCCTTTCTTATCAAAGCTATTAGAACGCATTGTTCTGTCTCAGCTCCAAAACCATCTCATTTCCAACAACTTCTTAGAAACGTTTCAGTCAGCTTACAGAAAACAGCACAGTACAGAAACTGCTCTCCTGCATGTTACAAACAGCCTTCTGTGCAATGCTGACAACAAGCTGGTTTCCATTCTTTGCCTCCTTGACCTCTCGGCGGCATTTGATACGATTGACCATACTGTACTCCTAGAGAGACTTAACACAGCCTATGGCATCTCTGGCAAAACACTTAGCTGGTTTTCCTCGTATCAGCGTGTGCGAACTCAGAAGGTTGATGTCAATCAATCAGAGTCGCAACCCCTCATGCTGAGATTCGGTGTCGCCCAAGGATCCGTCCTTGGGCCCGTCCTTTTCAGCCTTTACACCCAATCCTTGTCTGACATCATCACCCGACATGCCTGTGAATTTCACAAGTATGCCGACGACACCCAGCTCCACAAAGGTGCTTCTTCATCTAATTTTCCTGCTCTTGTGAAAGAGATTGAACTTTGTATTTCCTCTGTGAAAAAATGGATGCTGTGCAACAAACTGAAGCTGAACGACGGCAAGACTGAATCACTTTGCGCTGGTTCCGACCACTCCCTTAGTCAGGTCCCACCAGGGGCCTCCCTCGTGGTTGGCGACAGTGAAATAACCTTTAGCCAGTCTGTACGTAATCTGGGAGTTCAGTTCGACTGCAGTATGTCCATGCACCATCACATTACTAATGTGTGCAGGACGGTGAACTTCTAGCTGCGAAGAATCAGCTCCATTAGACCATTCATCACCCGGTCCGCTACTGTTCAACTTATTTGCTCCCTTGTCCTTAGCCGCTTAGACTATTGTAACTCCCTCCTGGCAGGTCAGTGTCCCCCAGAAAGAACTCTCTCGTCTGCAGACAGTCCTCAACAATGCTGCCAGACTTGCTTTTGGCAAATCTAAAATGGACCATGTAACCCCCCTACTTCAGGAATTGCACTGGCTACCCTTTCAGTTTAGAGTCGAGTACAAGATTGCGGTCCTGGCATTTCGCTGCCTTGATGGATCCCTACCGCCATACCTCTCATCCCTCCTCAACATCTATCAGCCCTCCCGTTCCTTTTGTTCCTGCTCTGAGAAGCGTTTCCGTGTCCCCAGCTTTTCCTCTAAGCGGTTTGGCTGCCGGACATTCCAGTATCAAGCCCCTGTTGTCTGGAACTCACTTCCCCTACACCTCCGGAATGCTGAAAACATTGACGTCTTTAAGACCCAACTTAAAACCTACTTCTTTCAGCTTGCGTACCATTAATCCACAGATTGTGTGTGCGTGTGTGTGATGATGGTTTGGTCTGCATACATATGGTTTTGTTATGTGTGTTTTAGTTGTATGTGCGTGCGTAGATTAGAAGTGCATAGATTAGACTTTTTTTAAAGGTAGTGAGATTCTGCATATATACATTTTTTTGTAACGCGCTTAGAGCCCACTGCTCCTGGGGATTCAGCGCGATATAAATGCTCTTTATTATTATAATTATTATTATTATCAGTAGATTAGCAACGGCAAGTTCGAAAAATGGTTGTTACTACCAAAACTTTTACCGTTGTCAAATAAAGGATCATTGTCATTGTCTCTCTCTCTCTCTCTCGCCACGCGCCGGAAATTAGGACACGCGTGATAGCCATTTCGACATTCTTTGATAAAGTCCCACTGTGCGCGTTTTGTGGACCAATTATTGACAGTAATTTCCAATCTGCTATTACCATTTCCCGATTTAAATATACTTTTTTCACTTAGCGATTTTTAAAAATATTATAGTTGTACCATTTTCTTAGACTTTAAATTTGTTTGTTTTTCTTTCTTCTTATTTTTAAGTCGTCAAATTAGGTTTGTGTATTATGAACTTTGTCGCAGGTGAATGTGCATAGTTCCTTGACAAGTCATTTTTTATTTGTTCTCTTTTATAGTTGCTGACTTTGCTATTTTTTGTTGACATAACCAAGCAAGAAAACCGTAAACATTCTGCTTGAACTTAGACTAAGCGCGTGATAAACATTGTGTTTCTTTGCCGTGTATTCTTTTATTGAGCTTATTTAAAGCATTCTATAGATATTGATATTAGTTGATTTTTATTTTTTATTTTGTTGGATTATTTTTTTGTGACCATATTAATTTTGTATTATATCTTTCGCTACATTTGTGTTTTTACCGACATGCAAAATCGTAATCTAAATACTGTTCCGAAACGAACAGACGAACTGAGAATTGGCCATCTTAACATATACCATCTAGTTAACAAGGTGCCCGATTTATCCGTGTTCCTAAACACGCCCTTACATTTTCATATTTTTGGTGTGTCCGAGTCGAGGCTTAAAAGTTCAATAAGGGATAACTCCATTCCTGTCCCAAATTTCTCAGTACTCCGCAGAGATGCCTCAAGCCCACAACACACTGGACTAGCTGTATATATACATAATTCAATACTTGGTAACGTCAAACGGCGACAAGACTTAGAGTCAGCTCAAGTGGAAAGCTTGTGGGTAGAAGTGAAGACATCTAAATCACCCCCCGTCCTCATTGGCTTTATTTATAGAAATCCCGCAGCCAGCTGGGACTGGTATGATGACTTCGTAGCAATGATGGATAGCGTAAATCAAAATAAAGCTGACGTCTTTTGGGCGATTTTAATATTGATCTTTCTAAATCTAAAGGGTCCAATGCTGCATGTGCGTCAACAACAGCACTATTCGGTTTAGAACAGTTAATTAAAACCCCCACTAGAACCACATGTACATCTTCAACCCTGATTGATCATATTTATGTGACAAATGATGATAAAATATCAAATGTACATGTTCCCTCCTTAGCTGTCAGTGACCATAACCCAGTATGTTGCACAGTCTCCATGAAACTAGACAAAGAGAACAAAAAGAGACATAAAACAATTAAATATCGTTAATAACGGCGACTTTCTGCGGGATCTGCGCAATACTCCTTTCAGGGACGTGTATAACCACACTTCTCCTGACAGTGCTCTGTCGTACTGGATGGATCTATTCCTTGGAGTCCTAAATAAGCATGCGCCCATACGAGAAAAAAGAGTTAAGCACTCTACCCTGCCACCCTGGTTAACAGTAGATGTCAAACAGGCCATGTCATTTAGAGACAAACTTAAGAAAGAAAATCAGTTTGATGAATATAAGAAACAACGAAATCGTGTTAAATACTTAGTGAGAGCGTCAAAAAAACTGTTCTTCCAGGAAATGATTAGGGACAAAAAAGATACAGCATCGGTGTGGAAAGCCCTGAACGTTATAACAAAGGGTAAATCAGCCCCTGAAATACCATCCCATTTGTCAGCTGATATATTAAATAAGCACTTCCTATCGACAGCTGAAACACTTGCTCAGTCAGCTGCAAGTAGTAACACAGAGTACCAAGTTCCTAGTGTACTGGAAAAATACTGTGAGGCCAAAAATATGCTGCAGACATTCATCATTCCTGATATTACCGTCGCTGAAGTCGGCAAATTCATCTCTAGCATGCCGAAGAAAAAGTCCACCGGGATGGATGGTATAGACAACAAAATTCTGAAAATGTCACTACCATATACGGTAGAGGCACTCACTTATATCTTTAACCTCTGTATAAAACACAGCACGTTTCCAATTATTTTCAAAGAGGCCAAGGTAATTCCAATCCCTAAATCAAAAGATCTTGAAGATGTCAATAACTACCGTCCTATCTCACTTTTGTCGGCCCTGTCAAAGCCCCTTGAAAAACACATACAAAAACACCTCCTCGATTTTCTAGAAAAGGGCAATTTCATAAATATTCATCAGTCCGGCTTTAGACCGAAACACTCATGTCAGTCAGATATGCACACATTGTAGACAGCTGGCTGGAATCAATAAAGAAAAACCTGATGTCTGGAGCTGTTTTCTTAGACCTACAAAAAGCATTTGATCTTGTCGACCATGACATTCTCTTAAAGAAGCTAGCAGCATACCATATAAGTGAAACTGCCATAGCATTTTTTAGATCATACCTAAAAGACAGAAAACAAAAGGTATATACTCATGGAAAATACTCTAAACAAGGACAAGTTAACTACGGTGTCCCCCAGGGGTCGATCTTGGCACCTCTTCTATTTATAATAGTCATTAATGATTTGCCTTTGCATATTACTAACACTGATGTTAATTGCAACCTGTTTGCGGACGATACGAGCCTCCATGTTTCAGGTAAAAAAAACAGCTGACATTACCATTAGCTTACAAAGTAGTCTCAGCGAGGTTTCCGACTGGTGTAGAGAGAATCATATGGTTCTTCATCCAGGAAAAACAAAGAGTATTTTAATCACTACACGACAAAAACACCAACGCCGACCACAGCCGTTACATTTACAACTGAACGCTAAACCCATAGAACAAGTCACAGAGCGTAAATTCTTGGGAATACACGTTGACGAACAATTATGTTGGGAGACGCATATAAATACAGTCTGTAAAACCATTGCTAAAAACACTTTCCTGTTGTCCCAGCTTAGACAAGTAACGGATACACATACTCGTAAACTGTTTTTTTCATGCCCATATCAAGTCTCACGTTGATTATGTCTCCACAGTGTGGGACGGTTGTAGTGATGTTCACATGAACAGGTTAAACTCTATATATAAAAGAGCTGTCAAAATGATAGATACGCGGCCCATTCCTACCACAGACAAATTTAGACATCTAAACATTCTCGGCCTGCGTCAACAACTTAGTTTCAACAAATGCATCCTCATGCACAAGATATTAAATAACATGACACCGCAGTATCTACCCACCAAATTTGTGCCACAGCAAGAACGCGAACGGTCCTCAAGGAACAATACTTTACCCCTACCTCTGCCTAGAATTGACCTCTTTAAAACTAGTTTATCCTTTTCTGGACCGTTTGTATGGAACACTATTCCTGCACATTTGAAGACTATAGCCTCACTTGGAATCTTTAAAACGAAACTTTTTGATTACCTGATGAGCCAAACATAACAACACTGGGCATTTAAACAAACCTTGATGGTTAATGCTTTTATGTAATATAATTATGCATTTATCTATATTGTTGGTGTGTGTGTGTGTGTGTGTGTGTGTGTGTGTGTGTGTGTGTGTGTGTGTATGTGTATGTGTGTGTGTGTGTGTGTGTGTGTGTGTATGGTATAAGATGAATGTTAAGTGTTATTATTTTGTGTCATTTTTTAAATTTTTTTTTTATTGTTGCATGAAATAATATGTGTAAATATAATTCTTATTATTATTATTATTATTATTATCTTTTAATCTATTTTATCTTGTATATGTTAGCAACGGCAAGTTTGTAAAATGACGATTTGTTTCTGTCAAAACTTTTTACCGTTGATAAATAAAGTTTCATCATCATCATCATCATCATCATCATCTCTCTCTCTCTCTCTCTCTCTCTCTCTCTCTCTCTCTCTCTCTCTCTCTCTCTCTCTCTCTCT
>BTPG01000001.1:226057160-226064660 GCA_036245525.1 Semisulcospira habei | reverse complement strand
CCCTGCGGCCGCAGGGACTCATGACAATCTAATACCTATTGCTTGCATGTTCCGGTCCTATTTACTTCCATCATTCTCCTCAGACGGAAGTGGCAAAAAGAGGTGCTTTAAGTGCGCGATTGCACAGATACGGTGGCTCCCGCCTGCACGTGGCTTGCCAGTGCGCGCGCAGATTTATCGCCCGGGCAACCAGTGTTTCGGGCGCTCATTATTTGTATCCACGCTACCACTTTGTATCCCTGCGACAGCTACATTCATCGAAGGGATTGCCTCCGTTTTATCTCTTTGGCACTCACAGCCAACTGGTGGAGATGCCGAGTTTAAACCCCCCCCCCCCCCCCACCCTCCCCCACACACACACACCCCGGCGTCGCTGATGATCACGACTTGACTGACTTGCGCGTCTCAGTGAGTGAAACTGACCACTGCACCAGGCTGACACTGACAGACATTCGCGTGAAGAACGCACTGTAACCGATTGGGGCCAAGTTAAGTAAGGCATGAAGGACACAGGACTGACAAGAGACATAAACCCTCATGAGCCCCCGCGTTCAGGGGTTCAGTAATAGCGAACTGCTATTTTGCAATATGATGAATACATCATGCCATGGTAACTCAGTTAACCCTTCGCGTGTCGATAGCGGCGGCGGTTTTTGTCGCGATGATTCCTACAGGAATCATCGCGACAAAAACGGCTACCACTGAACACACAAAGGGTTAAGATGGTTTGCAGAGTACCGAAGACACGCCAGTTGGCTTGATCGGCTTTCTTCATCTTTTCAGACAGTCGGCCGAAAGTACTATGTGCTTAATGGAACGAATGAGAGTTGCACGACGACAGATTGTGAACCCGGCGCAACTTCCTGTAGTGGCTTGCGTAGGGTGTACGCTTTCTCGTAGAGAGAGCGTATACCCTGCGCAAGTCAGTCACTGCACAAATTACTCAGGCTTCACGATCTCGCATGCAACTCAGTCTAGCTTTATTGAATTGGCTAACGAAGGCTTGTAAAAGCCGACGTACTCCCCAATATGGTGCTTGATGTGTTTTTGTTCTTTTCATCATGTACATTTAAAGAATCTGAGTAGCAACTACTGAAAAACTGAACAGTTTGCTTCACAAGGAGACAAAGTTTCATTGACTGAATTTTATTTCATTTTATTTATTTATTTTATTTTATTTTATTATTATTTATTATTTTATTTATTTATTTATTTATTTATTTATTATTTTTAATTTTATTCTATTTTATCCAGAATGTTTGTGATTCAGGATCAGCCAGATCTGTCCTGTCAAAGTGTGCCCATTTTTGTGAAAAGCAAGATTTTCATTTTAATGTAATGAAAGTCTCTATTTTCATAATAGTGGATTGCCAGTCATTTGCCTTTACAGGGCAGAGTTGGTTCAGTCACTCTACACCGATTGCTGAGTCCCAGTACGCAAAAGGAAATCGGCCACCGATTGCTGAGTCCCAGTACGCAAAAGGAAATCGGCCCAATGGTCTTTGCGTTCTGGGATGTCAGGCCGCCAAAGGAACGAATCTCGCACGTGAACGTCTCGGCTGTATGCGATCTTAAGCACTTTATCTACATAATGACAATATATAGGTATGTGGATTTCACCCACCCCCCCACCCCCGGGAGTAGACCCTTGTCTACGGGATTTTCTGTATGTGAAGGTGGAAAGAAAGGAAGCCGGGTGGTGCTTCAGTTGTGATACATTGCATTGCTTTTCATGCTTCTGTGAATAAAGAAATATCACCGAGAACCGCCACTTTTCTCAGTGAAATAAAATGAAGTAATGTGAGATGAAAATAGAAGGAAAAATTCAAGACATCTTTCTAGTTCAAATCAAAGGTTTTTCTACAGAGTCGAACATTTTTGGTCCGGAATAGCCCTGACAGTAAATCGTTCGGTCGAATTACCACAGTCAATCGACTCCGGAGCAGAGAAGTGGAGAAAGATAGCGGGCGTTGGACAGAATTGAAACGACATGGGAGATCCACAGTAAACCAGATTAGTATTGATGCAATATCGAAAGGAACTCTGGGAAGACTTCTGATGGGAGAGGTGGAACACATATGGGCCTTTCCGTGCGCAGAGATCTCGCCTTAACTGAACTGAACTGAACCGAATCGCCGTGGTCAACCCACGGTCTGAGCCATACTGACCGGAAGCGGAGACGTCTGGGTGTGGACTGAGATCACCAAGCTGACTGAAGAAAGGAGAATAGCTGGGAAAATGCCCTGAATCTGTATGATAATAATAGCACTCCGACCGAATCCTCTTAGCGCCTCATTCATTCAAACTTCTGTTTGCTCGTACTCGCTCGCACCCCCCCCCCCCCCCTTTTTCCCCCATTTCTCCAGCAGAACTCGTGTCATCTCCAAGAGGCATAGATCCTTAGGAGCCCCTGCAATACAGGGCTCATTAGGATCTGATCTATACCTCTTGTTAGTAACAAACAGGCAAATATACATTTAGGTTCGATTAGAAGATGCCATAATTATATTACTTTTCTCTCTCCAGTCCAACAGCAGAGTTACGCCCGTAACTTCTAACGCGCATAAAGCATAAATCGTCCACGCAGGGCTCACAAAGATGTATGCATCTGTGCATACGGCTGGCAACCAGCACACCGCTGTTACATCTGTGTCCCTTAGATCTAGCCAAGGCCATAGGGTATTTTTTAATACAAAGTTCACCTGTCGCCAGGCTTTTCACCGTCGCAAGAATAAACGATTGCAGTCGAGCCTCGTTTGATAAGGCATGGACGATTATTCATTGATGCAAGTCTCAGCTCCGGGTGGTTTCACTCAGCTTGAGGAAAGGCATAGATGCAAGAATTATAGATTCTCGTGAGCCCTTGCATGCCTGCAGGGACTCATGAGAATCTGTGCCTCTTGCTGAAAGAAGAGGTTACAGGAACGGAACGTATTTTGATGAATGTAAAATGGGTGTGAAAAGATTGAGGCTTCCACTTTCACTGTTGCCCGTGGACGAACGCGAGGTGCCCTTCCGGTCTTAGATTGAAACGCTGACGACCTTCTCGGTCTGCGGAACACAACTCGAATGGTAGATTTGCCTTATGACCCCTCGTGAGTATGTCCATCTGTTTCTATCGTGACGGGCTGAGATCTAAAAGCGTGACAGTGGGGGTTCTTTTGCGACAAACGCATCTAGTACGGACACCGGCCAAAAAAAAAAAAAAAAAAAAAAAAGGGGCCGGCGTGAATCTGCGCCTCTAACACGCACTTTGCATGTGGATGACATTCGCTGCAGGTATTCGTTGTGGGTGTGCAAGTTAACCCCTTACAACCTGAGGCCGAATTTTTACAAAAGAAGTGACTATTGTCATATGAAAGCTACATTACAGATTACCAGATAGATCAACCATTTTTAGTTCAAGGGTGGTGCCGGAATAGCTTGGCGCCTCAGGTGCCAAGCTATTATGGCACCACCCTTAAACTGTCATAATCAAATTAATTTCAAGCAGGACTAAATGGTTAAAATAAGCGAAAATGCGCCTTTGACAGCCGTGAAACGCGCCTGTGAATGCACAAACAGTAGAACGCTCAAACCCCAAAATCGATGTTGGCCAACAAGAGGTATAGATTCGCACGAGCCCCTGCTGCTGCAAAAGCACATTTGACTCTGTGCCTCTTGCAGATGCCAGGGAACCGAATGATGGACCGCAAATCTGTTATTGAGCCGCTTCTCGAGGGTTTGTTGATGATGGCCGTTCACCGCCGTGACAGGGTCCGACGCGGCTTTTGATTTGTGGCAGCCTGAAGTGTCAATATTGTATCTTTTTGCGGGATCGGTGATGAAATTAATTCACCGGTCTCACCTCCCCCGTACACGCACGCACGCACGCACGCATACACTCACACGCACGCACACATACGCTATTCTCCCTCCCACCCCTCCCCCATCCTAATCCATTTAGCCCCCCCCCCCCCCCCCCCCACGCCCTAAAACAGGAGACGCATATCGAACATGGTAAGCCAAGGGTAGTGTTAGATTAGCTTGGCGCCTGCAGGCGCCAAGCTAATCTGGCACTACCCTTGACTTATCATGGTCGGTCCATCTCTTACAACTGGTACAACACCAAAATTTGGGAAATGCGGCCGTGGGGGTGAGTGGATTAAGCCGGTCGGAGCGTGTTCCAAGTCTCATGGCGTCTTTTAAAGGCATAAGCCAAAAGATGAGAGAAAAATCAACCCGACACTGTCGCGGCCGTCCCGTTTGTCAGGCTGTGGAAAGAAACATGTAAAGGAAGTATTGTAGGAGGGAGGAGGCGCGGGCGGGGAAGGTGGTTGGGGGAGAGGGGGGGGGGGGGTGGCGGAGGCTAAAAAAATGCGAATTAACGCCCCCATTTCTATCAACGACCACCCAGTTATCAAAGTTTAGATCACCGTTCTGGGTGTTTGTGGAGGGAAAAGGGAGGCCCCCCTCCCCCTCGCTCTCCACCCCCACCCCCGACCCACCCTTCCCACCAATAAAGGTTATTAAATTAGGCATCCTCGCCGATCCGTTCGCGTACGATCGCCTTTCGTTATAATGACAAACAATAAATGGAAAACAGTGGTTAGACCACCATGAATTTCAAGGAAGTTGGTTTTTTTCTCTCAGAGAGCAAAAAAATCTCGGGCCGCGCCGTCGTCGGCCGTATTTGGCCCGCGCACGTGCACGGGCCAAATGCAGCTGATGTCGGCCTGATCAACTTTTGCTTACTCTGTCATGACTGCCTAGTCGTTGAAGATCTACTCTCACATAATAGTTGAAGCCTCCCACTGCCCTTACTGAAGACTAGTGGGGTGGGGGGTGGGTGGGGAGTGCCTCTCAGTAGAAGGGGACATTCGAATAATTACCAGTACTTGCGAGTACCGCTGTGCATAGAGTGGTCTAATTTCTCTACAGGGGTAGTCCGTGTCCGCCGAGCAAAATTGTCTTTGGGCCGACGTCCGCCGTAATTGGCCCTGGTTTTGGTTAGTTCGGGGTTTAACGTCCACGGCACCGAAGTGATAATGGACGGCCCTGACGGGCAGTTATGGGGGACAGGGAAATCTATTGCCTATGGAGTACGACCTGAACACTGATCTATTCAGGCGCACTGCAACTGTGCCACTTTGATTTACCAGGACCTTTCAACAGACATGCTAGGGAACAAGTCCGTCTTTTTTCCCTGGATTGCGAGTCCAGCTACCGGGGCCGGGACGTGGACTCGAACCCACGACCCGGCGATTCCCTTCGCTCTCTTGCTCCGACGCATAACCGCCTGAGCTATTTTGGCCTCTCGTAATTGGCCCGCGCACAGCCGTGCGGGGGGCAATTTCAGCTGACGTAGGCCCTGGGAACTTATGCGTACCGGGTGGCGACTAATTCCGTGTTCCGGTTAAGCCTGCTCGCCTGTTGAGAGTCCTCAAGCGCTGGCTAATCTTTCCTGTACACTCCTTCAGCGGGCGAAGAAGTTCTTAGGCAGAGACCGTCAGCAAGTTCTTTCCATAGATTCTCACAGGGGCTCGCGAGACCCTTGGATTCAGCTTAAATCCTGCGCAAGCCATTAAGCAAGGTGCTGCGCTGTAGCGGATCACTTTGCTTAGTGACTTGCGCAGTATTTAAGGTCACTCGTGCAAATGAACACTGTGACGTTTTGCATACTGCTTTTCTGAAGCCACCCGTCTCTGGTGCTGTGGGTTCTCTGTCGGAAGTTCGGCATGCGGTGACCTCTGCCAGGCACTGGACATTTCGGAGTGCTGCAGTTCTTTAGGTGGTTTAACCTAACGAAGAATGGGCCTTGCAGAGTGCAGAGATCGTTTCTTGACTGAACAAACTGAAATGAATTGAACCGAGATGAATTTTACCGTATACACCGACGAACTTGACGGCACGTTGACACACACATACACCCTTTCTTCAAAACTGTACATACCGAATCTAAATCCTTCTGAATTATATATTTCTCATTCAGTAACTTTTCTTTGTTTAATCTCTTTATTATTTATTATCACCGTTTATTGAGGATGATATTCCCAAACAAAATTATTGTAGTTTCAAATAGCAAACAAAAAAGGACGCCATCCTTGCCCTCGATTCAGGACTGAGATCGAGGAATCACACTGAGGTTTGGCCCGTTAGTTCGGGCTTTAACGTCCACGGCGCTGGGGTGATAATGGACGGCTATTGCCTATGGGGTGCTACCTGAACACTGATCAGTTCAGGCGCACTGCAGCTGTGTCACTTTGATTTAACCCTTTTCAGAGATAATCGCGACTAAAACCGCTACCGACACCCAAAGGGTTAACAATGCTATTGAGCAAGCCCGTATCTTTTTCCCTGAATCATACTGAAACAAAGAATGTTAGTCACGCGTCCACGGCCACACTGGTCTGTCTCCCTCGATTCGCTACTTTATAGCGAATCGAGGGAGACAAACCAGTGTGGCCAAAGGCATGAGGAAAACCGGAGGCACTCGAGAAATTGTTAATCATACGTGTCCGGCGAACGGGAAAGGCGATTGTACCAGGCCGCAGTTAATCTTGTGTGCGTAGGAAGGCTGGAGAGGGCTTAATACGTTTGTCGCCTCGCTGTTGTACTTGACAAACCCCTTCTCGTGTGCAAGAGACATAGATGCCATAGTCGCTTGTGCTCGTGACAATGTGCCTTTTGCTGGGAAGAGATGAACCCCATTTACGTTGTCAGACTGAGAAGGTCAAGTTGTTCAGTGTAGCCTGCGTAACCGTGTCAGGAAATGAAAAGATTGAGAGGGAGGTCCTTCTGTGACTGCAAATCCTCCTTGGATAAAACCAGGAGTGATAGAATTCAGAATTCCTGAACTGTACGTCACCCAGCTGCAAGAGAGCCCTCCCCCCGCCCCCCCACCCGCAGACTTGCAGGGCCTCATGAGGATCTATGCATCGTGCTGGTTCACTTCACTTTCTTGCTGGCCCAATTACTTGTATTTAATGTTAGTTTACCGCGGTCAGGGGTAGGGGTGGGGTGCGTGCCAGGTTTGCCACATGAAGTCACGGCTGACACAACATATTGGAATGTTTGGATCTGAGTTTAGAAATGTATCGACCAAGAACACCAGTCGGCAATATGATGCATGGCCTATTTCAGATATTACAAATCACTTTAACTCATTCAGCACGGCGCAAGTATTTCTCAAATTTTGGAGGCGTCATCTAATGACAATGCACCAGTTGCAGGAGATGGATCGACCATGATAATTCAAGGGCAGTGCCAGATTAGCTTGGCGCCGACAGGCGCCAAGCTAATCTGGCACTACCCTTGAATTATCGTGGTCGACCCATCTCCTGCTGTAGGGCGTCAGGGTTGAATGTGTTGACGTGGACGGTAAAATTCTTTTTGAAAGGTGATAGAAGGCCCGAATTTAGATATTTCTAAGGGCAACGTAAACACAATTTATTAAATTTTCGGAAATAGACATGCAGACGGAAATGTACTTATCTTTTCGGATGAGGCAAGAAGTACTTC
>BTPG01000001.1:225982160-226049660 GCA_036245525.1 Semisulcospira habei | reverse complement strand
GAAAATGATATGCTAGATTTGAAGATGTCGATTCTCGGTTTTGGGAGATGGAGTAAGCTGTTCCTCGTGTTCTCTCTATTCGTATGGGAAAACAGCTCACGGAGATAGGGAGGGGCGGCATCGTTTAGAAATTTTTGCACAAGTAAGCATCTATTAAGTTCTAATTGTTTACTGAGTGGTAGGATATTAAGGGCCTTCAGTCTTTCATCAGTAGGGGACGAACCAGGAAGAATAAGCTTAATACCTCGCCGGTAAAGGGAATTAATTTTTTTCAAATGAATGTCTCCATAGCCGTCCCAGATATTGGAATCCAGACCAAAAAGGTGACTGCCAAGCGTGTAATATGCAAAGAAGTACCCAAACGGAGAAAGAAACACGCTTAGAAAAGACGGGTACAACACAATTTATTAATATTTCGGGTAAATACCCTTTGTCAAAATAAACAAACAAACAGAGAGATTAGCCGCTACTTATCTTCATTGGCAGAAGGAATGTCCTAATCTCTCTGTTTGTTTGTTTGTCTATTTTGACAAAGGGTATTTACCCGAAATATTAATAAATTGTGTTGTACCCGTCTTTTCTAAGCGTGTTTCTTTCTCCGTTGGGTACTTCTCTTCAGATATTGGAAGCATAATTACAATGTGTCTTGATGTGTGCGTTAAAGAATAGTTTTCGAGCATCACTGTCAACTATACGACTTAATTTGGATAATAAAAAGAGATTCTTCGAAATAGTTTTACAGGCAGTTTCTATGTGAGGCTCCCAGCTGAGCTGTTCGTCGACTGTCACTCCTAACAAACGATGTTTTGACACTTGCTCTATGGGCTGAGAGTCAGTGAATGGACAGCACAAGGGGTTGCAAACCACGTTGATGCTTTTGGCGTGTTGTCACCAACATACCTTTCGTTTTAGGAATACTAATAATCATATGATTTTCTTCACACCAAGTTGACACTTCATCTAAACTATGTTGGAGGACAGCGCTCACGGTTGACACATTTTTATCAGATACATGTAATGATGTATCGTCAGCAAATAGTTCACAGTTTGTGTCGGGGTGTGATATTGACAGTGGAAGGTCATTTATAAAGATGTTGAATAATAGCGGTCCTAGGGTGGATCCCTGAGGAACACCATGGGTCACCAGTCCTTTCGCTGAGTATTTACCATTCACGAACACTTTCTGCGTTCTGTCTAAGAGATAGGACGAGAGAAAAGCGACTGCATTTGAGTCAATGTGATATAAAGGTAACTTCTTTAGTAAGATTGAGTGGTTAATGAGATCGAAGGCTTTTTTAAGATCTAGAAATACTACACCTGAAAGTTTGGACTCATTTATGGCAGTAAGCCATTTGTGGGTTATGAGAGTTAAGGCTGTCTGACACGAATGTTTAGGCCGAAAAGCTGATCGTGCAGTACTAATAAGGCGGGTTTTCTCCAGGAATTGAAGTAAATGATCATGACAATGTATATGCTTTTCAAGTGGTTTGGACACTGCTGATAAGATTGAAATGGGTCTGTACTCACTTAGGTCGCTCAGATCTTTGCTTTTTGGTAGAGGAATAACTTTTGCTATTTTCAATTCATCGGGAAACATGTTCTTTTGAATCGAAAGGTTATATATAAAGGTTAATGATTCAACAATATAAGGGAGCGCAATTTTCAGGATTTTACTGCTAATACCGTCTACACCACAAGATGTTTTACTTTTCATGTTGGTTATAGATTTTCCTACATCAAGGACGGTCATTAGGGGAACTGAGAAAGTATTGCCGGCGTTTATCTGACTGCTGTTTCAATTTTTCTGAACATACGTATTCACCTGGCTCACTGGTGTTCGTCTGTGACAGGGTTTAGCAATGTTAAGAAAGTGTTCATTAAATACATCAGCTGTGTGTGTGTGTGTGTGTGTGTGTGTGTGTGTGTGTGTGTGTGTGTGTGTGTGTGGTGTGTGTGTGTGAGAGAGAGAGAGAGAGAGAGAGAGAGAGAGACAGAGAGAGAGAGAGAGAGAGAGAGAGAGAGAGAGAGACAGAGAGAGAGAGACAGAGAGAGAGAGACAGAGAGAGAGACAGAGACAGAGACAGAGAGACAGAGACATGATTACAGGTTTAGTTTTTATGTTCCTTTAACCGCCCCTAAGTCCCTGCCGCTTTGATGCGGACAGACATTTAATTGCGATACAATCTTTTGACCTTTGGGGAACTACCTCTGGTGTAACCCTAGGATTTAAAATCCATCATTATTCACATCATCGACGATTGAAGTCAGTCACGTCCACTTGTTCCCTTTTAGGAAGACAGACGTAAACATTCATTAGAAGAGGCATAGATCTTCATGCGCTCCCGCAATTGCTGGAGCACATGAAGATCTATGCCTCTGTCAAGTTGGAGACTGCAGCGGCTTTGATTGTGAAAGTTCCGTGTAGTAGAGTGACTGTAGGGTACATGAGTACATTCCAGGTAGAGCGGACGAGGTTAGAACTACTGGGATATAAAAGGCACCAGACTTCAAAACGCCCGTCAGAAGCGTAGTGACGATAAGTTGGTTGAAGGTGTTTTCAAGTCGGCATGCGGATATTTTTAACTGGGGTCACTACGTACGCATATATTTGTTTTCAAAGAGGTGAGAAGAATTTGAAATGGTTTATCGCGGCGTATTACAAAGATAACCATGTGTCTTCCTCTGCATGGTGTTTCGCGAAGTCTTGGACTTCCACAATGCATGTGAGGCATGTCACTCTGGGTGTTATACACGCACGAGGCTTGCCGTGCGCTGTTTGGCTCATCTTTCCGTGTTTTATTTGTTTGTTTGTTTACTTGTTTGTTCGCTCATTCATTTATTCATTCATTCATTCATTTTTTCAGTTATTTCCTAAAATTTCTTTCTTTAATATTAACAATCGACTGAACTTGTATTTATGAATTTATCACATTCATTCATTCATTCATTCATTCATTCATTCATTCATTCATTCATTCATTCATTCATTCATTCATTTTAATGTCTCGGTTATTTCCTCAGTTGCCTCTTTTGGGGATTAATAATTGACTGGACTTGCCACAAGAGTCAAACTTGGATTATAACCTTTAGACGCAGGTTTTGAAGTTGAGTATACATCAGACTACTTGCGTCTACCGATAACTGACTAAGATAAAGTACAAGAATATACTGTCACTTTCTCTCTCTCTCTCTCTCTCTCTCTCTCTCTCTCTCTCTCTCTCTCTCTCTCTCTCTCTCTCTCTCTCTCTCTCTCTCTCTCTCTCACACACACACACACACACACACACACACACACTCTCGCCCCACCCGGGTCTGCCGTGGGGGACTTGGGTGGGGTTAACTACTTTTTAGTTCCCAGGGTCACCCTGGTCAGCCCATTGGGGTGGGTTTTCCCCACTATTCTGGGGCATGTGTTTCTGTCTACCCTTGGTCTATTCACCTGTATTTTCCTTTTTAAACTCTCCCTACTCTCTGCGCTGCTGTAGCTCTTGATATTGGATGTGTGTTGTTAAATGGTCTTAGCTTTATTTAGGCCCCATGTTGTAGGTTTATTTAACGTATTGGACCGGCTGGCGACATACATTGAATATTCTGTTTAGTTTTTTTTCACAAGCAGTGCAGGCACGTCCTGAGAAATTCTTCTTAAGCAATTTACAGTCAATCAACTCTCTCTCCCTCTCTCTCTCTCTCTCTGTTCAGTCTGGCAAGTAATAACTTTTTTTAATAATAATAATATATAGTAATAACCGTTTTTTCTAAGCGTGTTTCTTTCTCCGTTGGGTACTTCTTGGCAAGTAATAAGCAATTTCACCAAAGGTAACAGTAAACGATCGCCTAATATTCCGCCCGATCTTACTGCAGATGCGTTCAACGTCCACTTCATAACTGTTGCTCAACCTCTGGCGAAGTCAAATACACCTAACCCTGTAAACTACACTTGCTCTCATCAACTACGTCACCATAGTCAACAGAGAGCATATGGCCCATTTTTAGTACCGCTTACGACTGTCCTAAATGTAGACAAATCTATTTCCAGTTTATAGAACAAATTGTCTTGCGGTCCAGATGGTATTAGTAGTCAGATTTTAAAACTATCTTTGCCCTACGTCGTCGAATCCCTGACTTTTATTTATAGTTTATCGATTAGACATAACGTTTTTCCCGACGAGCTAAAAAAAAGCGAAGGTAATCCCTCTTTCTAAAAGCAAAGGTTTATGCAACCTAAACTGACGAGTATAGACCCATTTCCATATTATCCTGTATTTCAAAACCGCTCGAGAAACATACCCATACTCATCTTCTAAACTTTCTGGAGCAAAACCATCTGATAAATGCAGCACAATCAGGATTTCGACCTCTACATTCGTGCCAAACTTCCCTCAGTCAGTTAATTGATAAATGGCTCTCTGCCATAAATGACAGTAAAGTATCAGGTACAATCTTTCTTGACCTGAAAAAAGCTTTTGATCTTGTCAACCACTCTATCCTACTACCATTCTATCACATTGACTCAAATACTGTCTCTTTTATATCTTTCTATCTCAGGGACAGAACGCAGAAAGTACCGCTAAATGGCAAATGTTTCTCTGACGGGTTAGTAACTTACGGTGTTCCACAGGGGTCTATTCTAGGGCCCTTATTATTTAATCTATTTATTAATAATCTAATACTGTGCATATCTCATTTAGACGCAAACTGTGATTTGTTCGCAGACTACACGACCATACACACATCTGATAAATATATCGCGACCATTAATAAGGTACCCCAACAAAGTCTTGATGAAGTAGCAGGTTGGTGCAGTGATAATCACATGATTATTAGTATCCCAAAGACAAAGAGCATGTTAGTTACTACACGTCAGAAACACCACAATGGCCTACCACCTTTATCACTCTCCTCAGATAGCCAGCCTGTAGATATTGCTTATTAGGCGTTAAAGTGGACAGCCAATTAAGCTGGGAACTGCATACTCTCTATATGCAAAACAATCTCCAAAAATCTGTTCCTGTTATCTAAACTACGCCATACAGTTAAAACTGATATTCGTAAACTCTTTTTCCATGCGCTTATTAAAACGCATTGTGACTACAGTTCTACCGTCGGGATGGATGCAGCGAAGTTCACATGAAAAAAGTTAATTCCTTGTATCGTCGTATCGTCGTGGCATTAAATTAATACTTCCCGGTCCTACTTCGACTGACGAAAAATTAAAATCTCTCAAGTTACTAACATTGAATAAACAGTTTGAATTTAATCGCTGTGTTCTACTGCACAAGATCATGCACGGAAAATCCCCACCCTATCTAAGAACTCTATTTTTTGACAATAATTAGATTAGACATCAGTAAAACCAGCCTGTCCTTTTCAAGCGCTACAGCGTGGAATATTTTACCTCCATACCTGAAATCAATTTGTAAGATTAGCGTCTTCAAAGATCGCCTCCATAAATATTTGCTTCAGAAGTACTAGTATGTTCGGCTCACATATGCTACTATTCGTATAGTTAGTTTCCTATTACCTAATCTTCTACTGTTGCTGCAGATTATGTAATAGTTCGACTGTCTGCATTAACATGTATGTCAGGTTCACATTAGTATATATATATATATATATATATATATATATATATATATATATATATATATATATATATATATATATATATATATATATATATATATATATATATAATATATATATATATATATATATATATATATATCAGTATATATATATATATCAGTATATATATATATATATATATTATATATATATATATATATATATATATATATATATATATATATATATATATATATATATATAATATATATATATATATATATATATATATATACTGATATATATATATATATATATATATATATATATATATATATATATATATATATATATATATATATATATATATATATATATATATATATATATATATATATATTGGTATGAACCTGACACGTAGCAACAGCAGAAGATTATTAGGTAATAACAAACTATATATATATAAAAAGAAAATAGAAAATTATATATATATATATATATATATATATATATATATATATATATATATATATATATATATAAAAATTTCTATTTTCTTTTTTTCTGAGGTTGGGGGGGGGGGGGATGGGTCTTTTTACTTATATATGTTTTATCTTTTGCTGTATCGTCTGATGTATTTTTATATGTGTATGTAGGAGCACAGTTTGGAAGATGGTCAATGCTATGCCTAAAACTTTTTATCCTGAATAAAAACGTTTCATCATCATCATCTCTCTCTCTTTCTCGCTGTCTCTCGCTTTGTCTCTCTCTCTCTCTCTCTCTCTCTCTCTCTCTCGCTCTCTCTCGCTTTGTCTCTCTCTCGCTCTCTCTCGCTTTGTCTCTCTCTCTCTCTCTCTCTCTCTCTCTCTCTCTCTCTCTCTCTCTCTCTCTCTCTCTCTCTCTCTCTCTCTCTCTCTCTCTCTCTCTCTCTCTCTCTCTCTCTCTCTCTCTCTCTCTCTCTCTCTCTCTCTCTCTCTCTCTCTCTCTCTCTCTCTCTCTCTCTCTCTCTGCTTATGTTCCTAAACAGAGCCGATCCCAACATTTATACATTACTTATAGATGTTTTAGAAAACTAGATAGAGATAGTTTCCTTCATGACCTCACTTTTTTGCCGTTCCATGACGTTTACAATCACAATGACCCTGATGTAGCGCTCTCACTGTGGCTTGAGCTGTTCCTCGGAGTGCTAAATAAGCATGTCCCTTTAAAAAGGAAACGAGTCCGGTGCTGTGAGCCCCCCACCTGGATTACGGAGGAGATTAAACAAACCATGGAAGCCAGAAATCGAGCCAAGCGGGACAAAGATTTTATTGAGTTCAAAAGGTTACGTAACAGAGTCAAATACCTTATCCGGGATTCACAAAAAGCACTGGTAGAGAAAACCATACGCGTCGGGAATCCGTCTTCAATATGGAAAGTTTTAAACTTACTAACTAACAATAGTAAAAATCGTTCTGCAAATACGACTGCCAACCTTACAGCCGATGCATTTAACGACCACTTCATTTTAGCCCCGAAATCTTTACTACGTGCTGAAGATTTGGATCAGGTGGAACATGTCGCATCGCAGAAGCTTACTGATTTTTGTAAGCAAAGACTGTCCGCGGGCGATGCTTTTAATATCCCCTGCATCGCTGTACATGAAGTGGGCAGATTTATCTCTAGTCTCAAGAACAAAAAGTCAGCTGGCATTGATGGTATAAATGGTTTTATCCTCGAACTTTCTCTTCCATATATTGTGGAAAGCTTAACCTATATTTACAACCTATGTATTCAAAATAATATTTTTTCGGCGGCTTTCAAAAAAATCTACCCCACCCGGGTCTGCCCTGGGGGACTTGGGTGGGGTTAGGTATTTTTTAGTTCCCAGGGTCACCCTGGTCAGCCCCACAGGGTGGGTTTTCCTCTCCATTCTGGGGCATGTGTTTCTGTCTACCCTTTGTCCATTCACCTGTATTTGCCTTTTTAAAACTCTCCCTACTGTCTGCACTGCCTGTAGCTCTTGATATTGGATGTTTGTTGCTAAATGGTCTTAGCTTTATTTAGCCCCATGTGTTAGGTTTATTTAACGTATTTGACCGGCTGGTGACATACATTCAATGTTCTGTTTATTATTATTTTTTTTTTTATTTTATTATTTTTTTTTTCACAAGCAGTGCAGGCACGTCCTGAGAAAGCCTTGTTGCTGTCGGGACGTTAAGCAATGTACAATCAATCAATCAATCAATCAAAAAAATCTAAAGTGGTACTTATACCTAAAACAAAAGACACATCTGATCCAAATAATTTTCGGCCTATATCCATATTATCTATTCTATCGAAGCCTATTGAGAAGCATGTACACAAACATCTTCTCGAATTCCTGGAAGAAAAGTCTCTCCTGAATAAATATCAATCTGGTTTTCACCCTAAACATTCGTGTCACACTGCCTTGGTTCATATGATTGACACTTGGCTGCTCAACATCAACAGAAAAAAAATGGCTGGTGCTGTCTTTCTAGACCTAAAAAAAGCGTTCGACCTTATAAACCACGAAATTTTATTAGAGAAACTAGACTGCTACTTTAACAATAACAGCCCAGGGACACTCTCATTCTTTCGTTCATATATCATAGGGAGAATTCAAACTGTGTATATCACTGCTACCTTCTCTTCAGAAAAGCGTGTTGAGTATGGCGTGCCCCAGGGATCTATACTAGGACCGTTACTTTTCTGTTTGTTTATAAATGATCTTCCACGTCATATATCCAATCCAAATACCGAATGTGACATGTTTGCCGATGATTCAACTCTTCACGCTGGCGGGAAAACTGTACCTGAAATATCAAGCAATCTTCAGCTTAGTCTTCAGGAGGTCTCACTGTGGTGCAAAAATAATCAAATGCTTGTAAATCCATCCAAAACGAAAAGCATGCTAATCACAACACGCCAAAAGCATCATCTCCGCCCCCATTCACTTAACCTCTCTTTTGATTCAGTTTTCATTGAGCAAGTCAAGGAATATCGCCTCCTCCGGGTAATTGTTGATGACCAACTGTGCTGGTTGCCCCATCTAACACAACTAGGGAAAACATTATCAAAGAAGCTATTTTTACTGTCAAGATTAAAATCTATCATTGATACTAAGACACGAAAGCTATTTTTCAACTCCTACATTAAACCTCACATTGACTACGCATCTACTATTTGGGACGCCTGTGGTACGGCTAACCTTAAGGGGATTAATTTTCTATACAATCGCGCAGTTAAACTGATCCTCCCAATCCCCTCTCTAACTTTGGAGGAAAAGCTTCAGGCAACAGGGCTCCTTCCTTTACATCAACACTTTACGTTTAATAAGTGTGTACTTATGCACAAAGCACTGAACGGGAAAGCCCCACTCTACCTGGCTAAGCTTTTCACTGAGAGCGAAAGGGTTTACAGCACTTTGAGGAAAAGTCTCGTCATTGAACGGCCCCGAATCGACTTGTTTAAATCCAGCCTTTCTTACGCGGGTGCCTATTTATGGAACTCACTTCCTCGACACTATATACAGCAAACGAGACATCTTCCATTGTTTAGGACGAAAGCTTTTAAATACATCTCTGAGCAAACTTGAAAGAAACGTAGATAATATGTCCAAAAGAGTTATGTCAATGATTTCCTGTGGTCCTCCGTTTTGCACTTGTTAGCTTTTACATAATATCTCTCTTTGTCGTGGTGTTTTGCCTGCTCACTAAATTCCTACACATGAGTAGCTGTATCATAAGTGTGCAGTCGCTTTCTATAAACACACTTTACATCGCACCCCCCCCCCCCTCTCCCACGCCCCCAAGACCCTGTCATTTTGCTGTATGAGTGTGTAATCTTCAGCGACTTTGGAACTTGTATCGGAATGTAACACAAGTGACCTGTGGGTGTAACCGCTTGTTTTGTGCTGTTAACTGCATATTGTTTTAATGTTGCTTTTAATGTTGTAGTTTAGCAAGGACAAACATGAAAAGAGGCCTGTGCGCCTATTGTTTCCAATCCTTGAGAAATAATGTATCATTCATTCATTCATTCATTCATTCATTCTCTCTCCCTCTCTCTCCCTCTCTCTCTCTCTCTCTCTCTCTCTCTCTCTCTCTCTCTCGGAAAATAAAGTTTCATTTCATTTCATCTCTCTCTCTCTCTCTCTCTCTCTCTCTCTCTCTCTCTCTCTCTCTCTCTCTCTCTCTCTCTCTCTCTCTCTCTCTCTCTCTCTCTCTCTCTCACTCTCTTTATCCATTTACACGCATCTCTCTCTCTCTCTCTCTCTCTCTCTCTCTCTCTCTCTCTCTCTCTCTCTCTCTCTCTCTCTCTCTCTCTCTCTCTCTGGTGGCGACACCATAATCAAGTGGTAATCGTTTAGAATTAACGACATTTTTTTTCTGCAGGGGGCACCGATTCTCATGAGCATTTGCATGAACACATCAGTGGTGGCTGGGCCATTATTTCTTTATATTGGTTTTTCCCTGTCGAGTTTGTGATGCACATTCAACGTTCGAACTTTGAAGTATTCACCATCTTCAGTTAGTGGATGCAGGCGTAGATCCAGAACTTTCCATTTTTCCATCTGCCAGAGGCATAGATTGCTCCTCGTTGACCAAAGGCATAGATTCTCATGAGCCATTGCCACCGCAGGCGGCAGTGGCTCATGAGAATCTAAGCCTTTCTCTACTCTTGGACAGTGATGCATCGGGGGTTGAATCCTTTGCAAACTCTGGACTGAAGTGTCGACGACACACTAATAAAAGTGTTAATCATTAAAAGGTCATTGATCTTTCGTCAGACACCACGCCTACAGGGTTTTTTTTTTTTTTTTTTTTTTTTTTTTGCTTCTCAGTCGCTTCAGATGATGGGGTTCCTTATTTGTTTAATGGAATTTGCAAACTGGATGAGGCGACGCTTTCTTCGCGTCCGTTAGGAAGTGCTTCACAAGATGCGTGTTGTTTCAATATTGTTACGATTGTGGTTGTGTTGTTCTGGGAGAGCATGCATGTGTTAATCGTAGGAAACGAACTAATATTTATTTGAGCTATCATGGTTACGTATCACGTACCTTTTCAGAAAGATTTTCTTTCGTTCGCGCAGACAGCGGAATTGGCTTTGTTATGATACGCTAAGTTTAGTCCGGAAACTTCTAGCAAAGGCGCACGGAGAAGACCGGTCGATTTTTGTTATGCGTAGATTCGCTGAGAATAAACCAGAACATTCGAGCAAGGTCGCGCTGTCTAGTGACCTCGTACATGTGACGTCAAAATGTAAGCAACATTTTAGTAGAGACGCTCTATTCTTAGTCATATTTATTTTTTTTTGCGCGTGAATTTAGCAGCCAGTCAGTGTATTATTAAAGGTCGTGAACGGACTGCCATACTTTTGTGTGACGTCATTACACACTAGGATTTGGGGCTGAAATTAGTAGTCGAATTTTTGTAGACTATTGTAGTTATTCTAGAAAGTTTTTTTTAAAAAAATAATATTTATGAGTTTCAGTTACGTGTTCCGTTCTGATTGGTAGCGTTGTGTGAATTCCTTGGATTATTCTGTAAAATTGTTTTACTATAAAAGATGGTGCTAGGAAGCACGTGTGTACATTGCCATGCATTGTCAGTTGTAAGGACACACAGTTTATCCTAGTTACGTGACCCGTATAGGGTGTACATCGTGAGAGACGCAGCATAACGGTGGTGTACGTTGTGTGAGAAATTTTGTGTCGCCAGTGTTGACATTTGCAGAAGAGACATTGTATCAGTGTTGGTGCATTTGGGAATGCATTGTGTGGAGATCGCATCGCTGGAATAAAATATTGTTGGAACTGTTACTCCAGTGTAGTCTACATCCTTAAGCCACGTGTGGCGGGTTGCAGCTGAATGTAGTTTATTTAAAACAACCTTACGCGCGTGCGTCTGGTGTGATATCATACTACGACTCAACTCGTAACAAATATACATATTTGCATTTGCTGTTTTTAAGTAACTAGCGTAATTGGAAGAAATCACCACGTACCGTAACTGAACTATTTAGCAGCATCAGCGAATGAAAGATAAAGGTTGTTCTTATTCTAACAAGTGGTACCACTCGTTAGAACAAGAAACCATTTTTACTCTGAAAACTCGCGAATCGGAGAATCCTGTTTAACAACCCCTCATGCCAGTCCCGGATCATCTGCAAGAGACGAATATGCCCATGGTTGTATGCAGAGTAGTTTTAATGTCAAAGTTCAAGTATTAGAGATTAAATACAAAAATGTAGAATGTGACATTGACCTCAACGACCCGGCCATTTTTCTTGCTTTGTCCTCTCCATAAATTGGTTACATATGCTCAACTCATTCCTTGTTCTCTAAGCTACGTGCAAAAAGAAGTCAAGACCAACCAGCCAGCCAACCAGCCAGCCAACCAGCCAGCCAACCAGCCAGCCAACCAACCAACCAACCAACCAACCAACCAACCAACCTACCAACTACACAAACAGCCAACGAATTGCAGCCAACCCACCAGCCAACCTTGAAATAATCTTGAAACTATCTTGTGTCCTAACGAGCAAACCAGCCAACCTAGATATGATTGCTTTGTTTCACCGTGTTACAGGTTGAGAAGAAAGGTATCATACAGCCCGAGGGAGAGGTCATGTGCCGGAACATCAAAGACATGTGTCCCAAGACCACCTGTGAGGACCCAGTGCTTCTACCTGACAGGTGCTGCAAAACATGCGCCGGTGCAGGTAAGGCTTTGTTGATGTTTTTGTGGTGGTGTCATCGTCGTCGTCGTTGTTGTTACATTATCTTTTTCTTCTTTTTCTGTGTGCTGTTTCAGTTAATATTATATGCAGCCCATATTAATTTCATCTTTCCATGACATATTCATTTAACTTTTTGGCTGTCGGTCGCGGTTTTTGTCACGACGATTCCTGCATGAATCTATGCGACAAAAAGCGCAACCGAATACTAAAGGGATAAAACACCTCGAGTTGAATCGGCCGTGATATTTCAAGGGTAGTGCCATATCTGATCTGGGTCCGTTTGGAGCCTGTGAATGCGCCATGCTACACGTATTCGGCCACTACCCTTGAACTAAGATGGTCAGTCCTTTTCCCACAGCTGCGAAAGTCATTGTGATTGAAAGTGTACGTTTCTGACGATGTGGAAGGTGAACGTACGCTACAGCAGAACCTGTTTTGAGCAACGGCCATTGTGCCCGTTGTACGAAATGCCCACATTTTGGACTTATCCTCTGAGGACTGCATTACAATTCAGGAGACAGATCGACCATGATAGTTTAAGGGTGGTGGAAGAATAGTTTGGCGCCTATAGGCGCCCAAGCTATTCTGCTACCACCTTTGAACTGTAATAATAATGATAATAATAATAATACCGTTATTAGATATATATAACTATCATGGTCGAGCCATATCTTGCTGTGGTGTGTCGCAGGCAGATCACCGGATCATGTTTTGGACTACACACAAACGATGATGTGGGTCCTACAGGACCCATATTTTTCAAAGAGCGATTTAACTGGTTATTCCTGTCCTGATGTTGTGGGTCCTACAGGACCCATATTTTTCAAAGAGGGATTTAACTGGTATTCCTGTCCCGATGAAATGGGTCTTGCAGGACCCATTCTTTTTACACTATAATACACATCACCGGAAGCATCCTTGTACTTTTAGTCATCATGGCGGAAAGAAAACGGTCTTGAACCTTTCTGTTTTCCGCAGAAACTACAGGTGAAAGTTCACTATTTCCACGGAACTGAACTGAAACTGGTCAATTTTGCATGGACTTTGACACCCTTCATAATTAAAACAAAATACAAACAAACAAACAAAAGAAACAAACAAACAAAGCAAAATTTGGGTGAGATGCAATTCTCTCCCCTAGTAGCATGAAGCGGAAATGTTACGTCGCATTTTGGACTCACCTTTTCGTCGCAGATTCGCTTCTTTGCACCAGCACAGGACGGTCCGGCGACTATGATATTTTGGTCACAGGAGCCTTTCCGGCGACCAAAATGAATGCGGAGGTGCGACGGTCGTATCATGGTCACATTTAGGTTTCATTTGAGACGGTCGCAGTATGGTCGCGTTTAGGGCTTATTTGTGACGGTCACCAGAGAGTCGCAATAAGGGCTCACAGGGACCGTCGCAGGATGGTCGCATTTGGACCTCATGGTGGGCCCACCCTTCTTTGTTCCTCAACCAATATTTGCATGCATAATAATTACAAGAGTCAAGCCTGTAAGCCTGAGTCTAACATTACTCATTCTTATACAAAGAGGCACACTGTAAAATGCATTACAAATGACTCCTTGGACAAATGTCTACTTAGTCTATCTAAAGCTTGACAGAAACTGTCATGAAAAGAACAATCTGAAGAAAAATGTAACAACTGCAAACAAACCAAACATAAAACTGTAAATATGACCAATGGTGTATAATTATTCATGATCATTTATAACAGTTAATATATATTTTCTTTTTTTCTTCATATCTTTCACACTCACTGAGTTATCATGGAAAAAAGAAAGAAGCTTAGACCCGCATAGCTTTGGCTCTGATCTCCTCAGTTTTAGTCAGTAGTTCAGTAGTTCAGTCAAATGTACTGCTGTGAATTATTTGGAACGTGCTGCTTTAATGTTCCTGCACCATACGATTAACTTTCGAAAAAGTGCAAGAATGCAACAAGACAGCTACAGTTCACAGTTTTAACCATTGTGGAAAAGAAATCGAAATTCTATAAGGTATTTTAGCTAACTTATTAAAGCTAATCCATTTGGGGATCTTGTGGTGTAGGAACAGTAAAGCAGCACATTTGAATGAGGGGGACCGAGCCAGACACAGGTGGGTCCGAGCATTTGTTGTTGTTGCAGAGCCATTTTATAAGATCTGTCTTCATAAAATGCCATCTTTGAATATAAGAAGAGCCGTTCAGATGTCCTTGGTGTGGCACAGTTTCATTTCCCCTCGTGAGGGATTCACCAAATAGAAAAACAGGAATGGGTCGCACTGTATCAGTACAATCGTAACGCTGAAACTGGATAAAGCACATGGTAAAGTAGCCATAGACGTCATGTTGTAGGCAGAACTGGTGCAGTTAGATGTTACGATCTGCAGTGTCTTGTATTCACTTGCCATCAGTAGTGAAAGCATTAGCACCTGAAAAAATACAATACCATGTGTACAGTAACTTTGCGTATAACATGTTCAGGTTGAACAAAAGTCAGATGTAGGTTGGAGGTCCCGAGTACACTATTTATATTTCACTGACAAAAGCGTTAGACATAACAGTAAGAAAATCTTTGTTCTTGGTATTTGTTACAACCAAAGTTACCTTTGACAAACTATTTATATTTCAAAATTTTAGAGAGAGAGAGAGAGAGAGAGAGAGAGAGAGAGAGAGAGAGAGAGAGAGAGAGAGAGAGAGAGAGAGAGAGAGAGAGAGAGAGAGATGAAATGAATCTTTATTTAAAATGATTAGGCCATAGACCTGTTTTCAATCATGTCCTTAGAGAGAGAGAGAGAGAGAGAGAGAGAGAGAGAGAGAGAGAGAGAGAGAGAGAGAGAGAGAGCATTGATTGATGGATGGATGGATGACAGGCTGGATAGAGAGAGAGAAAGAGGGGTGCATGTAGATGGATGAATGGATGACAGTCAAACTAGCTGGCTAGAGAGAGAGAGAGAGAGAGAGAGAGAGAGAGAGAGAGAGAGAGAGAGAGAGAGAGAGAGAGAGAGCATGCAAATGGATGGATGGATGGATGACAGTGAAACTGGCTGTCTGTCCACAGTGTGTGTGTATGAGTGAGAGTGAGAGTGAGAGAGAGAGAGAGAGAGAGAGAGAGAGAGAGAGAGAGAGAGAGAGAGAGAGAGAGAGAGAGAGAGAGAGAGAGAGAGAAAGCATGCAAATGGATGGATGGATGGATGACAGTGAAACTGGCTGTCTGTCCACAGTGTGTGTGTATGAGTGAGAGTGAGAGTGAGAGAGAGAGAGAGAGAGAGAGAGAGAGAGAGAGAGAGAGAGAGAGAGAGAGAGAGAGAGAGAGAGAGAGAGAGAGAGAGAGAGAGAGAGAGATGCGTGTAAATGGATAGATGGATGGACGGACGGGGAAACGGGCTGGTTAAATGATGGGCGATGAATGGCTGGCTGGATGAATGGATGGATGGATTGATGATAATCTAACGCTGGCAGAGAGAGAGAGAGATATAGTCCCATTTTGGTCGCAGTACTGTCTCATCGGTCGTTTGGGGATGAGCTCGTGTGAGCCAGTCTGCACAGCGACCTCTGCTTTGTGACTGTCACATTTGTGGCTCATTCAAAGGTCGCATAGACGTCGCAGTACCATCTCATATGCCTTCGGAGAAGAGCTCATGACTTATGAGCTATTTATGGGCGGTCGCCGCGCCATCGTATTGAGCCTGAAATGCGACGGGCTGGAATTGGCCGTCGCAGTTAGGTAACTTTAACTCCCAAAAAACCGTGACCATAATGCGACGCTGTTTCCAAAATGAGATAGTAACCGCGACCATCGAATGCTACTAGGGTCATCTTTGACTCTTCACAGACTGAGAACCAACATCATCCGGACAGGAATATTCACCTTACTCACCATACTCACTCGTTTGTCCCCCACCCGGGTCTGCCGTGGGGGAATTGGGTGGGGTTAACTACTTTTTAGTTCCCAGGGTCACCCTGGTCAGCCCCACAGGGTGGGTTTTCCCCTCTATTCTGGGGCACGTGTTTCTGTCTACCCTTGGTCCATTCACCTGTATTTTCCATTTTAAAACTCTCCCTACTGTCTTCGCTGTCTGTAGCTCTTGATATTGGATGTGTGTTGCTAAGTGGTCTTAGGTTTATTTAGCGTATTAGACCGGCTGGCGACATGCATTCAGTATTCTGTTTAGGTTTTTTTTCACAAGCAGTGCAGGCACGTCCTGAGGAAGTCTTGTTGCTGTCGGGACGTTAAGCAATGTAAGCACTATCACTCGTTTGTGTGTAGTAAAAATTTAGACATTGTTTATTTGTTTATTTCTCCATCAATTATTAACATATTTTGGTAAAATGTAGTCTTTTATGAGCTTGGAGAAATATTCCCAGTAATTAATAAAATATTTGCAATTAAAACACCCTGGAGGACCCAGGAAGCACGGTGAAGGTTAACCACAGATGACATTTCTTGCCCTCCATGATTTCTATTGAGATGGAACCTGTCTTTTAAGGCCACTTTTGCAAAAAAAGGATGGTTGTTCAAGACAGGCTGTATGGGGTGTTACGTTTGTAGTTGTGTCATTCTTTTGAAAGCATGTGTGTGTTGATCATATGAAAGATCCGAGTTATTTTGGATAAGAATTACGTACCTTTTTGGTGGGATTTATTTAGTCAGTCATTTTCTTTTGCTTTGAGAATTGCGATCGATTTCTGTTGTGTAGCTACATTGTTGCTGTAGTCCGAAATCGTTCGACCTAGAACGTTCCGGAAAAGGCGCGATTATTCTAGTGACCTCATAATATTTATATGAAGTCAAAGTTGTTGGTTACATTTCGCAACGTTTTATCTAACACGCCTAGACGTTAGTAGAAACTTGTGGATTAATCTAGAGTGTTCTTTTTAATGAATTTTAATAAGTTTTGGTTACGTTTTCTTTTCTGATTGGTTGTGTTGTATGAATTTGCTGGATTGTTATGAAAATCTGTAATAGTATAAAAGACGGTGTTAGGAAATATATGTGCACATTGTATGAGAGACGCAGTGTGTCAAAAGAGAGGATGCATTGTAGAGGAGACAGTGTATCCGTGAGTGCATGCATTTGTGGATGCATTGTGCTGAGATTGTATCGCTGCAATAAAAAAAATTGTTGGAACTGTTACTCCAGTGTGGTCTACAACCTTGTGCCACGTGTGACGAGTTGCAGCTGAGTGAAGTTTCTTTACAAGAACCCTACGTGCGTGCGTCTGGTGTGATTGTATCAGACTACGACTACCACGTAACATGGGGACGTAAGCCTAGCTGAAGTTACACAAAGTTCATTTCTTAATGACGACGAACGTGTTCTGTAGAGAAACACAGATGCAAATGGAATAGAGCCTCATGTGTCATCACAGGACTGAAACTCAGCGTCTCTTACCAAACTGACGTCGTTCTCTATATTTTTTTTAGACCGCCTACGTGTTTATCGGTTAGTAATCAAAGCTGCGGAGTCTCATGAATATTAACCGCTTCCATCTGCAAGAGACACATTATCTTCATGAACCCATGCACAGGATGCAAGGGTTACTGATGACTTGTGTCTCTTGCACAGTGTCCGCTTCGTGTTTAAGGTGGATGAGGTCACTAAGGTGTTATCCTTCGTTTTTCTGTTTTGAGTGGCAGCCCACGTCAATTGCAACTGTTCTCTATGACGGTCACCATTTTAAAGTAGGGGTGCCAGAATTTTCCTCGCGACCTAGGGTCTTTTTAACTCGTCCTATGCCTATGTTTAACACCAGCAAACTGCAAGAGGTACAGATCCTCAAGAGCCCCCGCAGTTGCTGGGACTGATAATGATCTATGCCTATTGCTGACACCACTTTAAATCCATGTTCCTGGGACAGCTGGTTTTTATTTGTGTTGAATTAACGAAGACTGCAGAAACAGTTTGCGTCAGCTGGAACTGAATTTGTTAACCCCCTTGTACTCGCAGCCAACGGTACTGTCAAGACAGTACCGGTGGCTGCGTGTACCGGGAAGGGGGGAGGGGAGGGGGGGGGAGGGTGTTAAAAACAAACCCGTTGAATTTTACCATCGAGCCTTAATTAGATTTGCCTTGGTTTGACTCCTTGGGGACAGGAATATGTGTGGTTAAAATTTGAAATTTGAAATGTGATCGAAAAATTGGTACTTCAGAGCGCTCTAATAGTTAAATGTCCACTGAAAGCAGAACGCTACTGTGATAATTTACACATGCTGCGACGCAAAGATCGGCGTGAAGTCCATTTAAAAGGACCTGCTCCAGGCGATAAATGGTTAATAGTTCGCAGTATCATCTTTAATAGCTCGCAATGTCTCCTTTATAAATGTTCATAGTACGTCTTACCATAATGCAGGACTAAGGGCTAAAACTGGAACTTACAAAGTTGTCATGTCGAAAGTAAGACTTTTTTGCTCTTCCTCTCTTTTGTACGTACGAGAGTTCTTCCGTTTAACATAAAGGACAGTGGACAATTTCTGTTTATGTTAATTGGATTGTTCGGGAAAAAAGGGTAAAAAAGTCTTAGTTTAACCGACACGGCAACATTGATAAGCCGTTGTATGGACGAATTTTAACGGTAATCCAAGCCCACCGTGGAGCTTATCGCTCTAACTCATTTAAGGCACCCCGCATGAGTAGCAGCGGAAGAGTCGTATAGCGTTTCTAGCGGCAACGTTATACGACACTTTCGCAACTATTGATGCGGACACCTAAATGAGTTAAAGCCATCCGCATACCGTATATAGCCGATTATATCGTTTCCTAGAGAAACGTTATGATCGGCTATGCGCGGTGTACGGCAGGATTTAACTTACTGGCCATTGACAAAAAACAAACAAACAAACAACAACAAAAAAACCCAACCAAAACACATCGGTAAAGAAAGAATTCGCCAGCCATAGGCTGATTGCCAGTTTCCCGGGTAGCGCGAGAACGCTTGTTAGATTACGCTTGTTAGACTCGGCGAGCTCTGCGGTGTCATCTGTCATACACCCGCCACTCAACCAGCATCATGTGTAGCCCGATAGTCTGTAATAATTATCGTTTAAGGGCTTCCTCTGTAAAGAGGGAGGAGTAGCGGCGTACCCGAAAGCGACCACCCAACGTTAACCGGGTGCATTTTCTATGCGGTCCCACGCAGACGCAATAAGTCATTATAGGCTCACGAAAATGTTTAAGCAATTGAATAACTTTTACTGGCATAAAAGTAACTTCAAAGGAAACGTACGGTAAAGGTTCAAAGTTGGTCAAAAATAGTTTTTTTTTTAAAAGCCAACAATAACATACATAGGTTCTGTGGTGCTGCGCTGCGGCACTCCGTCTTCCTCTGGGAAGTCAGCGCAAATTTCCCCTTGGTGGGAAAATGAGTTGAACAAAAATATCTCCCTCCCCCCCCCCCAAATCCTCCCATACCCCGTTAGATGAAACACTCAACTCAAGACGACTTGAAACAACGTTTAAGTTGTTCAATGCTAGCTGACCCAGATTGTGTTTCTACAATCTTCGTTAATTAAAGACAACAATACTAGGCGTGCTAGGAACATGGATCTTAAGTAGTGTCAGCAAGAGGAATAGATCCTTATGAGCCCCCGCAAATCAAATATAAGATGGTCGAGATGTGTGGTAACAGGAAGATGATCACACACTTACCTGTTCTCGCAGCGTCCAAGTAACTCAGCACGGGTGGTTCTGATCGTATGCACAATTTGCAAATGTGGGCTTGGAATGTTGTGGCAAGGAGGCCGTGACATTTTTCGCCCGTCTCTGATCTGATTATCTAGATTACTGGCTGATACATTTCACGCAACGTTTTCAGTCAGTGCAGATCTCAACTTTGGCCTGGCTTCTTTGTCAATCAGGTGTGCTGGCTTGTGATTTTCGACCTTACTGCTGGACGCTGTTAAGTCCAAAATGACAACAGCACACATCGTTTTATAAGGCCATGGTGCGCGTATGATAATAGCCGCGATGACTCAAATTTGTATGGACTGCTTGAATTCCCTTCGTATCAGAGTCACATCAGGGACATTTATTTTACTTCTGACTACGTTAGCCTGTACTGCGTGCAAAGAGGTGGGCACATAATTGTATGAAATTATAATGCTACATACCGCACTTTTTAACTCATTCAGCCCTGACGCACTGCAGCAGGAGATGGGTCGACCATGATAATTCAAGGGGCACTGCCCTTGAATTATCATGGTCCTATCATCTCCTATCATGGTGGATCCATCTCCTGCAACAGGTGCATAGTCGTTAGATGACGCCTCCAACATTTGGGAAATACGTGCATCGGGCTGAATGAGTTAAATTGTAACCGTCCTGTGCAGGCTCAGCCCTTCACTGCTAAAAGACGTTGATTTGTGTTTTTCAAATCATCGTTTGAAAGATCCACATCCGTCCAAGGAACATGCATGCAATGTGTTTTTCGCAAGAGGTGTAGATCCTCATGAGCCCGCGCGCTTGCGCGTGCTCATGAGGATCTATGCCTCTTGCAGCTGGGTGGTGTTCAGTTTTCCTCGGCAGTGAACGGGTTGATGGGGATAATGATGGAGAGGTCATGAGAGCGATGCGTGTTTGGCTCGTGCAAAATACTGGAAGAGTCCAACTGTTTAATTTAATTCGACGCTTTTCCACGTATCAGAAAAGCTAGAAGAAAACAAAACAAAAAAAAAAATAAAAAAATAAAAAATAAAAGCCTATCGTGGACGATCCACTCGCAGTTGGGCTCAGTTGCATGAGTGAGCTTAGTCCAGCGCAAGCCTCTAGGTAAGGTGCTCCGCATGACTAAGCTCACTCAGTCAACTCAGCCTTGGTTCCGAAAGGCCGGCCGCAGTGAGATGGCCTTAGTTGCCTGCTCGTCGTTAAACCCGAATTTTTATGAATAACTCGGACAAGTTTACCACACAGCCTAGACCTAAGATTTCTGTGGTAATGAAAACATTTCACTGCCTGGGCGTCCGACAAGATGCGTGAGGCTTATGGAGCAGAGGTCGGTGGTTTCATGTGTACACTATGATGCACCCAGTGCATACGCACTCAGCGTATTTGCACCGAGCGCGTCACTTTCGGTAGTTTTTGCACCGGCTCATACTGGTAATGGTTTTTGCACCCAACTTACTTGTAACTATCCTTATCTTTAAAAAGTTTAATCTTATTCGTGTAATTAAATATTCACATGTCTTGGTACATAAATTATTCTCGCCCTGTATGCTGGTTCCTCCGGAAGTAACTCGCAGTCGCTGGGTACACCTACGCTGGGTTGGTTGGTTAGTTCGGGTTTAACGTCCACAGCACCGAGGTGATCATGGACGGCCCTGAAGGGCGGGTTATGGGGGACAGGGAAATCTATTGCCTATGGAGTACGACCTGAACACTGATCAACTCAGGCGCACTCCAACTGTGCCACTTTGATTTACCAGGACCTTTCAACGGACATGCTATTGAACAAATCCGTATTTCCCCCTGGATTGGAGTCCAGCTACCGGGGCCGGGACGGGATTCGAACCCATACGCTGGGTGCAATTAATTCAATTTATATGGGTACATATATACGAGTGAGTCAGCTTAGTCCTGTGCACCTTTGCTTGATGGCTGACGCAGGACTCGCTCTTGCAAATGGCCCCTTGAAGCGGAGAACCTTGCTTAGTGGTTTGCGCAGGATTTAAAGTTTACTAAGGCTGGTACACCACTTCCTCCCTCCCCGTGACAGACGCAAAGCCGTTCTGCTTCAGTGAGCAACACCCACTACTCCACGGGTGGCTGCCCACACGCCTTGAAAGCGACACTCGTGGCTTTTCCTCCCTCCATTCAGCCTTGCCCTCTCTCCAGTCAGCCTTCCCCCGCCCGTCTCCTTTGTTGGCAAACAAGACACCTTCCCAGTAAGCAAAGGTCCTAAGGCGTACGACGGCCGCAGTTTTACTACTGGGGTTGCGGGTGCCGAGACAGTGCCTCGGCGAAAGCCCAGCTCGTCCTCACGGGGCACAGACGTTCGTGGTGTGTCGCAAGGATATCTGTGTCCTACTTGCCGCCTTTTACCACGTTGCTTTGAGCCCAGGGTGAAGTTCCCGGAGTCAGGACTCGTCCTGCAGACGACATCTAAGCTCCAGAGACTGTGATTGTTCTCATAACTATTAACTCATTCGAGACGTGCCGCCTCCGGATACGCGGCTTATACCGCGTATCCGGAGGCGGCACGTCTTGAGTGAGTTAAGGCACCAGCCTTCAACAATCATGCTTGGTCCAGGCAAAACGACTGGCTTGTTCAGATAGCATGTCCGTTGTAAGGTCCTGGTAAATCAAAGTGGTTCAGTTGCAGAGTTCAGGTTTATTATGTGTGCTAATGAGTTTTGGTGTTTGTAGGTGTGTGTATGTGTGTGGAAGGGTATGGGCGTGGGTGGGTGGGGGAGGGTGTTGCGGATGACGTGAACATGTAACATTTATTCTTGTCTCTTCATGCATGTTATACCGCTGCGTCAAAATGTCCCCTCGGGGAGAAAAAAGTATTATTGTATTGTATTGTAACTCCCCTCCATGCCGAACTCATCAGTGTTCAGGTCGAACTCCATAGGTAATAACTATCCTTGTCACCCATAACCAAAGAGGTGACGTGCTTCTCAACATGCGAGTCTGTGTGTGCCTCTGTCATTATTAATATGAGAAGCCTCCTAATTTTCCGTTAATGGTGTGTGGAATACAAGACGAAAAACAGATTTCCTTTCTGTTTTTTTTTTTTGTTGGCTTTTTAAATTAAAAAAATTTTTTTTTTAGAAACTTTGTTTTTAGACGCAGAAATATACGACAGAACCAGAGGCATATATGGCCTCCCCCCCCCCCACCCCCCTCTCTCTCCTCCCCCCCCCCCGCCCCTTTCCCGAAACTAAACTCTGGTCAGCGTAAATTATTGCGGGGGCTCATGAAGATCTACGCCTCTTGCAGATGGGGGTCGTTCATCGTTTGAAGGACGATCTTATAGATGGAAGGGGTTCGCCATTAGAGTGACGACACCCCGAGGCGACGGGTAGCGCCTACTCCACCCGCTCGTCGCCCTAAGTACCGTGAAACAGGCGTATACGATTTCATTAAAGCCCTCTCCATAGCCCTCTTTACCTCTCGCTCCAACCGCACGCAGCGTACCGGAGAGGTCCCTCCTGTCAGTTAGGCCAAAGCGCGACTGTTCTAGGTCTACGGCAATGTTAGAACTAACAGTGTAAATGCGGGGAGTGTGACGTAAAATGTCATAAAATAAAATGAAATAGAACTAATAGATGGTAAATGGGGCACGTATGGCATGAAATGACATAAAATGAGATAAAATAAAATAAAATAAATAGCATTAAATGTAATTGAATTTGATTACAAAATAATTTAAATTATTTTCATGCATAAAATTAAATTGAATTGAACAGAATAGAATTAACCCATCTTGTAATTCTGTCAAAATCTAAGGCTGACGTCAACCCGAGGACCTTTTATTTACCAAGTGTTTTTTTCTTCCACAGCACTGTATAAATAAATCGACCGGGAATAACGCGGGTTTGACATAACGCGGGTTTGACTTTATCACTCAGACTGATTATATTACATTTTAGAGGCACTAATAAGTGATCAAGCACTAAAAGCCTATCAGTCCCGGGTACCGCGCTGTATACTGGGGCTGGTGTATTATAGTATTACGTTTCGGCGTGACTTGGTTTCCTGCCCATTCTGTTGCTTGAAGAAGTGTTCCGAGGGCGTACATGAGAGGCGTTGGGTCGAAAAACTCGATTTGAAACGACCCATACTTTTGAAAACCATTTACGGCTAATTCCGTCAAAGAAACACAGATGCGACTGTATAGGACCAGGTAGTAAGCAGTAAGAGGCATCGATTCTCATGAGCCCATGCATCTCCAAAAGCCCCGTGAGAATCTGTGCCCTTTGTTAGACGGCGGTGCTTTACTTTGGTTCTCTGTGCGTACGTATCCGAAGGCGCTACTCATGTTATTTTCAATACGAGGGTTGACAGTTTCAAGTTGTTGTCAAACGCGCTTCTCTGCGGGGCCTTTTCTTGTTCGCAGCTAATTGAGGAACGGTTACACTGTATTCGATCGACTTATACTGGTAGGGGGGCGCTCTAAACGGAAAGTCCAGTCGTCTTGTGTGGTGTAACCCCTTCAACTGTCACTCGCCGAAAAACTGATGCGACCACCCAACTGCAAGAGACAAAGAACCTCATGAGCCTCATCTGCGGGGGCTCATGAGGGTCTTTGCCTCTTGCTGACCCTCGTCATATTCGTGTTCATTGAACTGACGGATTTTATTCTGTGTTGAGTTTAGTCCTGTTTTCAAAGACATAAATACTGCGTCCATTGGCAGTGAAGAGGTTTAACTCTTTCAGTGCCTGCTTCCGGAGATAGGAAAAGGAATGAGCGCTTTTGGCGTTCCCCAGCTGTCGCAGGACCGATAACTCTCCGATAGGTGGCGTTCCACCAAGAGGCCTAAAGTCACCATCTTGTTTTAACTTCTATATTACTACTAGTACTACTACAGTCGAGTTTACTTATTATAATTTCACTATCATCGCAAAGAACCGCCTTGTTTCGAACGATGGCTAGTGCGTATGGAAATATGTCTCTCAATGCGTTGGTTTCTTTCTTTTTTTTTTTTTTTTTTTTTTTTTTTTTTTTTTTTTTTGGGGGGGGGGGGGGGGGGGGAGATGCAATATATTACTAAACTAGAGATCAACAAGAATATTCCGGTTCGTCAGTGATTTACATGTATCGGCAGATCTATCGTTTTTTCTTCACTTAGTTTTAATGCTTTGGGCGGCGGGTAGTTCTTTTCCTCGAAAACCAACGAAAACCCCCAAAAAGTAAAAGAAAAAAACAACAACAAACAACCGAAATTTTCCTCGAAAAATCAACGAAAAAAACACAAACACTAACGAAATCCAACTAAAATCCCCGAAGAGACAAAAACAACCGAAATCGTCTTTTTCTCGTGGGGTGTTTCGTTAGTTTTTGTTGCTTTCCGGGGTGTTTTCGAGGAAAAGAAGTACCGTGGGCGATTGACCGCATGCATTTTGCTTAATTATGTATTTTCCATCACATATAATAGACTGTAGCGGACACAAGCTGCAGTACTATATAACTTGTGAGCAGAGACTGCATTTGAAGTAAATGATGAAAGCCCTTAATCAAATTACAATTAGTCAGCCTGCAATTAGTACTAATATTTTAATAGCACTGGTTTTGGATTATATTATAATTTGATATAATAATAATTTAATATTATTAATATTATAATAATTTAACCCAAGAAATAAATCTTTCTCAAAACATTGTCCATAATTGTAAAATATATTATTAATATATTTTACAATTATCGACATTGTTTTGAGAAAGATTTTTTTTGTGGTTAAATTATAGTAATCACTAATGGTTATGCCACCGTGCAAGTCCATTGAGTCGTACAGGCCCCCCAACTCCTGCCCCCTCTGTGTTTAGTTTATATTAATTCAGCCATGCTTAATATTGATGTGGGTTTTTTTTTGTTTTCAGATTTGTTTTCAGCACAAATGTGTTCTCCTAAACTGTTATTAATAAATTTAATAAGGGTATTAAAACGATCTTTATTATAAATTCATTCAAAAGTTTAAACCTATGAACACTGACACCTTCTCAAACAGACACTAATGAGACACAGCAGCACACAACAGATGGTACACAACAAGCACAAACCCTATCGGAGCCTCGAACAGCAATTATCCATCTTTTTCGCAGCGCTTGATCTTTAGGAAAAGCAAAACCACCTACATTGCTGCACTGAAAAACGCAGCATTTGTTCACCATTGCCACGATTGTGCAAAGCAGTTTCTTAGATATGCAGACTGGAAACTTGGTATGGATAACGAGAAACAGAAAGTAGCGGATATCCTCTTGGTGGAACGCCACCTATCAAAAATTCAAGGGAGATAATTATTGAAAATAACCGCTCATTATGATGGCCCGAGAAGTTGTAATCGCTAATCATCCACTAGTTACCATTATGGTCGAAATATTGCTGGCACTTGTAAGAAAGCGTGGGTGGTCACACATACAAACATACAGACAGTACGGCAGTCTTTCAGTCAAGTGTAAAAAGGAAAACCGAAGGTACCGCCACCACAGGGACTTTTCAAATTTATTTATTTATTTATTTATTTTTATTTTATTATTATTATTTTTTTTTTTGGGGGGGGGGCGTAGGTGGGGAGGGGGGGGTGAGGAGGCTTAGGTGGGGAGTGTGGGGGGCGGGGAGGAGGATGTCCTCGTTTTCTACACGTCTTGCCTCACGCAGAAATATAAATACTTGCAGTCCGTTTTTAGTCCCTTCTATTTATAGAAGGGCCGGGACTTTTGAGGACGGGTCGCGGTGGGGCGAATTTAATAGCATGTCCATGATGCCAAAGGCGGGCATGCCTAAACCTCTAACAATTGAAGTAACAAGATAAAACTTACGTCATGTCTAATTACGCTAACCTCGCTGCTGAACGTACATTTGGCGCGAAGCGCCGTATGTATGTGTGTGCGCGTATGTGAACAAGAGAATCTCCGATATTTCTGTACACCCAACCTTGAAACTTGGCGAAATACTCTCTTAAAGGGGTGGCTAAGAGAGCCTCCGAGAATATTGTAATTGAATGTCTCATTGAAGACATAAACAACCGTTTATAGGAAGTCGGTTGACCCAGATTCGAGTCCGTAATTTTTGTCATATTTACTTGAACTTCTGGATATAGCTAGTTTGGAGAAAGACAGTGGATGAGTTTGTTAGCCAGCTCAATAATTCTTTTCAGAAAAGAATTAAAACAGTAAAAAAAAAAACTTGACTTCTAGAGAAAGTCAGAAAGTGGCGGTGACGTAATAGAGGGAGCTCCGTCACCACGCAGACATTGACATAATACTCTAAATTTGACGTAATTCTCTCTCGCGTTCTCTCTCTCTCTCTCTCTCTCTCTCTCTCTCTCTCTCTCTCTCTCTCTCTCTCTCTCTCTCTCTCTCTCTCTCTCTCTCTCTCACTCTCTCTCACACACACACACACACACACACACACACACACACACACACACACACACACACACACACACACACACACACTCACACAAACATGCGCGCATCTCCAGGAGGAATAAATCTATGCCTCTTGGAGATGTTTGGAGCGCGCGCGCACTAACACGCACACACACACATCGTCGTGCTTTCAGTAGAGCATGCAGGTGACCCGTGTACTTAGTATATCATGAAACTAGGTAAAGTCAACCTGCTTTCACACAAATTATAGCAAGACTGAAATTGTACCGTGAAGTCCTAGTTTTGTCACCATTTTCTCAAGCCTATGAAGCGAAAGTGAAAGTCATAACACGTAAAATATAAAATTATGTAAAAACTAAAACTTACGTCATGACAAATGACGTTTGACAAATCAATGACGCGTATGTCCTGCGCCCCTTATAGAAACTCACTGACGCATTGGCAGATCTGCGAGACTTTTTCAACATCCGTCAGACAAAAGGTAGAGACCCTGTTACGTGGTAGTCGTGGGCGTGGTATTATCACACCAGACGCACGCACGTAGGGTTCTTATAAAGAAACTTCATTCAATTGCAACCCGTCACACGTGGCATAAGGATGTAGACCACACTGGAGTAACAGTTCCAACAATATTTTATTGCAGCGATGCGATCTCCACACAATGCATTCACAAATGCGCCAACACTGATACACTGTCTCCTTGCAAAATCATCAACACTTTTGACATACTGCGTCCCTCATACAATGTACACCACTGTTACACTGCGTCTCTCACAATGTACACACTATACACGGCATCACTCCGTCACTGACAATGTACCTACGATACACTGCATATCTCTGTACACTGACATGTACACACGCGCTTCCTAGCACAGTCTTTTATAGTATTATGCTTTCCAGAATAATCCAGCAAATTCATACAACACAACCAATCAGAACAGAACACGTAACCAAAACTTATTAATTAATATTAATGAAAGAGAATTTACTAAAATGAGCTACCAGGTTCCACTATTATTTTAAACGTCTTTTATACAGTGTTGCAAAATGTTGCCAACACTTCGACGTCTAATGTGAGTTCATAGTCCATAAGCTAGGAAAATCTACCGTGCCCCCCCCCAACAGTACTCAATAAGATGGGTTTCAAAGTGTTCCTTAGTATGTCCTGAGATGTTTAAGCCATGTTCCCCGAAAATCCTTAGGTGGTGAATGATAGCTTTTTCCCATTTAGGTCTTTGTTAGGTTTTATTGGTTAGGATAGAGTACCACAGTTACTCCCAACCTGATTTTGTGATGCTGTGATGCATTTAGGGGCCACAGTGGCTGAATCTGCTGCCCTACCACCATTTTACCAGTATGCAAAGTAACGCAAAATAATCATAAAAAAATTGCTTATGTCATACTCTTAAATTTTTTTGTTGCCATTTTTTTAAAGTATGCATATTGAGCATACACAGTTGTGATCATTTCATTAATTTCAATGTAACCCATCCATTTAATTGTAACTATTTTTAACTGGCTGGTCTTTTAGGTGATATTTTGCCTAGCGTAAGGCGGGACTAGTAAGGTCTCCCCTTTTCCTTTCATTTATTTTCATCTAGAAATGTGTAAATATGAATATGCGTAATAAAGTTTCATGGTTCCTAATAGCCAAAACAATGTTATCAAATACTTAGTTTCTACATGTCGACCATGAGATCTCCACTTTCACCTTCTGCAACGTTCAATTTTTGTATGGTCGTCTTTAAATCTTATATTGTTCTGGCTGCCAATAAGTGAGCTGTCAAGAGCTAGGCAGCATGTTTTCAGAGTTTGGTGTGAGAGGGGCGTGTCTTCTGGTCAGAACTGCCAGCATAGGGCAAATTTGCATAGGGCTGTTTCCGCATGCCCCAGTCTCACGAGGTGAGTCCAGCAGGGTCCTTACGGTCTGTGAACATTTATTGTGAAAGTTGTTAAAAAATGACAAGGTTTTTTTCAGGGCCCTGGAAAGTCTGTCAATTTCAGTCCTTTTCCTTAAAGTCTGTGAAAGTTTGTCAAAATGACAACTTGCTGGCAAACTTTTGTCTACTTCTTTTTTTCTCCCCCAATTTGTGACTATTCCATTGCAAACGATCATGCTGACGCTTGTTGCAAGTGATCTATATTTAGCTCTGATCATAAAGTGACTGCATGGCCTTTCTGCTGAACATTCTCATTGGTTGTTTACGCTCCTACCGAAGTCCGCCATTCGCTAAGCGTTCTTTTATTTTGGTATCTCTTTATGCATTAGGCACGGAAGCTTCAAATAATTGCTGATACAGAATGATCTGATTAAAGTGTCTAAACCTTCAGGCTTCAGTTTGGGTTTGTGAAACGTTCCTTCTTTTCTGTATGGGCCCAGTCCAGAGTAATCAGTGCGTAGATGAAAGATGGTGGCCTGGCTCTCCTGTTCAGCTTGTTGATGTCATCTGCCCACGGGCTGCAGCCGCCATTCTGCTGTTGCCAATCACATTGTTGTTGTAGTGTCTCCATTCCCAGCTAGTCCAGAATGCACTGGAATCCACTGCAGCACTATTTTGTGGACAGTGCATCCAGTCTATTTTGAAGCTTCCTGGTGAGATCAGTGGATCAAGCTGCTGCCTTTCCCTAGCGATTGCTCTGCTGCTGTGTTGAGAACCTGCAGATCTGTATGATAGTTGGAGCTGCTGCCGCCAGCTGGTAAGGAGAGGGAGGTAGTAGTGCTGTCTGCACAACAGATGTACACGCCACTTCCTTCATTCCGCACGGCATCTTGTGTGGTATCACAGCTGCTGTGAGGGTAGCGCTTGTGCACAACCTCCAGCATGATGGCTTTGTGCAGTGCCGCAACCTTTGGCAAAGAGTCCTGGAACATTGTTTATGTTGTCTTGAAGGCTCTTTCGAGATGTCCAGGTATCTGAAGGGAGCTGTTCACACATCTTTGGGCTTGGTTCCAGGACGTCAGTGTTAGCCCTTTGCAGGACCTTCAGTTGGCGGTTCAGACTTGGGCGTTTCTGACGGTTCTTGGTATGCTCCTGTAGTCTCCCATGCTGTTGGTGTTTAGTAAGTCTCTTCATCGTGTGTGATGTTCTGCATTCCAATGGCTCCAATGTCCTCCATTTCCTAAATTGGGGTGCTCCAGATGGCTCTAAGAATGTCACTGTATCACGAGAATGACCCATGTTCTGCATCTTGTCAAGCCTGGCTTTTTGGGTTTTGCAGGCAGTGTTTCATGTTGTCGATGTATCTTGGTACCGCACAACTGGTCTGACCGAGCAGGTGTTTGCTTGTGTCAGGATGCTGTAATTTGCGCCAATGTGGTCCCCACCAGTTTCTTCATCAGAGACTTTTTTTTGCAGCTCTAGCTGCTGTGGCTTCGATGTGAGGCCTCCACGTGAATCCAGTAATTTATTTGTTGCCAGTAAAGCTGGCCTGTCTGTTTTTGGTACTGGAAGTTCTCCAGTTTTGAGGTGACCTCTTCGTCTGATTGAAAGAGATGGTCTAGCTCAGTTTGAGTGGCCTCTTTCAGTCCAGCTGCTGACTCTATAGGCAGCATCATGGATTCTGGAGGATGCTATTTTTTGATGTTCTGCTGCGCTCCACACTGCAAAGTCATCCGCATGGAGGATGTTCGAGACGAACCTTGGTAATGTTGTACTGATGTCATTAATGTAGACCAAAAACAGCATCAGACACATCTCCCTGAGCTACACCTTCCCCGAGTTTGACAAGAGTGCTGAATGTGCAGACGGTAGAAGCTTCAGCGGCAGCCCCTGTTAAGCATGCCTTAAATAAAAAGAATTACAATTAAATTGATGGGTCACATTGAAATTAATGAAATGATCACAAATGTTTATGCTCAATATGCATATTTTGTTAAGAAAACTGGCAACAAAATATTTAAACAGAGGAGCAATTGTTATGATCATTTTTCGTACCTTTGCATACTGGTAAAATGGGGGTAGGGCAGCAGATTCAGCCACTGTGGCCCCTAAATGCATCACAACATCATAAAATCAGGTTGGGAGTAACTGTGGTACTCTATCCTAACCAATAAAACCTAACAAAGACCTATCGGTTGTATACAAAATTTCTGAGGGCATCAGAAACAACGTACGTTTCCCAATTCGGCAATTTTAAATGGGAAAAAGCTATCATTGACCACGAACATACCGTAAAGGATGCCGACTTTCCTTATTTTCTTGCACTTTATGCTCACATTATTGAAACTCCCCCGGCGGTCACTGATCCGTCCATTAAAAAGTGTGACCATTTCTTGAAATTATAAGAAATCATCTATATAGCATACTTTGTCTGCTTCACTCTCCAGTCAGGAAAAGGATCGACTATCCTGCCATTCCAGCTCTCGCAGCTTGTTCGGAATGTGCCATCTCTACGGCTTCTTACGGCGGTCGCTGATCCGTCCTTATCAGTGTGACCAATCCTTGAAATTGAAATAATATATTAATACAGCATATTTTGTCGGCCTCATGCTCCAGTCAGAAGAAAGGTTCGACTATCTTGCTGTTCCACCTTCCGCAACTTGTATGAAATGTTCCATCTCTCCTTCTTCCGGCGGCCATTAATCGGTCCCCGAAAGTGTGATCATGGCATGAGACTGTACTTTCATACTTATACAGCATATTTTGTTGGCCTCATTCTCATCAGAAAACTTAAAAGGATCCAATATCCTGCCATTCATGCTCCCGCAACTTGAACGAAATATCCTATCTCTTCTTCTTCCGGCGGTCACTAATCAGTTCCTGAAATGTGTCCATTCCTTGAAACTGTACTGACATCATATACAGCATAGTTTGTTGGCTTTAATATCAAATCAGGAAATGGATCGACTAACCTAGCATTCTAGCTCGCGCGATTTCTACGAACATGTTCCGCAAAACTGTCCACCATACCTGCCGTTTGTGTCCGGAAGCAAAGGGATCATATATCCACACTGGTTGTCTCTCTCGCTTCGAGGTGAACGACCAGTGTGAAACGAAGTAAGCAGGTTTTTCTTTTGCCGTATCAAGGACTTTTTTTTAGCAAAGGAGTGTGATTCCCCCCAAAATGTAGATTGGTTTACGATTTTGGACTTTACTGTTGTGAGTGTGTGCTGGTCTGTGATTTGGGACCTTACGGCTGAAAGCCGTAAGGTCCAAAATCATGGACCAGCCCAGGAATAACAAGCCCGTTTCTAATCACGAACCGCCGCCCAGGGGCGTCTGTCCCGCTGTTTTATTCCGCGTAAAGCTGGCGAACAGATAGTACAGGCGGTATTATATAGGACGACCCGCAAAACGGATTGGTGGAGGCGGCGTACAACGCGTGGTGTATAACCTTTGTAATCCGACGTGTATGTTGAATATTGCGATGATATTACACATGAAACTAACACACGTACACATTGACATACATACATAATTAGATTACGTCAGTTATAACCTTTTAACCACCACATACGTGTAAGTGTTTACTCTGATCATGTTTGAAATGGTTTAATTCTGAAGTCTGCAAAATTCTCCGTGACGCCTGACAAGCCAGTGAGCTCATAGAACAAAATGCCCAATTTTAGCACTTGTTCATTTTGAGACTGCTTAAAAGTTCAGGAGCGAGCACCACCGTTTAATTATCATGTACTATGCATATCCTTCGTTTCTGGGCTGAATGAAATTTGTGCAGAAAAAAATGACTGAACACAATCGACAAGTAAAGGTGACTGCCAAACATATAAAACTCATTGCGAAACAAGGAAACAAGGAAAGAAACACGCTTTGAAAGGACAAGTACAATTTAATTAATAAATATTAAATAAATTGTCATGTATATGTCCTTTCTAAGCATGGTTCTTTCATTATTGGTAATTTCTTTTGATTACTTAATAATTGTTTTGGGCAGTGGGCAGATGTTCACATCTGCACGGGACATAGACGACCCCGCCCTCCACGAGTCGCCTGCTGCCTTGCAGGCCTGGCCGCTTGGCTGCGGAAAGGCTAAGGGAGGAAACCCCTGACATCAAAGCCCCCGTGTCTCCGGGGAAGGCTTTTGAGCCAGAGACTAGGACAAGGACAGTCTGATATAAAACCTACGACCCGAGGACCTCGATGCCATCGTCCCAGCTTGCTAGGCCATGGCAGATGAACCAAGGGTTTAAAGGGTGGGGCCAGTACTGCGCACACTGCACTCCACCAAAAAGCTCCACCGCGCAGGCTTTAGGAAACTTAATAATTGTTATTTCCACTTGTCGTACCCGCTTCTTTTGCAAGGCAAGAGGCACAGAGCAAAATGTCATAGGTGGAGGTTGACACAGAAATGATTTAAAATGTAATTTGGCGCTGTGTTGTTCACCTATTCATGCGACCGACACCGAGCTGAATTGAATTTCAGATAATTATTGTACGAAATCACTGCTTACACAGTTGATGCCACAAGCAGCGTATTTCTGTGTCTTTCTAAAAATGTGCATGTGATTGGGAAAACAATCTCAAGAAAGAAAGCAACATTAGAAGCACACGCAATTTGTTATAATGAATGTCCTTTCCAAGCGTATTTCTGTCCTTGTTGGGCTTGAACATGTTTGCATTTTACGCGCTTGGCAGTCACCTTTAAGGTCTGGTTTCGCTTAATTTAGTTGGTTGTGTACTGTGGAACGATGGGCTGGCCCGCAGAATACATGTACATGCATATAACCTCGCGAGACGAGGGGTGAACGAAGATTAAGGTAGTATCCTAGTTTGCAAAGGCCATCGGTCCAAAGACGCCGAATTGGGCCTGTGCACAGTCGTGCACGGGCCCACTCCGACCGACTGCGACCAGATAGCATTTTGCGTGCTGGGATGCTTTGGGATTTACGCTCGAGTTAACCCCAGCTCTGTCAGTAGGCGCCGATTGTGTCTGCAATCTTTCTTTAAAAAAAAAAAAAAAAATCAACGCTGAAGTGCAAAGCCGTCCAAGGCGCATGGATTCAAAATAGTGTCAACAAGAGGCATAGATCCTCCCGAGCCCCGGGCGACGGCGTTGGTTGGTGGCGATCTATGCCTCTTGCAAAAGGAAAACAGAAAATAGAAATGAAACCTCTATTTTTTGTTTTCCTTTCACATGAAACCCTCGCGACAACAGTTTTACTACATATGTCTCTTGCAGTTGAATCTTGTTTAGTTTTACTCTCAGCAGGCAAGAGATTAACTGTTCCGGGTCTAAATGTTTCACTGACGGCGTCAGCTGGCTAGATCGGTTCGACAATGACAGCTTGAGGGTAGTGCCTGTTTGGCTGCACATGACTACCTGTCTTTTTTTTTTTTTTTCATTTGGTGCCACCTGGCGGCGGGATTTCTGCTAAATGTTGACGTGCCCATTCCGGCACTGAGCGGCTATTTGTGAGAACCTCCATGAGAGCTCTGCATGAGTCTCACTCTCCTTACTGGCGGGTTTTACTTGCCCCTTCAGTCATACACCCAGAAAGCAAAAGGTCGTCGTGCAGGCGTCTGCGGCAGTCGCCCAATGACCATTTGCGTCCGATGAACTATTTGCTCACTGGATATAATTGTGACGGTGACTTGGGCTGACCTTGTTCGCATCCTGTTAAAACAGTACCACCACGCTTTCGTCCAGTAACGAAGGGACGATCCGGTGCTAACTCGTTCAAGGTCCCCCGCATCAATAGCTGCGGAAGTGTCGTATAGCGTTGCCGGCCGGACGACTGGTTTGGCAGGCGGCAACGCTCAACGACTCTTCCGCAGCTTTTGATGCGGGGCGTCTTGACTGAGCTAACGGGTTGGGTTGGTCGTTCTCCCGCGCTTATGTAGTCGTGCCCTGTGCCAAGTCCGTCACAGGCTGCACGTGCACGGGCCAGCTCCGGTCGACGTTTGTCCGAGGACCTTTTGCATATTGCATATTGGGAGTTTTTTTGCGGAAGATGACGGGAATCGATGTCCTTGCTTTTGGGGCACAGAAAATAGGGTGAGGTTGTGCCGATAAACTTGGAGTGTGTTATCGTAACCCGTTTAGCCCCGGGATCCTGCAGCAGGAGACGGATTGATCATGATAATTCAAGGGTAGTGCCAGATGAGCTCGGCGCCTTAGACAACGCCTCCAAAATGTTTAGAAATGCGGCCGTGGGGTTAAGAGGGTTAATTTTGTACTTTCTACTCTTTCTTTCAGTTTTCTCATCTTTGATTTTCAGAATCGTTTCTGTTCAGAATGTACCAGCTGCTTGATGTTATTCCGAAGGCTAGTTTTGTCTCTTCATTTTCACAACGAAACCCGCCGTGAACAATTAAATCATTAGGGTTGTTCTCAAAGTCGATGTTGATAAACGTCATATTTCTAAAGCTGGCCATTTTAATCCTTTCAGTCCCATTGGCGCAGACTGTGTTTCTGCAATCTTCCTTAACACTCGAAAACCCAAGCTGTCCCTCGGACATGGGATCAAAGTGGTGTAAGCAAGAGGCATTGATCCTCATGAGCCCCCGCTATACTTCTTGCATTTGAACGTCATTCACAGTTTCTCGGTACTGAACGGGTTAACATTATGCCTGCCTGCTGCACCAGATACTAACACTGCTGGTTTACCAATAATGTTCCAAATGACAAATGTCAAGAAACGAATGGAACCTTGCAGATACATTACAATAATGTGTTTATGTAATGTTCACAATAACTGTTTGACGAGCTGGCACATTTTTCCTTTGCTTTCCTCACGTCAGATGCTGCTTTCAGTAATTAATTTAGGTCTGTTATAACTATGTCCCTCACTAAAATTGCACTTCTTATAACCTGAAACAAGAACACCGACAGTACCCGTGTGTGGGTGTGAAGAATTTGGTATGCTAAGTGCATAAGTGTTGACTCAGATAGAGTCTTGTGGCTCGCAGGACTATCTTTCTGATGCGCTGACGATTTTGTCATAGCAATGTAGATAGCAAGTTCACAGCTGAACCCTTTTTTAGTTTCAAGAGGCACAGATCCTCAAATGCCCATGCTGCTTGAAAGGGCTTTTAGGATCCGGTGCCCTTTTATAGCAAATCCCTATGGGATTAGTCGCTTTTTTGTACGTGTTTCTTTGACGGTGTTGGGAATCCCTAAAAAGTTTTCGTACACAGATCTGTCAACTTCTTGAGACTGTCCGCAAGAGACATAGATTCTTATGAGCCCCTGCCTTGCAGGGACTCATGAGAATCTATGCCTCTTGCTTATGAGATGGGCCACATTTGCCCTTTTGCTCGTCTGTCGGAGGATTTTGTGTGGCCGTCCTGTGCAATATTTAGGCTTTGTGGCTTGGAGTGCGGTGCATAGAGATGCACCACACAGGCCTTCATTGTTTGTCTGGGCGTGTAGATCGTTGACCCGTTACCATACTCTGCCCATAGATTTTTCTCGATGTGGGAAGAAATTTTTATCTTTTCACTTATTTGTTGATTTGTTTGTGCTCTAGTCTTACACGTACATATATGACAGATTTGTAAAGTTACTGCAGTAACGTTAGCAAAATCCATTAACCTAGCTCAGATGAATATAATTTATTTTTGACGTAGACACGCAAGCAAAGATGCAAACAACCAAAACAGCCAATCAACCGATCCAATCTAACCAACAGTAAACTAAAAATAAAACCCAACGAATGAACAAACAAACAAACAGCTGAACAACCGAACGGACGGACAGACGCACTAGATACTGTCTAGATGAATGGATCCTGTATATTTCCTGTAAAATGTATGTCAAAAATTTGTTGAAAAAACGTCATCCGAGTGCAAGAGACGTTTAATTAAACAAACAGGTGTTAACGCTTGGAAGGCTTTTTACAGACACGATTTCATGAAACAAAATCTATCTTTGATAGAGATAAACCAAAGAGGCCCAACACTTCTCATGGCGTGTAAAGCAAAACCCGATTAGTTACTATCTATAAACATCTGGTATAATTCTCACTCAAAGCGACATTCGTGAGTGACGTAAATCGCACATGTCAGCTCCAGGGTAGTGTCTGATGAGCTTGGCGCCTGGTAAGGCGCCAAGCTCGTCAGACACTACCCTTGAACTATCATGGATCGACTCTTGAGCGATGAGGGCCGTTTCCGTCCATCTTGTCCCCACGTTCCCACGCAAAACTAACACAGGACTCAGCTCTTTTTTTTTTTTTTTTTTTTTTTGGGATGGGGGTGGGGGGGGGGTGGTGGTGGTGGGGGGTGGGGGGGGGGTGGGGGGGGGGTGGGGGTGGGGGGTGGGGGGTGGGGGGTGGGGAGGGGGTGGAGTTGTAGGGGGCGCATGGACTGCAAGCTAATGTAAGACCAACTTGATGTGGGAGTAAGGCTGGTCCAGATATATGTATTAGGCGGTTTATGCTCACATTTCTCAGCCAGCAGACGTTTATGAAACGTGAACCATTTGTCTTGATCAGACCAGTTTACATAGTGGCTGCTGTGTATACAGTCCTGTGAAGGTGCATCTTGCTTTAAGCCTAGTAATATGGAGTCAAGACCCAAACGGTGGCTGCCAAGAGTTTAAATGCAAAAGTATTCCCAAAGAAGAACGAGCAATTACGAAAGTTACTTTTTCCAAATGAATATCCAGACAAAAATGGACTACATTACCTGCCTTGCATCAAAGGGCTACGTATGTGTAGACCATTTCTGTTTGTTTATCTGTTTTGGAAAATAAAAACAAGCAACCAAACCCCCCAACAACAACAACAAAAAAGATTAAAACAAAACAAAACAACTAAAACAAACAAACAAACAAACAAAAACAAACTGTTGTACCTGTCTTTTCTATGAGTGTTTCTTTCGTTGTTTGGAATTTCTTTCCAGTCTAGTAAGCCTAGCGGTCGTCTGTGCAGAATGATCTCACTCCACCCCCATCCCTTCACCCCTCTCCCCTCGCCCTTTTTATCCATTCTGAAATTACCTCTTTGCAATTACCCCAAACTGAACTATCTTATTAAATCAGATCCCCGATATATCGGTTACCGAACTGAAATAAAACCAGCAGAGGCGGCAGTTTGCACAGGGAGGGGGTCCATACCCAGCACATTTCGGGACCTAGCCTAATTTTCTGTGAAGTGACGCTTCCCGCTAAGCTGATAATTTGTAAGATTAACGCCAAGGTCGAGGACTTAACCGCAGACGCGTCCTCCGTTTGAGTTGATACATGGCCCCTCACGGCGCCACCAAGAGGCGTGGACTCCCGTGAGCCCCTGCGGCCGCAGGGGCTCACGGGAGTCCACGCCTCTTGCAGATGGAGCAGAATGGATGCGGTGCTGGCGGAGGTGATGAACAGTGCAATACACTGAATGCAAGAGGTGCAAATTTAAAGGAACTCGCGGGGGTAGAGAAGAATTCGAAACAACAGGAAACTCTTCTGAGTGGCTACAAGCATATATTTGTGGGGTTGTCAAAAGAAAGTTCACGTACTTATACCTTTTTTTTTTGTTTTTTTAAATATATATTTTTTTTTAACACAGTTTTCTGTCGGCCAGTTTGCCATTCTTCATGTCGGCGCTTTTAGGTTTCGCTTGTACATTTATTATCAGTGGCTCAACGTTCTCCTTTCGACTTTCGACTCTATTCATCATGCTGGCAAGGCAGAAATCTTTGCGGGGCTACAGATGGGCAGATCAGACGCAGTGAAAAGCCTAAGAAAACAGTTCCATGAAAAAGACCTAGGGCACCACACAGCGATGGCCAGAGGAGGTGTGGAGAAAGGCAGCGGTCGTTTGGCAGACGTTATATGAGATGAGATGATGAGATGAGATGAGATAGTTTATTGCCATATGTTTCCACTGATGTACAAAACAATAAAAACATTGGAATTTGTCTTGATGTCAGTTACTAAGACTAAAATAACACACACACACACACACACACACACACACACACACACACACACACACACACACACACACACGCACACGCACACGCACGCACACGCACACACACACACACACAGTAAACTCTAAAATATGATTTTCATGCTAAATACTGAGCAAATACCGGTATATAAACACGAGAGGTCCATAATAAACCAGACCAATAACTGGTACGATATCGAAAGGATATATGGAAAGACTTCTCATGGTTGAGATGGAGCACTTATGGTCTTTAAGCGCAGAGATCCCATCTTGACCGAACTGAACGGAACTCATGCTGACCGTTCAGCAGTGTGCGACCGACCAAGCAAGTAAGCGAGCGAACAAAAAAGTAACCATGCAGCCAAACAACCTACCAGTTTAAATCTTTTTGTTAAATGTCATTGCAACTCTTTTTTTCTTCTTTTCATTTTCACGCAGAAGTCGTGTGCTTGTCATTGAGTTTGGACCAGTTACCTTAAGGCCGCAAGGTCCAGAAAGACAGACCAGCGCACGAAATACATTCGCGCCCATAGAAAGTAACTCATTTAGCCCCGACACACCACAGCAAGACATGGATCCATGATGATAGTTCAAGGGTGGGGTGCCAGAATAGCTTGGCGCCCATAGGCGCCAAGTTATTCTGGCACCACGCTTGAATCACCCTTGAACTCTCGCCAAGCCTATACTCTCTTCAACCACCCTTGAACTCTCATGATGCTTGATTGTAATACAGTCCTTTAGAGGGCAACTTCAAAATCAGTTTGGGGATTTCGGTCCTGGGGTACACCAAGTCAAGTTCCTTTATACAATGTATCTAGCCGGGACATTTCTATGCATACCAGGCCCGTGTTGGGGAGACCCGGCTTTTTGAATTCAGCCACGACCTCCTCTCGCAGTCGCGCGACCTCTGGTGAAGAGGCGCGAAAGGCATTATATAGGGGCGCATAACTGCGCACCCTGCACGAAAGACAGTCGGCGGGAAACGCAAAAAGTTATCGTCAGCATAGCATTAACCAAGGTAACGCTGGCGTGCGCCGAGAACCGGGCTTTACCGGCTATGTCTCGTTTTGAGAAAACCGAGATTTTCATGGTTATGCGTTTGTCGTAAAGTCCATTAAAAAAATAAATAAATAAAATATGTATATCGCTTTATTCATTTAGCCCCGACAAACCACAGCAAGACATAGGTCGAGCATGATAGTTCAAGGGTGGTGCCAGAATAGCTAGCATAGGCGCCAAGCTATTCTGGCACCACCCTTGAACTATCATGCTCGATCTGTCTCTAGAATTGTAATACATCCTTCAGAGGACAACTTCAAATTTGGGGATTTCGGTCCTGGGGTAGAATGTGTTAAAATGGGACATTTTGAGAAAAAGTAGATTTTCATTGTGATGCAACGAAAATCTTGCTTTTCTCAAAATGGGACATACTGGGTTTTTTTTTTTTGTTGCCGCAAAACGGCAGAAATTATATTCGTTCAGTACATACTACGAAATCCAGACCAAGAAGGTGACTGAAGGTTTCAGGGAGTATAAAGAAATGCCCAACAAAGAAACATGCTTAGAAAAGACAAGTACAGCACGAAGAAAGGAACACGCTTAGAATGGGCATGTGCAGCACAGTTGTGTTGCACTTGTCATTTCTAAGCTTGTTTGTATCTTTGTTTTGGTATATCAGCATATCATAAGTTGCTTGGTTTTTTTTTTTACCTGGCGGCAGGACACATCATGAACGCCCGCTGACTCTTGAAGAGAGTAGACGATTTCCAGGGGTAGGTCAAAATTATACGTTTCGACGAAAATAGTGGGCTTTTAATCCACTGTTTTCGTCGAAACGCATTCCGTTTTGACCTACTACGTATTTCCGGAAATGGTCTATTAACTGCAAGGTCCAGAAATAACCCAGACTAAACCGCACATTCTCGGTAAATGAGACATCGGATTTCGTCTGTCAATATCACGGGACGCTTGCTCCGGACTAAAATTAGAGATAGCGCACGATTGGGCGAAAATGGACCAAAAGTCTTTATCGCTTCGAGCACCGACACGCCTGCAAAAGTGCACCTACTGTTCGAGTGTGCGTCGCAGATAGAAGCTCATGGGAACTTAACCTTTAGTCGTCATAGGAACACAGACTAAAATGAAAACAGCACGAAGCGTAGGTAGTCCTAAATCTTTTATGTATCTCATCAAAATTCATGTATCTCTGCTTTGGAACTGTGAGAATGTGGTGTAGACTGTACCTGTTGGCCTCCTTTAGGCTCTCACAGCAATGTGCATGTAGATCATGCCAGGAAGAGACATCCTTGTCTTCATCTTCATTATTGTAATCTGGTTATCACAAATATACTGATTCCTTATTTGTGAACATACTCCTTGTTCATGAACAAATTCCTTATTCACGAACATATTCCGTATTCATTAACACATGCTTTGTTCATTAACATATTCTGTATTCATTAACATTAGCTTCTGCAGTATATATAATAATTATCATGTATGACAGCTGTCATTTTGGACTGTTCAAATAGGCCCGCGGCAGAGACATAGCCAATGATGAGGACCTCGTCGGTCCCAGTCATACGAATGTAAATCAGACCAATGAAAGACATAGGTCCTCATGAGGCTATACGTCTCTTACACTTGCCATATCTGGGGCCCTTAATGGGCGTCATCATAGCTGAAGCCGTTCTCAAGGACTTCAGTCACCATCACCGTGTCGTCAATGGCGGAGTTTTGCAGCGTTGAGGGATTATCAGAGGGTGTAATTTGATTACTCTATGGAGACCTTTTTTCCATAAATGTGTGGGTGGGTGGGTGGGGGATTTGCGTCCTTTTTCTTTGTTTGATATAAACTTCAAGAAGATGAATCGACACACACATTGCTTATAAACCGTCTTGTAATATTTGTCAATGCAGCAATATTTCACGTGTATCTGACAAATTGTATGGCCAGGATATCACACGGCGCAATAAACTTTGCGGTATACACACATGAATGTTGAACTCGTTGAATTTGTGTGTGTTACCAATGCAGACTATCTCTGCGAGCTGCTGTATATATACTGTATTTACACATTGATACCGAGAAAAACCTTCACCCTCTGACTGTCGATAGCCCATTATCTCGAGGTGATTCCTGAAAGAATCACCTCGAGAAAAAGCGCTGCCGACAGACAAAGGGTTAATATAGACCGCGTATTTTCTGTTTGTTTCAGAGAGCGACTTCGAGGCCAACTTCACTTTCCGTCCCAACAGTAAAATCACCGGCATCTACAGTTACGACGATACGCAGCAGTACCAGCAAGTCAACGGTGCGTCTACAAATAGTATGTTTTTCGTTGGGAACGAACGACACCCAGCGACTAAGACGGAAATCACAGCGAGTGACCAACTTGTAAAATAAGCATAGCTAACACTCCAAACATCGAGCTCACGAAGATATATGCCGCTTGGATATGTTTGGAGTGTTGTCAATGCTTAGGATGCCAGCGGGTTATTTCGATCTCGTTTATTGTTGTGTGTCGGTCGTTGCAAAAGAAACCTTACGAGTAACTGAGTGCCGCTTTGTTGTTTTGACCAAACTTACAGTCCAGGGGCCAGCTACTTGAGTGAGTTTAGTCCTGCGTCAGCCTCTAGGCAAGGTGCTCCTACGGAGCTCCTGGCTTAGTGGCTGGCGGAGGACTAAGCTCACTCATGTAACTGACTCAGCTCATTTTGGTTACTTACTTACTTTCGCCTGTCACCCCTCCCCGGGTATAGGCCGTCGATGAGAGACCTCCAGCGACTCCTGTCCTGTGCTTCTTCTTCGATTTTACTCCAGGTGGTTCCCAGTCTCTTGATGTCTGCTTGGAGGTCTCGACGCCAGGTGTTTCTCGGCCTGCCTCTTTTCCTCTTTCCCTGGGGGTTCCATGATAATGCCTGCCTAGTGATACTGGAAGCTGGCTTTCTCAGACTGTGACCAATCCATCCCCATCTTCTTCGCCCAATTTCATTATCTGCTGTTATCTGCTCTGTTCTCTTCCAGAGTCTGACGTTGCTGATCTTCTCTGGCCAGTGGATTTTCAAAATTCTTCTAAGGCGACTGTTTATAAAGGTCTGTACTCTGTTGACTGTGGTTTTTGTCAATCTCCAAGTCTCTGCTCCATACAGGAGAACTGCTTTTACGTTGGAGCTGAAAATCCGGACTTTGGTGTGTTCTGACAGCTCTCTGGAACTCCACACTTTTTTTCAACTGGAGAAAGGCTGCTCAGGCTTTACCGATTCGTGCTCTGACATCTGCATCAGTGCCGCCTTTTTTGTCTTTGATGCTCCCGAGATACGTGAAGGACTCCACCTCCTCCAGCAAGCAAGACTGGTTCTTCCCTGGTTGCGTTCAGCCTCATTGTATTTGTTTTCTGTTTGTGGATGGTAAGGCCCACTTGAGACGAGATGTCAGCAAGCCTCGTGGTCTTGTCCTGCATTTGTTGATGAGTGTGGGACAGTAAAGCCAAGTCGTCTGCAAAATCGAGGTCGTCAAGCTGTGTCCACAGTGTCCAATGTATTCCACTTCGTCTGTGCTCTGTGGTCCTCTTCATGACCCAGTCTATGGCCAGTAGGAAGAGGAACGGAGACAGCAAACACACCTGCCTGACACCGGTTCTAACCTGGAGCTTCCTGGTGAACTGCCCTTCGTGGATCACGCGACATGTCATGCCATCGTAGCTGCGCTTGATCAGGCGGACGAGCTTTGTGGGTACACCGTAGTGTCGTAGGAGTTTCCACAGAGTCTCTCGGTCCATGCTGTCAAATGCTTTCTCGCAATCCACAAAGTTGACGTACAGCGGGGAGCTCCACTCCAGAGACTGTTCCACGATAATGCGGAGAGTGGCGATCTGGTCTGTACATGATCGGTTTTTCCTGAATCCTGCTTGCTGGTCTCTCATCAGGGGGTCAACGGAGCTCTTCGTTCTCTCCAGGATGATCCTGTTAAAGACCTTTCCTGGTACTGACAGCAAGGTGACTCCTCTGTAGTTGGAACACTTGCTGAGGTTGCCTTTCATGGGAAGCTTGATTAGGTACCCCTCCTTCCAGTCAGCCGGTATCACCTCCTCTTCCCAGATCTTTCCAAACAGTGGGTACAACATCTCTACTGTTGTCTCGGCTCTGCTTTCAGAGACTCCGCTGGGATGCCATCTGGCCCCTGCTGCTTTGCCGTTCTTCAAAAATGCCACTGCTCTTCTGATCTCTTCTCGGCTGGGTCTGTCACAGCTGATGGGTAGGTCGGTCTCTGCTGGCTGGATGTCTGGGGAGTCGGGTGGGCTGCGTCTGTTCAGTAACTCTTCAAAATACTCGGCTCATCTGTCGAGTTGGTCTGCTCTGTCTGCAATAGGCTTGTCTTCTTTGTCCTTTACTGGTCTTTCTATATGGCCATACTTGCCCGACAATCTTCTGGTAATGTCGTAGAGCTGTTTCATGTTGCCGTTGCCTGCTGCCTTTTCTGCCTCTGCTGCCATGCTGTCTGTGTAGGCCCTCTTGTCTGCCCTGATACTCCTCTTCACCTCGCGGTTGGCTTCCGAGTATTCCTCCTGTGCCCTTGCTTTGGTTGCTCTCGTGCGACTGTTGTTGACAACTGCTTTCTTCTGCTTCCTCACTTCTATCTTCTTCAAGGTCTGTGCCGACAGCCAGCCCTGGTGATAGTGTTTCCTGAACCCTACAATGTCTTTGCAGGTTGAGTTCAGCGCCTCTCTAACTGCCTTCCACTGCTGCTCTGTGGTGACCGCCTCCTCTTCATTTACTAACTCCTGTAGCGCTTGAAACCGGTTGGACAGCACCAGTTTGAACTCTTTTCTCACTCCAGTCTCTCTCAGGAGGCCTACATTATAGCTCTGTCTTCTTGTTTTCTCTGTGCGGCTTTTCTTTAACTTGAGCTTTATTCTTAAGGTAAGCAGATGGTGGTCTGAGGCGACATCTGCTCCCCTCCTCGCTCGAACATCTTGAAGGGATCTTCTAAATTTCTTGCTAATGTAGATATGGTCTATTTGGTTCTCTGTAGTATGGTCAGGTGAGACCCAAGTTGCTTTGTGTATTCTTCTGTGTGGGAAGATGCTGCCTCCAATGACAAGTCTGTTTAGAGTACAAAAGTCTACAAGCCTCTCCCCGTTCTCACTTAACTCCCCTAGTCCCTGTCTCCCTATCACCTCTTCGTATCCGGTGTTGTCCTCCCCTATTTTGGCATTAAAATCGCCCATGACGATGGTGATGTCTCGCTCCGCACATTTGTCCACAGCGCTCTGGAGTTGGTCATAGAACTCTTGTTTCTCTTCCTCGTCACTGTCATTAGTGGGCGCATAACACTGGATGACGTTCAGCTTGATCTTTTTCTTGGTTCTAAAGGCTGCTATGATAATTCTTGGCCCAAGAGGTTCCCAGCCCATCAGCGCTCTCTGTGCCACTGGTGACAGCATGAATGCTACTCCTTCTGTATTGGGGGCATTCTCCTCTTCATGACCTGAATACAGAATCATCTCCCCACTTAATAACCTCTTCTGGCCAGACTGCGTCCATCTGGCTTCACTGATACCTAGCAGGGAAAGGTTGTACTTTTGCATTTCCGCTGCTATCTGGGCGGCCTTGCCGCTCTGGTACATGGTCTTGACATTCCATGTGCCCATGGTTGTGTCCCTGGATAGAGAGAGGCGGCTCGGTCCTGTGTCTTCCGAAGACTTCCGGCTTTCACCACAGGACGTCATAAATCTTCTGGTAGAAGAACCTTCCTCCTCCAGGAAAGGAATTGCTGTTTGTCTTTTCGTCGGAGTTTTTGTAGCTATTTCCTTATTTGCGGGATGGGGAAGCTACCCCCACGCCCAACCCCCATACTAGGAGGACCAGGGGTTTTCTGTCGGGGTCACCTTCCCTTAGACCATGTTGGTTCACGGCACCTTATTTCATTCGGTGCACCCCTCTCACGAGGGACCCCCTATCCACCACCCAGGGGACGCGCCTCAACGTCATATGGTCCCAGCGCGAGGCTCATTTTGGTTGTTGATGGTATGATGGATGTTCAGCGGTGTTTTTTTAGATTTTTTAAATTGTTTTTTTGGGGGCTGCCCTAATATTGGAGCTGACCGTATTATGTGTTTGAAATACCTAATGTAATATGTTTTTAGGGGTGGGGGTGGGGGTGGGGGTGGGGGGGCTGGTGGGGGGGGGGGGCGGGGTGGGTGTAGGGTGGGGTGGGCGGTGTGCCGTAATATTGGAGCTGACTTCATTATGTGTTTGAAATATGCTTATTTTTTTCTCCATATCATATCTGAATTACGTCTGCGCATAAACGAACTTTTTTCAGGCACTTATAATAGGGGGAAAACATAGCACTGTGCTTATTCTGCGACATCCTGTGTTTCAGAGTTCCGCGCGCTGCTCGTCGGGAAGAACGTGCGACGTCATCCAGTGTATACGTCATCAGTGGCCGTCATTCACATAACTGTGGAACGCGGAGAGCTCCGATACTCTGTGAGATACTCCAAGTAAGATATCGCCAGAAATTATCCACGGTTATATTTTTGTGATTTTAACCCTTTCGCCGCCAGTGATCACGAACTGCGTGTCGTAAACCACTACACACTGACCGACATTCGCGTGAAAAACACTTGTCAGTGACCCCAAACTAGGCTTAAAGGATACAGGGATAACAAGACACATCAATTCTCATGAGCCCCCGCAGTCGCGGGTTATGTCTCTTGCAGCTGGGTAGCGTTCGCATTGCTCCGGCAGTTAAGGGGTTAAACGAAAAGGCTGCAAAAATGATAGACATTACGGGTATAGACACTCTGTCTGAATCTTGTGCGTGAAACAAACACCTAATGTCGAAATTCTCCAAACACGGGGAGGCTATCGGCTCAGGGCGCATGATGTCAGAGCCGTTTTACAGAGAGTGACTTCGAGGTCATTAACATATCTTTATTCATTAACGTTAGCTTCTGCAGTATATATGATATCATGTATGACAGCTGGCATTATGGACTGTTCAAATAGGCCCGCAGCTCTCTCTCTCTCTCTCTCTCTCTCTCTCTCTCTCTCTCTCTCTCTCTCTCTCTCTCTCTCTCTCTCTCACACACACACACACACACACACACACTCTCTCTCTCTCTTTCTCTCTCTCTCTCTCTCTCTCTCTCTCTCTCTCTCTCTCTCTCTCTCTCTCTCTCTCTCTCTCTCGGCTTGACATCGCGAACGAAGATTCTATAGGGGTTGCCCACGACGTCTGCAGGCATGTTCGTGGTTGCGGAGGCCAATCCGGGACAGGCAGGTTCGACCGCAGTGGCTGCAGGGGAAGGTCTGGCCACGGTTCTGAGTTTCGACATCTCTGTTTTTTTTCTCCTGAGCCGCTTGTCCTTAAGGCTAGCTCTGTGAGAGCAAAGGAGACGGCTGCCTTGTAAATGGTGGAGCGCTCCACAGCAAGCAAAGACCACTGGCGGTTGTCGATTTGGCAGGCACTAAGTGACTTCTTGAGACCGTCTTTGTATCTCTTCTTTGGTGCCCCTCTGTCTCGATGTCCAGTGGCGAGCTCGCCGAACAGGGTGATCTTGGGTAGGCAATGATCCTCCTTTCTGGAGATGTGCCCCGCCCAGCGAAGCTGTGTCCGCAACAGCAAAGCCTCGGTGCTCACAGTTTCCGCCTATTCACGGACCTCGACGTTGGTGACATAGTCACTCCAGTGAATGTCGAGGATGGTACGCAGGCAGCGCTGGTGGAAGCGCTCGAGGAGTCGTAGTTGGCTGCGGTAGAGGGCCCAGGACTCGGAACCATACAGCAGGGTGGTGAGGACGACAGCTCTGTACACGCTGATCTTGGTGCCTTTTTTTCAGCTGTTGATTGTGCCACACCCGCTTGAATAGTCGCCCGAATGCACTGTTCACTTTTGCCAGCCTGTTGTCCAGCTCCTTGTCCAGCTCCTTGTCCAGCTTGGCGTCTGACGTGATGATCTTGCCAAGGTAGGTAAATTGGTGTACAGACTTCAGTTCGGACTCGCCGATGGTGATGTGGGGAGGGCAATGCTCTTTCTTGGGTGCCGCTGATGAAGGACCTCTGTCTTTTTCAGACTGACCTCGAGTCCAAAGAGCTGGGCAGCATCTGCGAAGCAGGACGTGATGCACTTCAAGGCTCTCTTTGTGCAACGAAACGAGGGCAGCGTCATCAGCAAAGAGCAGCTCACGAATCAGTCGGTCTAGGGTTTTGGTGTGGGCCTGCAGTCGTCTGAGGTTGAACAGGCTGCCATCTAGACGATACCTGATGTACACTGCGTCGTCATCGTCGAGGTCCACTGTGGCCTGCTTCAACATCATGCTAAAGAAGATGGTAAAGAGGGCCGGTGCCAGCACGCAGCCCTGCTTCACGCCGTTGGGAATGGGGAATGGTTTTGAGAGGTCACTGTTGAGTCTGACCTGGCGTGCCTACCCGGCACCGGCCTCCACGTGGCGTGGGTGGGTAGTCCACTCGGTCCCTGACTGAGTGGGCTAGCAGACGGGTGCCATCTTTGTCCAGGATTAGGACTTGATGTCAGCAGATATGTTGTTCAGTCTTTTTCACTGGTCCGGTTTTTAAGGAGCTGTGCTTACCCAGGTCTTACCATGTTGGATTGGTCCTTAAAAATACGCGTGAGCTTTTGGTCCTTTGGATCCCAAGTGTTTGCCGTGCTTGGAGACCCGTGTCGGGGGAGAAGAGGATCCTGGTGGCTGAAACACTCCACTTTGGCCTTGACTTCTGCCTAAACGGGAGGCTAGTCGTACCGGCCTAGTCAATCGGCTCTTGTCACGTCGAGCCCTATCCCCCTGTTGACATGCGGGTTGTTATACGGAGCACCATGCTATAGTCTCTGATGCTGATTGGGTGCTTTACGCCAGTATTCCCCTGTATTCAACAGTGTGATAGAAGGCGGTGGCTCAAACGGTTCAATCGGGCTTACCCCCTTGAGTATATCTTTCGGGCAGTCTCCATTGTGCGTCGGCTGGAGACCCGCCGACAATTGCACTTTCCCTTGTTGGGCTAGGTGGCGGGCGGGGACCCCCGGGGGATGAATATCTATCATACTATAATATGGAAAATATCAAAAAACCAAAACTGGCACCAAAGCGGCACATAGCCACTGACATTGACCTTGAAAATGATAGCGACTCTGATTGTGGGGAAGCGACGCCTCAGGTTTCGGCCGTCTGGCCTCGCTTTCTCATTATCCACAGCAAAGTTAAAGAGAAGCCTGTTTCCAAGCTGCACCCTTTCCTGGTGGGGGAGACCCTCAGGAGCCGTGTTGGCAGGCCTGAGGCCCAGCGCCTCAGGTCTGGTGACTTGTTGGTAGAGTGCCGTACCCGGGCACACTCCAATGGGCTACTGAGGCTCTCCTCCATCGGAGACACTCCAGTGGAGGTCACTCCCCACAAAACAATGAATTCCTCTAGAGGAGTGATTAAAGATCAAGCATTGGCCGAACTGTCTGAAGATGAACTTGTACGGAACCTTAAGTCACAGGGGGTGACCTCGTCATTTCCAAACGAGGTGGTAGGGAGATCCGTCTCCCTACCATCATCCTGACGTTTGGCACCCCCACAGCTCCTACTACCATCTGGGGAGGTTACTACTCCCTAAAAGTGAAAAAGTACGTCCCTCTCCCCCTTCGGTGCTTTAAGTGCCAAAAGTATGGCCATGGGCAGAAGACATGCCGCCAGGCAGAGGCCCTATGCGCCCGTTGTACTAAGCCCGGACACTCTGCTGAGTCCTGCACAGCCATCCCCCTGTGTGTGAATTGCCAGGGGGCGCATATGGCTTCGGACAAGAAGTGCCCTCGTTGGATCTCCGAGTGCAGGATTCAGCAGGTGCGTGTGGAGAAGGGGCTGTCCTTTGCGGACGCAAAAAAACTGGTTGACAGTCCTGGTGCAGCTGAGGCGGCGCCAAACTCAAATAACAACTTTGTGTATACTTTCAGTGCTGCGGTGGCAGGCAAGCGCCCCACCAAAGACTTCTCTTGTCAAACCCCAACTTCTTGGTTGGGGGCGGAGCCTCGGATCCTCTCACACCTGGAGAGTAATCCTCCTCCGGTGGTGACGAGGAACCAGGGAACGCAGAGGGCGGACGCTACCGGTCCGGTGGCACCGCCTTCTGCTGCCCCTAAGCCTCAGCCCCCACCCAAACCTGCTAGTTTGTCAACACCAAAGGTTTCTGGCTCTGGTCAGCCTTCTAAGGCCGCTAACTCTAGCGGCAGGAACGCTGCCCAGGACCAGAAGTCAAAGAAATCTATGGGACCGCCGTGCGCACGGGCCCAGAAGGGGAACATTGATGTCCCCCTTCAAAACAAATATGCTGCGTTGGAGGAGCAGATGGAGGGAGTGGAAGTTGTCGATGCTGCGGCAGCTCCACCCCCTTCATCTCCTAGGAACCAGAGGAGGCCCGGGAGCCGGCCCCCCTCTGTTTCTCCGACTCCTTCCAAGGCAAAGGACAAAGGGGGGAAAAACTCCGCACCCCCAGATAAGACATAATCATGGACTCTCTGCTTCAGTGGAATTGTCGTGGTTTTCAAGCTAACTTTGAGGAATTACGTCTTTTAGTCAAGTGCTATAACCCCTCAGTAATATCTCTTCAGGAGACTTACCTGAAGACTTCTGACCCTGTGTCCTTTAATGGTTTTAACGCTATACATAAAGGCTCTGATTCGGAGAGGCGCTCAGGTGGAGTGGCTCCTCTCATTAGTAGCCAAATTTTATGTAGCCCCGTTAGCATCGACACCTGTCTTCAGGCTGTCGCAGCTCGGGTTACCTTGAAGAAGACCATAACTATATGCAGTATTTACCTGCCACCATCCCTGCGGGTCTGTAGTAATGATTTTTTTAATTTAGTTGATCAACTGCCCCCTCCCTTTATTCTCATGGGGGATTTTAACGGTCACGCTCACCTTTGGGGTAGTGACCACTATGATGGCAGAGGTCAGATGTTAGAAGATGTTATTTCTCAACTTAATCTATGTGTCTTTAACGATGGTTCACCTACATACTCTAACCCAGGTTCAGGAGCTAGTTCTGTTCTAGACCTCACTGTGTGTGACCCTTCTCTCATGCTGGACTTTGACTGGAAGGTTCACGATGACCTGTGTGGTAGTGACCACTTCCCAGTAGTCCTGTCATCGGTCAGCTGTGGGGAGGATCCGCCGGTGGGGCGCTGGAATCTTAAGAAAGCTAACTGGCCTCTGTTCGCCTCCCTCTGTCAGTCTCGTCTTACAGAGGAGGTGGTCATGTCATCTGAAGAACCTATTTCTTCTTTTACTACTATTTTGTTGGACGTAGCGGGTGAAACCATCCCTAAAACTTCCGCATCAGTCCCTCGAAAGCCGAGAGTACCATGGTTCAACGAAGAGTGCCGCAAGGCCCAAATAGCGCGCAAATCTGCTCAGCGACGTGCTTTCCGTAATCCGTCGCAAGTAAATATTTTAACCTTTAAAAGACAGAGGGCGAAAGCCCGTTACATTTTTAAACGTGAACGCCGTGCTTCCTGGAGACGCTTCGTCTCATCTTTAACTTCTCGGACTCCGTTCCAGAAAGTATGGAAGGCTGTTCGGAGAATTAGGGGCAGAGGTGGCTCGGCTTCTGTTGGCCATCTTAGAGATGGTGTCAGTTTGGTTACAGATAAAAAAGCTGTGGCCAATTTGCTTGCCTCCACCATTGCCCATAATTCTTCAACGGAGCATTATTCACCTTTCTTCCAGAAACGAGAGTCTCGTATTTGTGATTTTGAGTCCGATAACTCAGAAGACTATAATGTCCCGTTTACATTATCAGAATTGCAGCAAGCTTTGCAGAAATGTAATGACTCTGCTGCTGGCCTAGATACCGTCCACTATCAATTCCTAACGCATCTGCCTGAGAGGTCACTCCTTGTACTTCTCAAGGCCTTTAACCATATCTGGAGAACTGGTCATTTTCCGCCGTCTTGGCGCCAGGCTGTGGTTGTACCGATCCCCAAGCCGGGTAAGGATCCTTCCGACCCGGGCAACTACCGGCCTATCGCTTTGACATCATGTTTATGTAAAACTATGGAGCGCCTGGTCAACGCCCGCCTGGTGTGGCATCTTGAGTCACAGGGTCTCCTCACAGACCTCCAGTGCGGTTTCCGGCGCTTCCGTAGTACAACTGACCATTTAGTCCGCTTTGAATCGTTTATTCGAGATTCTTTTGTCAACAAGCAGCATGTCTATGCAATTTTTTTCGATCTTGAGAAGGCGTATGACACTACCTGGAAGTATGGCATAATGTCTGACTTGTTGGACATGGGTTTTAAAGGGCACCTGCCCGTTTTTATTCACAATTTTTTGACTAACCGGTCGTTCCATGTCCGTGTGGGCTCCACCCTCTCCGACTCCTTTGAACAGGAGATGGGTGTCCCACAGGGCAGCATTCTATCTCCTGTTTTATTTAGTATTAAAATTAATAACATTGTAAAGGCCGTCAAGGATGATTCTGAATGCTCTTTGTTTGTTGACGACTTTGCTTTGTGCGCACGTGGTCGAGGACTTGCGTCCCTTGAGAGGCGCTTGCAGCTGTGCGTTGATCGCATCCAGCGGTGGGTGTCTCTCAATGGATTCAAGTTCTCGCCCTCCAAGACTGTTTGTGTGCATTTTACTAACCAGACGAAATTTTTTCCAGAACCTAGCCTGAGCATTGCTGGAGTGCCAATTAAGGTGGCCGAGGAGGCAAAGTTTCTGGGGGTCATTTTTGACAAAAGACTTACCTTCCGCAACCATATTAATTACCTTAGAACCTCTTGTCAGAAGGCTCTCGACATTCTTCGTGTCGTCGGTCGTACTGACTGGGGTGCGGACCGTACTGTCTTACTTCGTCTGTACCGGGCCCTTGTTCGGTCCAAACTGGATTACGGCTCTGTGGTGTATGGCTCAGCTTCCAAGTCTGTGCTACAGCGTCTGAACACAATTCACCATCAGGGTCTGCGGATATGTCTTGGGGCCTTCAGGACGTCTCCAGTTCCTAGTCTGTATGCCGAGGCAGGGGAGCCTTCTCTCAAGCTCCGCCGCATCCGCCTCATGCTCAGCTACGTTCTGAAACTGAAGGCCCATCCAGACAATCCTGCCTATGATTGTGTTTTTAAACCATCGTTTGCAGAGATTTACGATACCCATCCGGGAGCTGTCCGTCCACTTTCTTTCCGTGTCCGACCTCATCTGCAGGCGGCCGGATTGGACCTGGACAGAGTTTCGGAATCCCTGCAACACATCACTCCACCTTGGCTCTTACCAGTTCCTGACATCTTGCTGGACTTGACTGCCCACAAGAAAGACTCTACTCCACCAGCCATATACCAACAGAGCCTCAATGAACTGCTTTCAATTTTTCCTGGCTATTGTCGCATCTATACCGATGGGTCAAAGTCTGAGGATGGGAGAGTGGCTGCGGCCGCAGTATCCTCTCGCCATCCTAGACGCCCATTTAAGCACCGCCTCCCAGACCACTCATCTGTATTTAGTGCGGAACTGCAGGCGGTTCTGCTGGCACTCAAGCATGCTTATCGATCTAGAGAAAGGAACTTCCTGATTCTGTCTGACTCTCTTTCTGCCCTGCAGGCCCTTCAGGGCACGGGAAATGACCACCCACTGCTGGTGCAGATCAGAGAGCTCCACGCGGACTTGATGAAGGAATATTATGATATCATTTTTATTTGGGTGCCAGGGCATGTGGGTATCGAAGGCAACAGGATCGCAGATTCTGCTGCCAACGATGCCCGCAATGACCCTGTCCCTGACACACAGACTGTTTATAGTGATTTTAGACATGTGGCTAGTGCGTACATAGCCCGTGAGTGGCAGTCCGAGTGGGACAAAGAGGAAGCTAACAAGCTGCATGAAGCCCTTCCTAAGTTGTCCGACGGTCTACCTTATCGCTGCGGCAGCCGCCGTGAGGAGACTGTCCTGGCTCGGCTCCACATCGGCCACACGTATGTTACGCACTCTTATTTACTTAAACAGGAGGAGCGTCCATGGTGTTATGCCTGCGACGAGCAGTACTCTGTTCAACACTTTTTGTTGTCTTGTGCTGATCTAATCGACACAAGGTATAAACATTTCACAGCAGACTCCTTGAAGGTTTTGTTCCGGGATGTGCCCCCGGACAAGATCTTCAGTTTTCTGAGAGAGTGCCATATTTTTAATAAGATTTGAGCGTTTATAGATTATGATGTTTCTATTATTTTGACCTTTTTGAGAGTCTTCCGACGTTTTCTTTAAAGACCTGTGCGACATTTTAGCCTGACATATTTTTAAGGTATATTTACATCATGTCTTAAGACCTTTCTTTTAGTCTGGCTGACCAGATTTTTACCCTTCCCGCCGTGAGATGGCCTTAGTTGCCTGCTCGGCGTTAAACCCAAATAACTAACTAACTCTGACCTGGCGTGCTGGTCCTCGTGGAGCTGGACGATCATGCTGAGGAACTTTGGGGGACAGCCAAGTCGCTCCAGGATCTGCCACATGCCTTGCCTGCTCACAGTGTCAAACGCTTTTGTTAGGTCGGCAAACGTTACGTACAGCCCTTTGTTCTGCTCGCGGCACTTCTCCTGAAGCTGTTTCAGCACAAAGACCATGTCGGTGGTACTCCTGTTGGCTCTGAAGCCACACTGGCCCTCTGGGAGGTGGTCTTCAGCGATGGCAGGTACCAGCAGATTTAGGAGCAGCCTTGCGAGAATTTTCCCGGCAATGGACAGCAGGGTAATTCCACGATAATTAGAGCAGGCAGACTTCTCTCCTTTGTTCTTGTACAGGGTGATGATGACTGCATCACGGAGATCATTTGATAGTGTTCCTTTCTCCCAGCAGCAGAGAAAGAGGTCGTGGAGCTTGTTGTGCAGTGCTGGGCCTCTATGTTTCCAGATCTCTGGCGGGATTCGTCAGTGCCTGCTGCTTTGCCACTCTTGAGCTGGTGGATGGCCTTGAGAGTCTCTTCAGTGGTGGGCGGCTAGTCCAATTCAACCTTTACTGGGAGGTGTGGGAATTGGAAAATGACTGCTTCTTGAACAGTGCGCTCAGCGCTGAAGAGGTCTTGAAAGTATTCTGACCAGCGGTTCAAGATGGACGTACTAACTGTGAGGAGTGCCTGTCCATCAGCGCTTCGCAGGGGACTTTGAACCAGGTGCCTGGGGCCATACACTGCTTTTAGTGCTTCGTAGAAGCCCCTGTAGTCACCGTTGTCAGCGCAAAGCTGGGTCCTCTGTGCGAGTCTGGACCACCACTCGTTCTGGAGCTCCCTAAGCTTGCGCTGGAGACTGTTGCAGATGAGGCGGAAGGCAGACTTCTTCAAAGGGCAGGAAGGCTGGGCTAGGTGGGCCTGGTGGGTGGCTCTTTTTTTTTTGCTAGAAGTTCCTGGATCTCTACGTCGTTTTCGTCAAACCAGTCTTTCTTCCTCTTTCTAGCAAAGCCCAAGACTTCCGCAGAGGATTTTGCAATTTTTCAGTTTTTTTCCCAGAGTGTTTTCAGGGGAGGAGTCTGCTGGATCAGCTGTGTCATTGAGCATGCGCTGCAAATCTGTCTGAAAGGCAGCTTTCACATCGTCACGCTGAAGGCTGGCAACATCAAGCTTTTTCTTGGTGGGGCCCCTTTTCTTGGGTTTCAGCTTGAGGCGGAGCCTGAGTTTGCAGTGGACAAGGCGGTGGTCAGTGTGACATTCTGCATTGGGCATCACTCTGGGTGAGGAGGACGTCACTGCGGCCCCTCTGACGCACTAGGACATAGTCGATAAGGTGCCAGTGCTTGGAGCGAGGATGCATCCAGATGGTCTTTCGACTGTCCTTTTGCTGGAAAGTAGTGTTGCTGCTCTGCACAGAACTCCAACAGTAGGCAGCCATTGTCATTGCAGTTCCCAACGCCATGCTTGCCGAGGACTCCTTTCCAGGCTTCAGAGTCCTGGCCCACTCTGGCGTTGAAGTCACCAAGGATGATGACTTTGTCGTCTGCAAGGGTGCTCTGTAGGAGGCTGCGCAGGTCAGTGTAGAATTTGTCTTTTTCTGCAGGCTCTGCCAGGAGGGTTGGGGAGTACACACTGAGAAGGGTGACGTATTGCTGGTGTCTCAGTGGGAGGCGCATGGACATGATGCGGTCGGAGTGACCAGTTGGTAGGTTTTCCAGCTTAGTCGCAATGGAGGTCTTGACCATGAAGCCCACGCCTGAGAGCCGTCTTTCTGATGCAGGCCTGCCTGACCAGTAGAGGGTGTAGCCAGCGCCAAGTTCTTGGAGGCTGCCTTCGTCCGAGAGGCGTACTGCGCTGAGCGAGGCGATGTCGATGCTGATGTTTAACCTCCGCAATTAATGAGCAATGAGGGCGGAGCGACGTTCAGGGCGTCCGCTGTCTACTGTGTCGAGCATGGTTCGGATGTTCCAGCATGCTACGTTGAGTCCGGTCGTGGTCGTCATGGGAGTGGATCCGTTGCTTTTTCTTGTTTTCTGCAAGGCCCGCAGGAGAGACATAGCAAATGATGATGACCTCGTCGGTCCCATACTCACAGTTCGAAAGCGGAGATACATTTTGTTAATGACTTTGAACCTCCGCTAAACATCCATCATACTTACTAATACTAAAATATCATCAAAATCAACAACATGGGTACATTATGTGAAGACAAGTTTACAATTCAGAAATCGGATTGGGCGTGCTAGTGCATAGAAGATGCCAGCATAGCTTGGCGCCTGGTATCACCCTTGAACGGGAGACGGATTGACCATGACAGGTGAAGGGTGGTGCCAGAATAGCTTGGCGCCCGGAGGATCCAAGCTATTTTGACACCACCCTTGAACTGCCATAATCAATCCGTCTCCTGTTTCCATGTAAAATGGAATGAGCACGCAGACATGCGTTTCGTGACCAGTAGACTGCGGTATCCACTCTCCATCTATGAGAGTTTCTTGCAAATTATGATTGTTGCCAGTGCAACGAATTTGCGAATAATGTCTATCGTTCAAGTTTAACTAATTCTTACACTCACATGATGCTTCATGATGGGTTAGAAAATATTTTTTGGTTTCCCTGTACAAATCAAAACTATGTATTTTATTTTTGCACATAATGTACGCCTATAACAGTTGAAAATGTAAAACATCGTGCGCACTTCCGTTCGTGGTCGGTCACTTGATTTGCTTCAAAGCCTTCCTAATGAGCAAAATATCCTCGTTGACTGAGGACCTTTTGCTTCAGACTCTCAGAGGTATTTAATTTTCTTTTGCGTCACATTTTAGTTTCTGTTCCTAACTGCTTCTCTATTGCGTTAGGCGTCAAAAGCACTACAACCCCCCACGCAGGCAGTCAATCCCTCGGCGAAAACCCCTTTCATCTGCATGAGACATAGATTGTCATGAACCCCTGCGACTGCAGGGGCTCATGAGAATTCTTGCCTCATGCTGGTAAGTTCTTAGCCAGATTTAATCTAGACTCGATCAGACCATCGGTATTGTCCAACGTTTTGACATTAAATTGAAATGTGCTTTGATTTTTTTTCCAGACTGGACAGACCCAAGTTTCTTCAGATCACAGATGCAAATGGGAATGTCCTCTTTGAGAAGCCCATTCAGAAACGACGCAAAGGGGATAAACAGGTAATTATTTTCGTAACAAAGTTTCGGCCTAGAAGTTGTCCTTCGTGTAAGGAAATAACAGATAGACATACACCAAAGCATTGCCTAAGAGGCCTGCCTAGCTTTTTATGAGACCCTGCCACTTATGCTAGCCAAAGTAGCGATGTTGTGAAGCCGCAGGGGTATATTTAGATCTATGGCAACTTGCGGATGGTAACTGCTCAGTATGGTACTGGCAACTTATATAAATACCATGTAATAATAATAACTTTTGGTTCAACACCAGTAATGTGTCTGTAATAACCGGTAATTTATGCCCGCTTTTGCCTGTCTGGGTATCCGTCAGTTGTTGCATTCCTCTCGCTCGTAGGTTTAAAAAGTAGCGCCAGAAGAACTTACAAATATAAATTGGAACAGCCAGAGGCGTAGATCCTCATGAGCCACAGCAATTGCAGGGGGCTTGAGGATATATGCCTCTGGCAGATGGATCGTCTTCTGTGCTTAACTAAGAATATTACGTCAAAAGTGTTTTTACAAGTGGTTGTAGCGTCTAGGGGAGAAGTCGGCAAGTACGTAGAATCAAAATGCGGCGCCTGGTTAATTAAACGTGTATCACGCCAAACCTTTGCTGCAGGTAATTATGTCAGAGTAATTGAGCGACATGAATAGACAAACCAATATAAGCCCTACAGAATGTAATGACGGTAACATCGATCGGTGTGATGATGCTGATGACTTTTATAGCAGCAACAAAAGCAACATCAACAATAATAATAATGATAATAATAATTAAGAAAAATGATGATGATGTGATGATGACGACGACGATGATGATGATTGTTTCATGGCATTTCACAGAGCTCCATTGAGAGTGCTAATGTCAACCCTGTCTTTTTAGAGAGAAAAAAACCAAAACAAACAGTTTTACACACACTTCTGCACTGTGTTTAAAACAAGTGTGTTCGTAGTGGGAAACGCATTGACTCCCAGATATATAGCATTACAAGCCGACCCCTGCAAAATCTTTTAGCAGAAAGAGCCACAATCATGCAATCAGCACATGGAATGCAAATTTTGTATTCACTTATACACTGCACAGACCTAAGACGAAATTTGCACGTGTGATTTCCTAGCTGTGCGGCGTGTGGCGCAAGATCCCGCCAATATACGTGCACTACTTCCGCCAAGAACGACTATTCGCCGTCATCACGGCCTCCAAGTACCCGGATGGCCTCGTGGCGGGACGTATCGTGCCGAACGACATGGCGGAGTCTGGTAAGACTGTTTGATCGTTCAGCGGGACTGTTCTACCCATTTGAGGCGTGCGGCTTTCGCGTATCGAATGCAGCACGCCTCGAATGATGCAACACTTTCATTAGTTACGCGCTACGAGTTATGTTTCTCAAATGATGCATTGTGAACTCAGCGTCAAAGAAGCCCACCACAAAATGGTGCATCAGTGCAACCGCATGAGCCTCCAGGACGTAGAACAACAGCCGTCTTGCAAAGAACACGGATGACAAAATGGTGCTTACAAGACGCATAGAACTGCATGAGACCCCGCACTTGCGGGGAGCTTGTGAGGTTCTGTGCCTTTTGCAGTCGGGTGTGTTCACTTTTTCTTTTGGCTGTGAAGAGGTTAATAGTTTTGTTGGTTGTTGGTGGGTAAGCTTTTGTTTACTCTTTGGTTGAATGTTTGGTTCTGCTTTGTTTATTTCGGTTTCCATTCTTTGTCTGTGTCTCTAGTTTTGCCAGTTGTGTCATAGTGTCATTGTTTATTTTGTTGTTTGGATCCGGCCTTGTTGGGGTTTTCTGCTTTTTGTTTGTTTATTTGTTTGTTTGTTTGTTTGTTTGTTTGATTGATTGATTGATTGATTGATTGATTGATTGATTGATTTAGAAGATAAATCGACCAGGGTATTTTGTTTGCTTTTGTTTCTTACTTTATTTGTTTGCTTCTCTGTTTTAGGAGATAAGTTGACCAGTATAGGTCAGCGATAGTGCTTTATCAACAGGTGCCACGCAAAACAGTTACTGCCTATTAACTGTCATTATAGATGCTGTCATTACCGATGCTGTCATTACCGATGCTCTGTTACTTAAGTATGTACACTGAATGTTACGATTGTGGTTGTGTTGTCCTGTGAGAGCATACATGTGTTAATCGTAGAAAACGATCCGATATTTATTTGAGCTATCATGGTTATGATTCACGTATCTTTTTTAGTAAGTTTTTCTCTCGTTTGTACGTAGAGCGGATTTCGCTAAGTTTAGTCCAGAACGTTGTAGAAAGGTCGCACTGTCTAGTGACCTCGTATGTGTGATGTCGGGTAGTTGGCGACAGTTCGCAACATTTTGTTTTTCTGTGCGCGTGAATTGAGCAGCTTTCTTTTTTTGTGTGTGTGAAAGGTCGAGAATCTTCTAGAGCGGATATGCAAGGTCGTGATAGGGAACCCATACTTTTATGTGACTTCATTACACATTAGTATTTAGAGCTGAAATGAGCAGCCGAGTTTTTGTAGCCTATTTTAGTGATTCCAGAAAATTCTTATTTATGAGTTTCGGTTGCGTGTTTCGTTCTGATTGGTTGCGTTGTATGATTTTCGTAGATGATTCTGGAAATTGGTAGTATATATAAAGAGGGCGCTAGGAAAGCACGTTCATACATTGTCTTGCATTTGTCACTTTAGAGACACACAGTTATCGTAGGTACGTGCCCCGTATAGGGTGTACATTGTGAGAGATACAGCGTAACAGTGTGGTGTTAGTTGTAGAGAGATTTTGTGTCGACAGTGTGGATATTTGCAAAATCAGTGTTGATGCATTTGGAAGTGCATTGTGTGGCGATCGCATCGCTGAATTAAAATATTGTTGGAACTGTTACTCCAGTAGCTTCGTATTTTTAAGAGCAACGTGCTGAGTGTCCTTCTCTATGGGTCAGAGTGCTGGAAATCCACTACTGCTACGGAACGCAAGCTGGAAGTCTTCCAGAACAAGTGCCTGCGACGGATCATGAAGGTCTTCTGGCCAAACATGATTACAAACGAGGAACTACGGAAGAGAGCAGGCGCAGACAGCATCGCTGAAACCATCGCCACACGGAGATGGAGATGGCTAGGCCACGTTTGCAGAATGTCACCCGACTTATTACCAAGGGTGGCACTGAGATGGACACCACAGGGGAAGAGAAACCGTGGGCGACCAAAGGAGACGTGGCGCCGAACCGTGGAGCGAGAGCTCAAGAACAGAGGCCTTACTCTGCAAACAGCACCCAAAATAGCAGCTGACAGACAAAAGTGGCGCTCCCTTGCCGTCGCCTCAAGCACCAGACGGCGCAGAGAGGATTGAATGAATGAATTACTCCAGTATTGTCTACATCCTTAAGCCACGTGTGACGGATTGCAGCTGAATGAAGTTTATTTAAAAGAACCGTACGTGCGTGCGTCTGGTGTGTTTATCATACTACGACTACGACCCCACCACTTAACACTGAGGGCTTTTTTTTAATGGAAAATGTGTATTCTCTAAACTTCAGTATGTATTGAACATCGTGTCAGAATATTTTCTTCGCCATTCTCCTCAGTACATGTATTTCTTCTCATGTATAATTTAATTAAAAAAGGAAACGTGAAAATTCACAGACGCTGCGTTTGGTATGTCCATCGAAGAAAGACAGCTCCTGTACCCAAGTCTCAACCCATTGACAGCTACAGACGATACAGCTCGACGGAAAAGACGCGCAAATGCGCGTCTTTTCCGTCGAGCGGTATCGTCATGTAGAAGTCTAGGGGTTAAAAGTCCCTCCCGCCCCCAAAAAAGTAATCCCAAAGCTAGACATTCTTCCAACAGTTAACAATCAAACGTTCGGAACTATTCTCCCAAAGTTGGGATTTCTTTCCGCTGTTAACAATGGTAAACTGAAGCGTTCGGCAATCAAACCCAGGTCCTCCTTTTCTCAGCTTCCCGCCTCGTTCGACACCTATTCTCAAATCCCTCTAATCCCCCAAGTGTTGACAACTGAATGGGGGCCGGGAGCAGAAACAGACCTTGTCAAACCCCCAACCCTGGAGTGACAAGAGTCTGAAAATGCTGCTATTTGCTTAAGCATTTAGATCCCCTCCCATCTTTCCCAGGACGAAACTCACACAGGACGTTTCGTCTGCAAAAGACATAGAGTCTCATGAGCCCTGTTGGGGAAGGGGCTCATGAGAATCTATGCCTTTTTTCGACCTATTTCGGCTGTAGGTAGTCCTCGAACCAGGGTGTTGCTTTGGGTTAGGCCGCGTATATTTTTGTTTCGGAAAGCTTTGGCCTGGTGAGGCGTCTCGAGCTACAACTTTATCTGCAGACCGATCTCATCAGCGAGAGCAACAGACAAAAGCCCTGCAGATGAGCGACTCATAACAATCTGTGCCTCTTGCAGATCCGTAATGTTCAATGTGTAAATTGAAAGTTCAGTGACTGATATCTGTCGTTTGAGGAAAAACGCCATAAATGAAGTCAGCAAAGGACAGTCCCTCCTAAAGTATACGGAGTTGGGTCCTTTCATCGCAAGGCAGACGTAGATGCTTATGAGGATCTGTGCTCACCGCAGACCGGATAGCGGACGTTGAAGGAGTGAATCGGTGTGTCCTTGTGCAAACTTTTCGGTGTAGGTTGCGCAGCAGATCGTTTCCATTCCTAGGTGCCACGACAGTCTCTCCTCCGATGCCGCTCGGATGTAATGTGCGTAGATTCTCATCAACACCGCAGCCAGGAGGTGTTCATAAGAGTCTATGCACATTTTGTACGGGACTAGAGCTGGTGTACTTATGCCTTTGCTTCATACATGGAGGAGGTTGTCGAGGGGCTAAATCTGGGCTGTGTAAGGGGAAACTGTAACTTTGCACAGCAGTTAAGGACCGAGCAATCAGCTCTATTGTAACTTGGTATGCAGCCTCGCCTATTTCGGGCAGTGACACCAACCAAAATGAAAGAGGGGGGACTAAATGAAACAGAAGGTCAACATTTCCCTGTCCAAGCACCGAGCCAAAACGAACAATATTCTGGTGGCTTTTTAAATTCGTTCGCTGCCAGAATAAGCAAAATACGTCTTTAAAAGCAGGACAGTTACTGCCCATGAACGCAAAAATTGTATATTTCAAAGCAGGACAAAAAGTTCTACACAGAATATTCCCATCAGCCCAAGGAACACAGATATGAATAGGGTCAGCAAAATGTTGTTTGCCTCTTGAATTGTGGCTGGAGTTCGCATTAACCCGCCAAATGAGTTAAATAGAATATTTAAATCCAAAAGCACAGCTGGATCTGAAACTTTGCAAAATTAAAGGCTCTTGTGGTAATGTTCTACACCCATAGAAAGAGCAGAGTCAAGAGGGGATTTCGCCACTCTTTTTCATCAAGTAAATTGCTGAACATTTCACTGATTATTGACTGGTGACTGGGTCTGCATACGAGAACGTAATAGAGGATGACCCGCTCTCTGTGGAGAGGTGGCGCAAGGTGAAACAAGGGGCGACAGGCCAGGGAGAAAGTCATGTTTGTCTGCCCCTGCCCCTAGTCTGTCAGCACTGACGTCACGGCTTGACCCGTGTGGCTGCGGTCATCTAGAGTGGTCAGCACTTTTTTACGCGTTACTTGTCAGTCGCAGGCTAAAAGGAACTGCACTTCTAATCTGTGAGCAAGGAATGCGACCAGGTGACTCATATCGACTGTAATCCAACGAGAATTCCAGACCAAGCATTAACTCATTCATCTCCGACACGCCACTGACATGGATCGAGCATGATATCGGTTTTAAGGTGGTGCCAGAATAGTTTAGCGTCTATGGGCGCCAAGCTATACTGGCACCACCCTTGAACTAACATGTTCGATCTGTCTCTAGAATTGTAATACCGTCCTTTAGAAGGCAACATCAAAATTTGGTGATTTCGGTCCTGGGGTAGAATGTGTTAAAATGACCAACGAGAAAGAAAAAGAAATAGGAAAAGAAGAAGAAAAAAAAAAAAAAAAAAAAAAAACCAAGGAAAGGCAAGTATTAGGAGAACCCCAAAAGGAATCGTTTTGAAATATTTTTTCGAGGCGTTTTTCTTTTTGTCTGCTATTTTCTTCAAACTCATTCTGCAACACGCGTAGACTCAGCGATCTGGATACGTTTCAGGGGATAGTTACATGAGTGATCTTAACTCATTTAAGGTCCGGCAACGCTATACGACACGTTCGCAGCTATTGATGCGAGGCGCGTTGAATGAGTTAAATCTTGTGCAGGGGAGCAGGGTAGCTCAGATGGTAGAGCATTCGACTATCGTCAGAAGGTCGCTTGTTCGAATCCAACTGGGGTCAAGATTTTACTCGGCGCTCGGTCTTTGAAATCATCTTCGTCTTGGACAAAAGACTTCAACACATTCTGCTCCAGGACCGAAATCCGCAAAGTTTGAAGTTGCCCCCTGAAGACTGTATTACACTTCTGGAAACAGATCTAGCGTGATAGTTCAAGGGTTGTGTCCTTGAACTATCACGCTCAATCCATGTCTTGCCGTGGCGTGTCGGAGTTGAATGAGTTAATTCTGCACAGGTCAATAAGTAAATTACTTCTCTACATGGCCAGTTACGGAGCACCTTGCATAGTGGCTGACGCAGGAGTGTGCTCGGCCATGCAACTGACTCCAGGCGCACCTTGCTTAGTATCTTGCTCAGGATTTAAGCTCACTCATGCAACAGGGGCGCGCCAGATTCATTTCACATCATTCAGACCATGCTGTGTCTTATTTCCGACTGTTTCACGTCAGCTTTCAGTGAGATGTAACAGAGGAAATAAACAGCTGCGATTTTACCGAACGACTGCGTGTATTGGAAGAACTTGAAATTGCTCACGTTAAAATTGATGTTGGGTTCTAGAGGCCATTACCCTCCATCTTCACGGGTTTTATTTCTTGCGAGGCGTCTGAAGCACGCCGGGACTGATGAGGATGTCTGATCGTCTTGCTGATCCTGTTGTGATGTCTTGCAGATCAGTTTCTGTATTCGGTATTTTGTATCTGGATTATTTTTTATTTACGTGTGTCAGTGATATTCACTCAGTATAGGTATCATTTTCATTCTAGATTGATGCAGTAAATGTCATGGACATGTCTTAATTGTCCCCTAATACCTTCTCGCAACACACTCGAGACGTGCTGCTTTCGGACACACGGCGTTAAACCGCGTATCCGAATGCAGCACGTCTCGAATGTGTTAATTATGTTCTTAACTCATGCCCCGCATCAATAGCTGCGAAAGTGTCATATAGCGTTGCTGGCGGCAACGCTATAGGACCCTTTCGCAGCTATTGATGTGGAGCGCTTTGAGTGAGTAAATCGGCACTGTCTTAGATGCGTACATAATTTGACGTGATAATTTGGCGTCATATTGCAGTGCCTTTCAAAACAGCATAGAACCGTTGAAGGTCCTGTTGAAAAAGTTAGACCAAACATTTGGTGACTGCCAGCGTGCACAGTGCGAAGGAATTCCCAACACAGAATTGGAAACAAACATGCTCAGAAAACGCAAGTACAGCACAACTGGCATGTGTAGCGGAGCACCTTGCCTAACCCATATCATACTGAGGCTAAAAGCTTCAAGATTGTACACTGCCATATGCAAGCTACATTATAATACTTACAGGTAAGGATATAGACGAATGGCTTTAGTTCAAGGGTAGTGCCAGAATAGCTTGGCGCCTCAAGAACTATTTTAGTCACACTTATTTCACACACTAGTGTATTCTGAATGATAATGGTTAATGGCTTTGCACAGTGTTTCTTTCTTTGTTGGGATTTTTTTTTTTCAAAAATCAAGAAGTCTCTCCACATTGCTTTCGACAAAAAGAAGATTTAATCTCCAAGGATCACACTTATGATTCAATGACCTATGTCAGCCGTATATTCTACAATAACTTGCTCTCTGGTTTAATCTAACTCTGTGATGTCTCGCTTCTAAACTGAATAGCGGACACTATCGTCTCTGACCTTTGATGACCGCACGTATCTGGCATTTCTTTCACACTTCGCCACAATAATTCATACATCTCAAGAGGCTTAAGAAATCTCGCGCCAAGCAAACAGGGAATCAGATAAATTGTAAGGGGTTTGTGTCCGCAGTCTCCCAACGAGCCCCTTTTAGCGTTTTCAATACATAGACTCCCATGCTACTCTGCAGTTTATCCTCGGCATTGTGTGATGATCCATTTGTGGTACATTGGAACTCCGGATTACTCATTCACACTTGGCAAACTACTGTAGGAGATGGGTGAACCGTGATAGTTGAAGAGTAGCACCAGATATAGGGTCAGATCTGGTGCTACCCTTGAACTGCCATGGTCTCTCAATTGGAGCACCCCCTGACCTCCTCCCCCTCCACTACCCCCCCCCCCTCCCCCCGCCGACTCTTCTCAAAGTGAATGTCCGAGTTCAGTTCTAATAATATCATTACCTGTCCAGACGAAAGAAATTGCATCTTGTTGCCGCTGTACACAGGATCAAACCAGTTGTTATCCTTCTTCCTCAAACAGAGAATATCTTTCAGTTGGCGCCAACGACTGGACATTTCAACATTAATTCTGCCGCTCAGTCTGTCTCAACATTAATTTTGACCGCTATCTTGTAGCGTAGTCTTGTGCAAACACCGACGGGCCCTTCCCAACAAATTGCCGCTCGCAGAAGCCACGGACCTCGCCTCGGCTTGCTAATTCCTGGATCAACACCAGGCTGCAGGTTCAGTCCATTCAAGCCTGCTCCACCAGAAACCGAAGCGTTGCTGTACGGAAGCGTATAAGGTTAATATCAACGCTAGCAAGAGACATAGATCCTCATGAGCCCTGCAGGCCTGTAGGGCTCATGAGGATCTATGCCTCTTGTGGGCGGAAAGTGGTCTGCGAAAGGATGTCCCCGTGCAAATATTCCGCCGTGCTTCTGGCGGATTGTCGCCACCTTCCCTGGTCAAGTCCGCGTAACCTCCCGTCTGCCGTTCTTTAGTGAGATACATGCGCTCACAGGCATCAGATTCTTTCTGTTCATATATATCCCTGGTCTGCTTACAGGCTTCTGACTGACAAGGAATAAACGATCGACTATGAAGCTTTTATTACACTTTGTTTATCCAATCGCATTCTTTGGAGAAAGAGATGTAAACAATTGCACTCAAGGAATGAAATTCCATTAATCAAGTTGTCATAATATCGACACTAATGGTAAATAAATCGATTTAGCCAGACACAAGCGTGCACAGACATCGGGTCATTCATTATGCCAGCGATTTGTTGTTTGTTCTTTTGATTCTCAGCTACATGCAATCGCGGTTGATAATCTAGCTACCACAACTCATCCCAAAAATCCGATAGTCTGCAGTCATGTCAGTCGATAAATAATTTAATCAGTCATAACCCCTCTTTTTGCACGTAGGCTGGGTGGCTCTGTGGTAGAGTGTTCGACTCTCGTTCGAAACGTCCCAGGTTGGAATCAGCTGGGGGTAAAAAAAGAAAAAAATCAAACCCTGTTTCGGTGCCCCGTCTTTGAAATCACCTTGGACAAAAAGACGTTAAGCCCTACTCGTTGTTCCCCCCCATCCCCCTCCCCCCTCTCCCACATAAGTGCACGTTCATGACAATTCAAACGGTAATGCAAGACTGATTAGAGTGTACACTATTATGGCCGATGCATCTCCCTGGCACAGTTTTTTATGGACG
>BTPG01000001.1:225834660-225977160 GCA_036245525.1 Semisulcospira habei | reverse complement strand
GCCCTGGGGGACTTGGGTGGGGTTAGGTACTTTTTAGTTCTCAGGGTCACCCTGGTCAGCCCCACAGGGTGAGTTTTTCTCTCTATTCTGGGGCATGTGTTTCTGTCTACCCGAGGTCCATTCACCTGTATTTGCCTTTTTAAAACTCTGCCTACTGTCTGCACTGCCTGTAGCTCTTGATATTGGATGTGTGTTGCTAAATGGTCTTAGCTTTATTTAGGCCCCATGTGTTAGGTTTATTTAATGTATTTGACCGGCTGGTGACATACATTCAATGTTCTGTTTAGTTGTTTTTTTCACAAGCAGTGCAGGCACGTCCTGAGAAAGCCTTGTTGCTGTCGGGACGTTAAGCAATGTACAATCAATCTGACCTCCAGACCTCCAAAATAAAAACAACAACTCGTGCTTAGTTCGACCGCTTTTGCGAGCATTTTATCATCGAACTGAGCACGAGTGATAAAGTTTATTTGGCACAAAGGGAGCGCAGATATAATTCAGTTTATTTATACGACTTTTCTTTGAAAAGGTTCTAAGCTAAAATTCTTTTCTATTCGAAGTGGTGTGTCGCCTCTACCACGTCTCATTACCTGATCGTCATTTGGCATTGCAACGAAAGAACCTGCGGAGACCGCACAAACCCGTATCACTACTCGTGAAGTGAGACAGTCTTGTAATACACGGTCGTGAAAAGCGTGCGAACTGTATACATATGTATCCGAACATGGGATTCGTGTGTTGTTTGAATAGTTTTCTGTGTCTTGTCTGTTTTGTTTGTTCTTTGTTTCTTTTTCATTTTCCTTTGTTAATGTGTTTTTTTCTTTGTTTCTTTGTTTGTGTTTTCTTTCTTTGAACGCTTCTCGTACGCAGGAGGTTTGATTCGTGGTATACAGCAAGTTTAGCTGGATTACTTGTAAAGAAGACGTTTGTAAATACAGAAAATGTAATTAACTTTTCCAGAGATTTTCGCCTCCGTCTTGAGTTCGCCCACTGCGGATGGTATTGGTGGTCTGGCTTCATTTGAATATGACCCCTCTAAGAGAGTCGTGAAGTACGTCATCTACGTGGATGGATTAGTAGATGCAGGTAGGTTGACCATAATCTGCAGTCTAGACGAAGACATTGACTGCAAAACGTGTGGACTGCAACAAAGACGGCCAAGGACAAGGCAGCTTTGCCCTTGTAATTCCGAAACGTAGCATATTTTTTTCGTGTTATTCTGAAGCGTGTTTTCTGTTGCGAGTTAACCCCTTCACTGCCAGTGGATGTGTTTTTGAAAATCATTGTACATGTATATTCAGTGTCCAAGTTCCCCTGCCGCCATTTGAACATGGATTCAAAATGGTTTCAACAAGAGGCATAGATCCTCAAGAGCCCCGCAGTGGCGAGGGCTCATGACGATCTATGCCTCCTGCAATTAGTGGTGTTCACTCGGTCTCTGCAGTGAAAGGGTTAATTCATACGCATGTACTCGTAGTCAGCGCATATGCGCACCTGTGTTCAATAACTCAAGTAATTGACTTGGCGCTAATTAAGTAACTCCATTTATATGCAATCACTATGATGCCCATATTTGGGATGCTTAAAATTACTATTATTACATTTATATGACGTATTGTGACTTGTTCTCGCAAGGTTTAGTTACATAAATACAAAAATTATTAATGACTTGATTATTTTTAAAAATTGTTTATGGTGAAGATGCGAATTACATTTATATGACATGTACTCATTTGTTTACGCATGTTACATTTTATTTATTTATTTATTTATTTATTTATTTATTTATTTATTTATTTATTTATTTATTTATTTATTTTATCTATTTGTTTTTTTAATTATTTTTTATTTTTATTATTTTATTTTATTTTATTTTTTTTTGTGGGGGAGGGGTGAGGGGGGGTGGGGTGGGGGTGGGGGGGGGGGGGTTAAATGAGAATTATTCACTTCTTATTTATATGCTGTGTACTCAATTGTTCACCTGCTTGTTAATTTATTTATTTATTTATTATTTATTTATTTATTTGGTTTTTTTTTAAAGTTGTTTCTGCAATGCTGTGTTGGAAGAAATTGTTTATGATGCAAATACATTCATATGACCTATGCTCACGCATGTTTTATTTTGCTGGTTTAAAAAGGAATTATTAATACTTTGTTGATTTTGAAGACATTGTTTATGATGAAACTGAGAATTGTTTCTGAGAAAAGGCAACGAGAAAATTATGATATGAAATGTTACTGCGTAGGTGTCAGTGCTGAGTACCAGGTGACCATCGCCAAGAACACCCGAGTCCTGCACAAGGCCACTGCCACCACAAGCGCATTGGTGCGTATACTAACGATAGAACAGATTAACTCATTCAACCCCAGGCACGTATTTCCCAAATTTTGGAGACGTCATATAACGACTATGCACGTGTTTCAGGAGATGGATCGACCATGATAATTCAAGGGTAGTGCCAGATTAGCTTGGCGCCGATAGGCGCCAAACTAATCTGGCACTACACTTGAATTATCATGGTTGATCCATCTCCTGCTGTAGTGCGTCAGGGCTTAATGGGTTAAGATGAGACAAGACAATCTTTATTGTCGTGTGTTCCATCGTGAATATAATTAACCACTCCACTGCCGAGAAAAAACGATCCAACTGCAAGAGACATAGGTCCTCACGAGCCCCCGCATTGGCCCATTGTACCCACATTCCTTGTGCCGTGGGGCTCCTTGCAGTTGTATTATTATCTATATGGCGCTGGCTTATAGGTAATAATAAAAGCCGGTGCCAACTTCGGGAGGCTGCGGGAGACTGTCTGGGAGCGCAGGGGAATCAGTTTGGAGACGAAACTCAAGGTATACCGTGCAGTTATCTTGTCCACCCTCTTATACGCTTGCCAAACCTGGACTGTGTACAGGAGGCATGCACGCAGACTGAACCACTTTCACCTAATATGCCTGCGCAAGATCCAGAAGATAAGGTGGCAGGACAAGACCCCAGATACTGAAGTACTCCTTTCTGCGGGTGTGCTTTCTGTCCACACCATGCTGATGATGCATCAAGTCAGGCAGGCGGGCCACGTCGTTATGATGCCAGATGAACGTATCACCAAGTAGCTGCTCTTCGGCGAACTGTCCTCAGGCAAGCGTTGTCATGGCGGCCAGCGCAAGCGTTTCAAAGACACTCTCAAGGTGTCCCTGAAAGCCCTTGAGATAGATACCAACTCCTGGGAGAAATCAGCCCTGGATCGCACCTCATGGCGCAGCCTTATCAACAGGGGATCCACAAGCGCTGAGGATAGACGCACAACCGAAGCAGAGAGAAAGCCGCCTCCAGAGAAAAGGACGAGCGGCAAGCACCTTCAATGCTGCACCATCTCACGTGTGTCCCACCTGTGGGAGGCACCTCCGTGCCCGGACTGACCTCACCAGCCATCTCCGGACACATTATTATTAGACACAACATGGCTAGGGATGTCAGTGATCCTCGTCGCCCGCGATGGACGCACATCTCATTACCTATATTGATAAATATTTCAGAACTGCAATCTGCGTCCACTGGCAGTGAAGGGGTTAACATTGAACAATACTGGAACTGATGATGGTTTCACTTACACATGTACACATATCTAAAGAAATACTTAGGACAATTTTACAATGTTAACTTAACTAATTATACGTTAATTATTGCCGACACATCTTATCTCCTACTCAGCATTTCACAAGTCTCAGAATTTATTGTGCAGGCGGCCAAGATTTCTGGTTCATGGAAGGTGTCCAAACGTCAGCAACGAAAACAACTGGCACGGGGACGTTTGAGGCTCAGCGTGACGTCACAGAATGGCGCCTTCATCTCTGGAAATGTGCAGCCCAAGCTCATGTGTGGAGGTGGGGAACTCATTTTCGTTTGAAGAGATCGAATACTGACATTAAATTTGGTAGTATATCTCTGAAGACCACATCACAGTTCAGCAGAAGGGTGGTAAAGAATGGTTTAGCGCCTGCAGGCACAAAGCTATTCTGGCACCACCCTTGAACTACCATGGTTGCGGTCTTTTGACGTTGAGTATATTCACCTTTTGAAATATCGGAATGTGTAGAAGAATTTGTCGTGTTTTCTATCCTTGTTTCTCACTCCTTATTTCTATTCAGTCTTTTTCCATTTCAGTCTTATTCCTGTTCTTATCCTGATCCTTACTTGTATTCTTTGGTCAATGTGTAGTGTTTCAAGCTGTGCTGTCTGGGTCTAACGCTTTGGAGAAGAACGAAGCCGCCTCTGCAGGGTCTGCTGTTGTGGAGCTGAGGGCCACAAATGGTTTTGATTACAAGGTATGTGAACTGATGCCCGCCAACACGTAGGCGCTAATTTGTGTGCTGGTCTGTGATTTTAAACCTTACGGCTCGGGGAACCGTAAGGTCCAGAATCACAGACCATCACACATTTGTTTTGAAGCACCGATACATGTGCGCTAGGACAAATTAGATCCGCATGCGTGCAGGCACACAGTTTTATTAGAAACAGACCTTGTTCAACTCCTTGTTCAACTTGACTTCGATGGAGTTATCAAAACATAAGACGTTTAATCACTTTCAGCTATTGGCAAGTGTGCCAAAACATGGGGCAGGCTGAACGTTTCAACGCGACCCTTTTCTGTTGAGAATTTATTAATTCACGACCAAAAAATAAAATAAAATAAACAAATTCACACCGGCGTTGTCTTTAGAAATATGAATCATTGTCTTTAGCATGATTTCATTTATCTTAGCTGGGCTCTTGAATTTTTATAGTTTAGTTTCTGCTCACAGTTCTGCTTATTACTGAATAAAAATAGTGACTCAATTCACCTGCCTGTTCTATTTATTTTGTACATGATCTGGTGTTGTTGTTTTTTCCAGATTCGCGTGGTTGGCATAGACAGCAAAGTGACACGTGTTCGCATCGAGGGACCGGCCGGCAAGCGGAAGCGGAAATTAAAACAGAGAATTGTGGGAAACCTTCACCGGCAGTTTGTGCAGGACAACTCCTCCTTCGATGGCTGGGTAGGGGAAGGATGCCCACGATTCAGTCCAATGGTTCTTGATGACGTATGATCGTGCACCAATGTAAAGATGTCCACCAGCGCAACCCCTTGTCTACTTCTGACTCATATATCTGCCGCAAATTAACTGATTCTTTCATTATTCTGCCTCTTGGATCTACTCTGACGGTTCAAGGGTGGTGCCAGAATAGCTTAGCGGCTATAGGCGCCAAGCTATTTTGACAACGCCCTTGAACTATCATGGTCGACCTGTCTCGTGAATTTCAAAGTAGCCTTCGCTTGAAAACTCTCAAATCCAATTGTGTGCTTAGTTTCGGTGTTAAAACTAACTGGGACATTCTATGCACAAGAAGACTTCACTATAGACAAAAGAATATGACCAAGACTGATCAGCATGTTTCTGTTGTTTTCAGGTAAACGGTACTTTCAAGAAGCTGGACGCTAAGGACATCTATAACCTTCTCAACAACCGCCTGTACGTCAACATCGTTACCGCTCGGCACCGCATCAGTGAGCTGAGGGGTCGACTGATCCAAACTCCATACCACGAACAGCTGGACGCTGGGGCAGGTGGGCTGCTTAGCCTCTTTAGTGCCAGAACACACCAGACACCACTAAAACTTTCAAGAGGCACAGATCCTGGTGTGCCCCCGCTGATGCGGGGGCACATGAGGATCAATGCCTCTTGTCTCACTCATATCCGTGCGATTTTTTAAAAATTAACTCTTTAGAAGGGAAGTTCTGAGACTTAAGGGGTTACATATAATCATACCTTTTAGCCACTTGAATTTTAGGATTAAGATACTGTTTATTGCCATTTGCCTTAAGAACATAAAGCATAGGAATGTGTGTTGGTGTCGTTACAATTACAAACATCACAGTAAAAATTAAAAAAAAAAATAAATAAAAGTAAAAAATAAAAATAAAAAAACCCACACACAAACAAAAAAACCCAAACAACCAATCAATACTCTGTCACACAAATCCAATGCCCTACACACCCTGTAAAAACATTAGTCATGATGATCATCAATCAGTTGTCAAGTTTACACTACGGTTTTTGACTGTCGCTATTCCATTCTTTATCAAATTCTGTCTTCCAGAAACGTCCGTGATTAATACAGGCGGGTTTCTGGTTCTTGGAAGTTTAAGAGTCGCTGTTACGGAAATTTAACGCATTCAAGGTGGCCCGCTTCAATGGTTGCTGATGCACCCCGCATCAATAGAGAATGGGTTAACTCGTTAAGGTTCGCCGGCCAATAGAAACACAGAGTACATGTACTCTTTGAAACATTATCTTCATAGTATTTGTTTTGCTTTTTTTCAGCACCCACTGCTCTTCAGCCCGTGACGCCGGAAGCGCGTGGAGCGGCTGCGCATGCGTGGTTGTCCATGGACGTGGGCTGTCTGCTGCATTACGATGCTTTCCTGGCGGGCTTTCGCCACAAGAACGAATTTGAAGAAATTGGTGGCTCCTTCAGCGTCCTGCTGGGTAGCCATGACAACCGTTTGCAAAGAACCATCCTTCTCGGCCCTTCTTCCGGTCACGTGGTAGCCAGCCAGTTTGAGTACAATATTGTAAGTCGTCTTTTTCATGTTTATTATTTCCGTTAGGATAGGTTTTATTTGTTGATTCTTTTTATATAAATATTTATGACATTTTATTTTATTATTTTGATTTTTGTTTTAAATCTGAACTAACGCTTCAAATTGGATTCAGAAACAAAGCACGACTTTGTGTTTAGTGTATTCATATTTAATTCATGTTGATCTTTGTGATACTAATTAAGTTTGATTTATTTTGACAGTCCAGCGGAAGCATGAATGACGTGCCGGAAGTGATGCTACGTGACCTTGACACTGGACGCGCCTTCCTGCAGATCGTCAGTGGACCTGATAACAAAGCCGTCTTTAGAGGAAACGTGAGTTTATGTTTTTGACAAATTTCTTCGTCAATATTCCTGTTTCTTACATTTTAAAGAACGGTATATTTTCTAGGAAAAGCAGCATGAAAGAATGTTCAGTGTGGTTACGGTGCAAAACTGGATGGCCGTAATGCCCAAATTTACAAATGACGTTGTCATCTAAAAGCTACATTTCAGCTCAGGTTCTGAATCGACCATGGTAGTTCAAGGGTAATTCTAAAATATCATGGCACCATCCTTGACCTGGCATTATTTTTCTGTCTCTTGTTGAAGCGTGTTGATCAGGGCTGGATGAGTTTAAATCTTCAACTGCTGAGAAGAAGTTAACATGAGCCGACTGCAAGAGACGTAGATCCTCATGAGCTCCCGCAATTGCGGGGGCTTATGAGGATCTATGTCTCTTGCTGAGACCACTTTATAGCCATGTTCTTTTGAGAAGTTTGACGACTCGACTTGGGCTGGTTGTCGTTTGATAAAGAGAGATTTTAGTATCATTTTGCTTCACCGGCATTGATGGAGTTAAATATGTAGAAGCTTTGATTTCTCTAACAGGTGACCTTGCCCAACACCTGCTGGCAGTACGTGCGTGACCTTGACACATCGGTGGCCGTGGACGGGCAGGCCGTGACCAACAACAGCGCCACCGTGCGGTGCTACTTCGAGGGCACGTTCTATGACGTGGGTGACAGCTGGCTGCCGGACGTCAACCCCACGTGCAACACGTGCAGCTGCATGGTTGGCATTTCCTGTCACGTGATCCAAAGATATACGATTCAGACTGTTTCGTTGTTTTTGTTGTTATCAATGTCAGCTATAGTAATAAAGGTGTGTCCTGCTGTTTGTGTCCATGAGTGCGATTAATAGGCACATGCAACCACGAGGTGTCCGAAAGAAAACTAAAAACGCGAATCCAGGTTCGCAGAAGGATGGTGTTTTTTCCCTATCGACACAATAAACTGACCATGAAGAAGCGTGAAATCAATAGCATCTTGTCATCCCCACTTGCATTTCATGCATCTATGTGCGTATGTTTTTTTGTGCGTTTATTATGAAACAAAGTATGTGTATTCAGTTAAAACTGTCTCATGAAAAGTTCTATGTTCTGATTGTTGATTTCAGAATGGCGGAAAGGTGGAGTGTCACGCCGTCATGTGCCCCAAGTTGTCTTGCGCCAATCCTGTCAAGCTTGACTCTGAATGCTGCCCCACATGCCCAGGTAACGCCAAACGATCCATCACCCAACATGTTCTGCTTTACTCCTATAGTCAGTTTATGCATCACCATCATAATCCCTATCGACGTTTGAAAATAAGAAGCAGGTCCCATTTGTACGCGTTTTGACGAAAACGGTAGATTAAAAACTTTTAATTCACTGTTTGCGTAAAAAGACGAGCAGATTTTTCCTTTTCCCTCTTGTTTTGCGGAAAACCAGGTTTTTCCGTGGGCCCTCCTTTAACCATAATCATTCGAAAATAAGTTTGTGTGAAATAAGTTTGACTAAAATAGTTCAAGGGTTCAGAATAGCTAGGCACCAAGCTATTCTGGCACCACACTTGAACTTAAGCCATTGGTCTATATCCTTATCTGTAAATACTATAATGTAGCTTGCATATGGCAGTGTACAAATTTGAAGCTGTTAGCCTCAGTATAATATGGGCTAAGGCCTTGTTGATAGCTTCTGTTATGATTTCCACCTTAATAACATATTTACTTTTTTCCCAGACGAATCGTGGTCGGAGACATGCACCCTGGGTAAGGACCCCCGTCAGTATCCACTGGGCCGCACGTGGTACCCATTCCTGCCTTTAGAGGGATTCGCTAAGTGTGTCACCTGCACCTGCAAGGTTTGTAACAGTCTTCCCAGAAAACGAAAAGATTCCCAGGCCGCCCCAGAACGCATTTGGTCCGGTCGTCAAAGGAACATTTATACAAAGCGGTTTCAGCAAGAGGCACAGATCCTCATGAGCCCCAGCAACTGCGGAGGCTCATGAGGATCTATACCTCTTGCATTTGGGTGGTGTTCAGTTTTTATCGGCAATGATAGGTATAAATGCGGTCCGTGGCGCAGTGGTTAAGGCGCCTGCCACCAATGCCAAAGGTGCGCGGTTCGATACCGGGTTCCGGCGTTGGACTTTTCTCCTCTGGTAAGTGTCACCGTTAATTCGGGCGGACCGTCGGGGGTTCTTTCTCCGGGTACTCCGGTTCTTCCACCCCCCCCACCCCACTTTGGTACCGGTCTCAGGCCACTTTACAAATTTCAAATACAAGCGATCAAAAATCTCTGTAACTTCAGTAGCTGACTGGCCCTTCGTTTGTCTTGTACTGTGTTTGTCTTAAATGGCGTAAATCCGTGTCTGTTTCGTGAGTGTGTGTGTTGGGTTTCAGGCGCAGCGCTTTGAGTCGATTTCCCCAAAATTGAGAAAAAGCGCCTATATAATAACGGTATTATTATTATTATTATTATAAATTCTGTAGTGGTGTTTTTTTTTTTTTCGTGCGGGAAGCTTTCTATCGTTGTAAACTATATAAACTGTTTTGCCTTTCGTTGCAAGTTATGTAGCTTTGCATTCCTTTTCTGTTTCTTCCCAACAGACGGGAGGAACACCAGTGTGCGATCGCCTTCAGTGTCCGAAACTCAACTGTCATGGTCACGAGCTGGTCAAAGCACAGGACGAATGCTGCCCTGTCTGTGGACGTAAGTGCTTGCAGTAATGTGTGAGCTGTTAAATGTTATTTCATTGCATAAGAAATGATCTTTATATGTAATAATAATAATAATAATAATAATATAATATTATTAATAATATTTTTATTATTATTACTATTATTATTACTATTATTATTACTATACTACTACTACTACTACTACTACTACTACTACCACTACTACTAATAATAATACATAGGTCTTAAGAAGCGCTGCTCTACAGAAAACACTGGACTCACTCCGTTATTGTGCGTGGTGGTTTGTAATTTTGAAAAATGACGGTTTGTAGGTGTAAGGTCTGAAGTCTCACATCAGCACACATATTGGCCTGCATGTCGTGTAAATCTGCCCTAAATTTTCTGAATCGATGTATATCACACTTTCGATAAACTCACCTGACTCTGTATGTCATGTATTCTTTTTCTTTGTATACACTCGCATTATTTTAATCTTATAGTTTTGCACAAGTTTTTATAATTGCGATTTTTTCCCTTGCGTAAACATTTCTTTATGTCTTTGAAAAATATGTATATTATTTACTGTATTTGTTAAAAGTATTTCACTTTATGCACAAAGATTGTAACAAGAATGATTGGTTGTGATTTTCAGCCAAGATTCCTGGAGATTCCAACACAGATTTGGATCGTCCGCAGCTCGACATCAATATGGACGGAGGTCAGCTGATTTTTTTTATCATGCATTAATTTTAACCTTTCCTGTACTCTTTCATTCCACTGCGATCAGCAGTAGCAAATCGAGGGAGACAACCAGTGTTCTCTCATTCGTGATCACACTGAAGCTCGTTCCGTCACACATTCACTCATTTTTAAACACATTCAGTACTATCACAATACGAGAAGATATTAATTGACCATGACAGTTCAAGGGTGGTGCCAGGATACCTTGGCGCCTCTAGGCGCCAAGGTATCCTGGCACCACCCTTGAACTTTGTCGATATTCTCCCGGAACCGCAATGTACTCTTCTTTGGACAATGCCGAAGAAAAGGATCAATGATTATGTTAGATACAGTAAACTTCGGATATATAACAAATCGCCACATTTTTCTTCTTGTTGTATCCGGAGTGTGTGATGAGCGATGTAATTGACATTGAAAACGTACCTGTCGGGACCTCTAAAAAGTGCTGTTATGTAAATCCGACTTTTGTGTTACATCCGGCCGACCTTTTGTCAGATGTGTTATATCAGTCTGACCTTGTCATTAGCGAAGTAGACTTATAAAGGACCTGTAGAAAGTGACCGCAGACAGCTACTGTTTTTTTTTTTTTTTTTTTTTTTTTTTCTCCCCCATTTCTTTGAAGATAGTTTGAAAAGTACCATCTAACAATTACCATCTCTTTTAACTCATTCTACCCCAACACCGAAATCTGCAAGTTTTCCCGTTGTCCTCTAAAGACTGCATTGAGGTGCAGGACACAGATCGACCATGATAGTTCGGCAAGGGTGGGGCGGTCCGTGGCGCAGTGGTTAAGGCGCCTGCCACCAATGCTAAAGGTGCGTGGTTCGATTACGGGTTCCGGCGTCGGATTTTTCTCCTCTAGTAAGTGTCACCGTTAATTCGGGCGGACCGTCGGGGGTTCTTTCTCCGGGTACTCCGGCTCTTCCTCCCCCTCCACTTTGGTATCAGTTTCAGCCAACTTAATCAAATTTCAAATACAAACGATTTTGAATTTCCAAAAACTACGAGTAGCTCGCTTGAGCTTGCCCTTAGCACCACGTGAAAGTTCTGTGTTTATGTCAGTACAGTGTGTGAGTGAATGCGCGTGATTCACGTGAGCGTGCTTGTTGGGTTCAGTTCGCGGCGGCGCTTTGAGCCGATTTTCAATTGGGATAAAGCGCCTATTTAATGCGCTTATTATTATTATTAAGGGTGATGCCAGAATAGCTTGGCGCCTATAGGCGCCAAGCTATTCTGGCATCACCCTTGAACTATCATGGTCGATCCTTATCTTGTTGTGGTGTGTCTGGGGTAGAATGAGTTAAATGTTTGATGTACTCATGGCTGTTCAGGAAGGGGATTTTGAGCAAGTTTCTCAAACTGGTTGTACAACATCACCAGTCTTCAAGTCTGCAAACAAAGCTTGAACAATATATTTAAATTGTCAACTCTTTTTAATCATTTTTTAAACTTTTTCTTCTGTCAACAGCTTGCAACTTCATGGGCAGCTGGAAGGCAGATGGCGAGTCTTGGCATCCCAGGGTCAAACCGTTTGGCTACATGAAGTGCTTCGTGTGTATATGTCAGGTATGTTGCAGACCCAGTAAGCAAAGGTCCTCGGGCCCACTGCGGCCGTCTTGGGCCCGAAGACGCATTTTTGCTACTGCGGGAGTTTACATGCAGTTCATCAGTTTGTTTGTCATTGCTTTTTCTTTAACCCATGTCATACTGAGGTAATAGCGTCAAATTTGTACACTGCCATATGCAAGCTACATTATAGTACTTACAGATAAGGATATAGACCATTGGCTTTAGTTCAAGGGTAGTTCCAGAATATCTTTAACCCGTCTTTAACCCGTTCAGTGGCAGCTGACGGAAACTGTATTTCAGCAATCTTCGTTAATTCAAGACCCCCCTCCCCCCCCCCTCCAGCTGTCCCAGGAGCATGGATCAAAAGTGTTGTCAGCAAGGGACACTTTTATATATATGCCTATTACAGTAGGGTGGGGTTCGCATTTTCTCGGCGCAGAACAGGTTAAAGGGCTTGTGTTTGTTTATTTGCTATGAGCGAACTTTCAATAAACCTGCTTTTCAAGAAAGATATGAAATGAGAGAAATTAGCTTTATAATGTTTGCAATGTACGCTCGATGTCGTTAGTCTTTAGCTCATCTCACAATCCGTTTCAACATCGCAAGTGATTGTTTGCTTATTTTTTCAGGCGGGAGAGTTCAAGTGTGGGCGTACAGAATGCCCGGTACTCAAGTGCAAAAAGAAAATCAGAAAACCCCAGTCCTGCTGTGACGAATGTGATGGTGAGATATATAACAGTCTAAAGGTCTAGAGATACATTAGTAGATACGTGCCTATTCTGTTAGGGTCTAATAAGCAGCAAGCATTTTATAAAGAATAGCCCAAAACTGGAAAACGTCGATAGATGTACGTTGCCTTAGCCTCTTGGCTGTCGGTAGCGGTTTTTGTCGCGATGGTTCCTCGCGACAAAACCCGCTGCCGACATCCAAAGCGTTAAACCTCGATGAATACGATCTCCAGGCATGTGGGGGTAGTGAGGGGAAGGGGCACTAGAGTTGTAAATTGGAGGGGGTGGGGGGTGGGGGGGGGGGGGGGCGCGTAGGTGTCGAGTGACTTTGTCAAAAACTAACGTTTAGCATTAGCATTACGTGTACGATCCCCGTAAATATTTCTGTTTTGAGTTGAAGTATTTTGTTTTTACAATTTGTTTAAGGAATGATTTTTTTTTCAAACGCACTACAAAAAGATAAGCGGTTCCTGTTGCTCGCCCAGTTGCACCCATAACCCTTTCTCTTCTTTAAAGATAAATTTATTTAAGGTGCCCCGCATTAATATCTGCAAACGTGTCGCAAAGCTAGCTATTGATGCGGGGTGGGTCTTGAATTATTAAATTCACTTCTCTTCCTATTGCCCCACCACACACTTCCCTTCCCACTTCCCGCTGGATTCCCTCTCCTCTTCTACTATTTCCCGCCTTATGGTCGCCAGGCCGTAAGGTCCAAAATATATAAAAAAAAAACAGCACACACGTTTGAAAAGACAAACAATGGCTCATTGTTTCCTTTCCTCTTTGTTGACAGAAAACCAGCCCGCAGAAGACGAGACGGACGCGGCGGCGAGGAACGGGGAAAAACAAGGTGAATAATATAATATAACCTGTGGTCACTCTCGGCCCTGTTATTTTGTAGTGCCGGGAAAACTTGAACACAACCCAACTGCAAGAGGCATAGAGGCAACTGCGGGGGCTCATGAGGATCTATGCCTCTTGCTGACACCACTTTAAATCCACGTTCCTGAGACTCTGCTGGGGTTGAATTAACGAAGATTACAAAAACACAATCCGGCGTCAGCTGGCACTGAACGGGATAAACTGGGCCGAACCTTTTTGGCTGAGGCCTCCTCAGACACGGAGTACAAATATGGAACATATTCACCAACAAGACACCACGACGGGAGGCGGACTGGCCACGTAGTTCAAGGGGAGTGTCAGATTTGATTGGAGCCTAGGAATCTCACAACGTTGCAAAATATAACGTGCGAATGAATTATTGAGTGTTTATTAAATTTTGCTGGGCAATACGTTCGGCTCGTTGTTTATAACATACTTTATTTGTCCATTATAGGGCAATTGTGTATCTGTCAAGACAATACAAGTACATAATTGAACTGAAAAACCTGCACAACATTCTTTTCATTGCAAAATGTTCTTTCTTTCGTAGTTGAATAGAAACCTGGCACTCCATTGTATTGGACCTTTTTTCATTATTTTGATTATTTATTTAAATTTGTAATTACGATTTTCAGGTTGTGAGTTCGGCGGTCAGACATACGAGCACAAAGCCAGATGGCGACCGCCAGCATCTCCTAACGGGGACGCCAAGTGTGCACGCTGCACGTGCAGGGTATGAGCATGTTGCGTTGTTGCAAGTGTCGATTAAGTTTAGTACAGTACAGTACAACACAGTGCAGTGCAGTGAAGTTTAGTTTAGTTTTAGTTTAGGTTAGGTTAGGTTAGTTTAGTTTACTTCAAAGGTTTAGTTTAGGTCAGGTCAGGTTAGTTTACTAGTTTAGTCTACTTTGGTTTAGCTCAGTCTTTATTATTATTAGTTTAGTTTAGTTTGGGATACTTTTGTTTCGTTTGGTTTGTTTTAGATTGGTCTAGTTTAGTTTAGTTGTTTTGTTCTTAGTGATGTTGCTCTTTGTAAATTTGGATTTGATTTACTTTAGTTGAATTTAATTCAATGTACTTATTTTGATATGCAGAATGGAAACGTGAAGTGCAAGATCCGATGTCCCAAGAAGTGTGCAACTGACAAGAACTCCAGCTCTTGCTGCCAGTACTGTGAAGGTACGTTATCGATTCATTCAGCTTTTACACAATAGATATGGATCGACCTTGCTTATTGTTTAATGGTATTGCCAAGCTACCTTGGCACTACCCTTGAACTGCCATAGCTGACCAATATGCCATAACGGGTACACATTCTTCAGTAGTCCCATCACAACGTTTCATTGTAAGATGTGATCGCAGGACGTATTCCTCTTGCTAACAATTTAACTCATTCGAGACGTGCTGCATTCGGATACGGGGCTCAGCCGCGGATCCTAATGCAGCACGGTTCGAGTGAAGAAACACTCCAGTATTTTTATGCTCACATAGCATTGCTTTTCGTTCTTTCAGACGCTGAGACGAAAACAGACAGCCCCAAAAGCCAACGCAGCGGCAACACACGAAGAAGGAACTGAACACCAGCCGATAAAGAGTTCTTTTCATTACGCACCGGAATCATTCCCTGTTAACGTGACGCAGGGAGAAACGTGAAAAACATCCATCGCCGTCAGTATGCGAAGCACCAGTCTCCTACGTGCCAGCTTCTCAACTAGAGAGTTCCCTAGATTCTTTTTCAAGACTGATGTCACCGTAGATGAAGATATGACAAAGGGTGCGCGTCAGACGCGTTGGTGTGAGACATTACTATGTTTGTTTGTTTTTTGAGTGAACCCTCGCGCGACCGGTCGCGCGAGAGTTCACCCGAAGAACTGCCCTGTGAATTGTTGATACACCAAGGAGCACCTTTGGATGTGATGATTGGCGAGAAAAAACGAACCCGACTATTCGGACTGGTTACGAGAAAGAAAAATCAATAACGAAAGAGTGCGTCTTTGGTGACTGATACTGTGTACAGAAAATCGATCTGCAACCGTAAAAAATTGTGACACCTATTGTTTGCGAAACATGAGAGACTCTTTGGTGGTGTCCTATGATCCTGAAAGACACCTTGACATTTCTGACAAATGTTGCTGCCGCCTTGCGATTTGTGACACATTTTGCGGCATTTACACGTTTCGTCCCGGCGGCCTTGACATTAGTGCTGCAGTTCTCATTAAAATAATATCGGTGACACATTTGGTGCAGTCTTGCAATGTATGACACATTTTGCTGCAGTGACACTTTCGCCGCAGCGGCCTTGACATTTGTGGCGCATCGTACCGCAGTCCTGATGTGTGTGACGCATTTTGCTGCCAGTCTTGACATCTTGGACACATTTCGCAGTACTCTTGATGTCTGTCACAGGTTGCTGCAACTCGGAACATTATGACACATTTTGTTGCAACCTCGAAACTTGTGACACATGTCGCAATTGGAACAGCTGAATTGTGTGTAAAACATGTTTGAACCTTAAATCAGACACGTAGGAGTCTGAATGTGGAGGACAATGGCACAGACACTGTGTTAGTGCTGGCTTGCCGCTGACACTAAATGTGTGTTGGCTGTAAAGAGCAATACAGTCCAAAATCACAGACGAGCACACAGATGAACAATTCTTACGACACGCAGGATAGCTGGCGTGTACCGTGTCATCGGACTGTTAACTCATTCTGCCCGCGACACACCGGCCACAGCAAGATATGGTTCGACCATGATAGTTCAAGGTCGGTGGCAGAATAGCTTGGCGCCTATAAAGCGTCAAGCTATTCTGCCACCACCCTTGAACTATCATCGTTGATTTGTCTCCGGAATTATAATGCAGTTCTCAGAGGATAACTTCAGTCAAAATATGGGTATTTCGTACCTCGGGCACAAAATGACTTAAGACATTAACTCATTCAAGATGCCTCAAATCCACAGGTGCGGAAGTGTCGTATAGCGTTGCCGACGGCAACGCTATACGACACTTTCGCAGCTATTGATGCGGGGCCTCTTAAATGAGTCGACTTCCGGTAGGTTTCTTAACTCCTTAACTGCTACCGACGATACCTGCTCGGCGGACTTACTTGAAGATGTGCCAGTAACTACTCGTCTTTTCCAGCCGCCGAACGGTATTATCGGCAGTAGCGGTCTGGGGGTCAAAAGCAGTGACAATACGGACTTGATGCCTCTCGGTTTCGCTCGAAATATGCTGACTTTGTTTCGAAGACTACAAATAAGCGAACTTTGTTGTGAAGACTGACACTTACGCTTGGAAAGCCATTTCTCGGCTGCCAAATTTTCATCACGAATCCCAGGCTGTGATTTCTGCATTTACGTTTTTCAGGCTTGTCATGTGGAGACATTGGCAGGAAGTGTTGTACATATCTCTCGGCAAACGCCGTGACCGCTGACTGATGAGAAGGCTTGAGTGAGCTTAGTCCTGCGCCAGCCACTTAGCAAGGTGCTCCGCTACAGCGGAGCGCCTTGCTTAGTGGATGACGCAGGACTAAGCTCGCTCATTCAATCGGCCCCTTGTCTGTGATGTGAGACTTGACGGATGAGAGCCGGTAAGGTCCAAAATCACAGACCTGCACGCATATGGGACCGTTTGTGAATCGGTGTTCGTTTTGTGGTCAGTCTAGACTCACGTCAGAGTGGCTGGTTTGGGGACGGAGTCTCAGAAACAGAGGGAACTCTGACGTAATTTGACAAAAGTCAGCCCGGGCAGTAATTCCATTTTTGTGAAAAGCGCGATCATCATGCATTACAATGAAAATCTCGCTTTAGTCACAAAAAAATGGACTTAATTGTGCTTTGTAAAATTCATGCAGGGCTGATTTGGGCTTGCAGGAAACGTAGATTCACATGGACCCCATTCATTTGTCCATGTGGATCTTTGTGTCTTGCGAGATTGAAGGGTGGATGGTGTTACCTTATACACATGTACATGAACTCTGTGAACTTATACAGATGAACTGTTTTACATGAACTGTTTTATTCATGTATAAATTTAGCTCCATGTACACACATTTTACGGACATTACTGCTCCCCCCCCCCCCCCCCCCCCCCCCCTCCTTGTGCTTTCAGTCACCAGTGCTGCAAACAGTACCGATGCACAAATGGGTCAGCTCGTTCCAGGCGCCCCGCGCCAATAGCTGTGGAAGTATCGTATGACACTTCCGCAGCTATTGATGCGGGCGCCTTGGATGACTTATTAGAATCTTCGAATTTGTATTCATCAGTGATGTATTGATGATGTTTAAGTCGCAGTCGGATCAGATCATGTAATAATATCTTATCATATGAGTTTACAAAAGCTGAATTTAGACTTTATAAAAATAAAAAATAAAATGACTGCGTGCATTGTGCGTGTTTTATAATGCAGTTTTATAAACATGTGAAATTTAATTTATGTGTCTGTGAAGCTTCAGCTAAAGACAGATGTATCATTGTGTATTTAAGGGAAAAAAAAAAAAAAAAAAAAAAAAAAAAACTAAACACGTTGTTTCAAATTTAAAGCCAGATTAGTTAGTTATGTTTTATTGAAGATATTCGTGATCGAGAACACAAGGAAGATGGAAAATGGCTAGATTATCATATGGCTAAATGGTGGTTTCCGATTACTTTGACACCTAGAGAGGCGCCGAGGTAACCAGGCACTAATCTTGAACTACTGAGTGTTGTTGATCGGGCCATTATCACTGAGAATGAGTATTACGGTAGGAACCAGCTATATCTCAGCACTTAAATTTATCGCTTGACTGCTACTGTCGATACACTTCGGCGGAAAAGACGTGTAACTACGTCACTAACTAACTACGTAACTACGCGTCTGGGTCTTTTCCGCTGAACGGTATCGTCAGTAGTAGTCACGTCAAAGGGTTATCGTCAGTAATGACAGCCCGTTATTAGTTTAGTTCCGAATGAGAGAAAGTGGGTCCGAAAAAAAAAAGACGGTGGGTTGGGCCGGCTTTGAGGGTCCTACATACGGCACTCCACACTTAAAAATGCTACGTTTGTTTCATTGGTATTTTAGTTTCCTCTTTTCTTCTTGTTGTTGTTGTTGTCAGACCTGATTATAACTGAAGTGACAAAACGTGCAAAATAAAACACGATATTTACAGTGCTTTTTTATATGATTTTTTTTTATAATATGGAACGTCAGCACTGACTTGCCTCGACTATGTAATGTGTGATATACATGTATCATAGTTGCGTGTATTTGACAAGAAAATGAACACACTGGTTTACCTCCCTTGATCCGCGCCGCATAATGCGGAGCGGATCAAGGGGGGTAACCTGTGTTTACAGAATGATAAACATTATACAGTTCAGTCTTTCGGAATTGTTGTACCCTTTTGTTGCTAATGCATTTATGTCACAATCAGTTCAGTTTTGTTGAATGTTTTGTAAATATTTGTTGTGAACTTTAATTTATCTGCTTGTTTTAAGTATAATGAAGGGTACACGGACTCGCCGCTTTATCTGTATTGTTATATGCTTATACTAATTGTAACTGAAGTTTATATTGTCTCACACACACACACACACACACACACACACACACACACACACACACACTGTGGGCTTTTAAGCAGTGAGACAATTTTTTAATGATGAAATATGTTATTATGGTCATCATCTGGATTCAGAAATTAAACGATGCTGTTCTTTACAATTATTGTGTCTGTGTGTTCCAGGTGTGTGTGTGTGTGTGTGTGTGTGTGTGTGTGTGTGTGTGTGTGTGTGCGTGCGTGCGTGCGTGCGTGCGTGCGTGTGTGTGTGCACAAAAGCCCTAAAATGGGTGACTGTCTTTACCATCCTTATGGAAAATGGGTGTGTGTAAAATTCTGGGTGCCCAAGTCAGACACCCATTTTTTCTGAGGGTTGTTTCTGCATTGTCAGGCAGTAAAAAGTCATAATTAATTTTTTTTTAAATCAGTTTTTCTCATTTCGGCGTCAATACATGCACTTTTGTGTTTAAAAGACACTGCTAGTGTGTTTGAACTTGTCCCAGCAGTGTGTGTGTGTGTGTGCACAAAACCCCATAAATCGGTGTATGTGTGTGACATCACCCTTCTCAGATATAAATAACTTAATACCTGATTGGTCGACTGAATCGGCGAGCCGAAGTGAAACGGAGAGATACGAAAGGTAGTGGTGGGGGGGGGGGGGGTGGTGGTGGTGGTATTGTAGTTGTGTGAGGGAGTAAATTGTTTATGTTGCTGCAAAATGAGGTTTGTTATTTGAGGGTGTGGTTGTTTTGTTTAAAAAAAAGTGTTGAGTTGTGTTGTGCTTACTGGGTCATGTGGGGGGAGGTGATGTCTGTCTAGTGGCAAATTTGAGAGCAATATATCTGTGCGCCAGTGACTTGGGCAATGTCAGTATTTGTGCACCAGCAACTTGCTATGGAGTGAAGTGATCGTATGAGTGCGCAGTGTGAGATAGGCCGTGCACTTCGTGGGACGCTGCTGTTGTCTTGTGTCCTGCCCGACCTTTTGGTTCAACCTGTTGCTTCGTTTGTAGGTGTTATGAATGCTTTCGTTTTGGCTGCATCTCCTCTTGGAGTGTATGCACAAATTGATTGAATGCAAATGACGTCACATAGTCAGCGTCGTTACGTGCGTCGTCTGCTGCAGTCGGTCGTTTAGTGCAGTAAAATGAGTGCAGGCTTGGATGGGCCATTTTCGGATGTAATGCTAGGTCAGAGAAAGAAACTGACCTAATGTTGTCAAAAGGTGTAATAATAAAGTATTGTTTGTGTGAATGCTGTCCGTTTGAGGGAAGGACTGTAAAGTCTAGTGTTGAGCGAAGAGAGAAGACGACAATGGGAAAAATATCCAGCACTATACGTTGGAATAGATGCATAACAGTTACGACAAGCTTGTAAATTAAAACACTTTTAACATTAACAAAAGTTGAGTTAAAAGTAGTTTTAAAACAGTTTTAATAAAAACTTTTGCCCGGCACGCTTCTAAATACAACAGTTTCTTAGTTTTAAACCTTGTACCGCGCCGTAAACGCCGCGATTGCTTCTCAGTCTTAGCTGTCCTATAGTGTGGAATGTGGGACTTGGCCAACTGGATCCATCTGGTGCACTGCAAATGTGTATTTGTGAGTGGTTCGACGTGCAACTCGGTTCACGCCTCTGAAATGACCTACTGATTCCACTGATAATGAATATCTTTCATTCATAAGAAAGCATTCAGTAGATCTATAATACCAAAAGTGATGACCCCCCACCCCCACCCCCCACAACCCCACCCAAACAATCATAATAAAATCAAACACAGGTATGTTTAGTGAGGTATTTTGTTCACTGCGTGTTGTGTCATTGTGCTTGACAATTTTAATACAGGAAAAGTAAAAACCCAGAAATACACATTAAGTTGAAAAAAGAATGACAACAATCAAATAAATGTGGAAAAGAAGCATCAAATATTCCGTGAACTTTACCTTATTACAGACGCCTAATTTTATTAAACTAGTCCATGCTAAAATGAATGATTTGAAGAGGACACCCATTTTCGGTGTAATCACCAGTTTTTGTGTGAGAGGCACCCACTTTATTGGTAGAAACCCATTTTTTTCTCCATCCAGTGGCTCTGTTTCTAGAAAATGTCTATTTTATTTTAAGTTGTGGAGCTTAGCTATAAGGTGAGTTCTAAACATTCGCATCAACTCCAGAGCCCTAGAATAAATAGAAATATGGGAACCCATTTTCACATAAAATGGTAGGTAACCCGACTCTCGTGAGGCTTTTGTCTCTGCGCGCGCGCGCGCGCGTGTGTGTGTGTGTGTGTGTGTGTGTGTGTGTGTGTGTGTGTGTGTGTGTGTTCTCATACGAGACTATGCCGCACTCGCACACGCACACGGCACCGACGGCAATGGCATGACAATGCCGTCTTACAGCTCCGCCGACTGGCACACGGCACAGTGAAACGAGTGGTGGTGACGGTGACACTGACCAAAATGAGTCCAACACTATACATAACGATATTTGAAAAATATGAGCCGAATGAAAAACTTTACCTTAGTCCTACGTGCCCAATGCGCAAAAGGCCATCGGGCCGACGTCAGCCGTCGTCGGCCAGCGCACACTGAGCAGTGCCGGAAGAACTCGTCTGCTGCTATCCGGCCGTTCCTTGCTGATACCTTTTGCTCACACGTGTACAAACGATAACACAGCAACACTGGCGTCTACCTTCATTTTTCTTTCTACTGCTACGCACTGGCAGCAGATATGCGCTGACGGCAGGTTTCACGACTGACCTCTCCTCATTGAAAATGCCGTTCAATGCACTATTCAATATTGTGTGAACTGAGGCGACTGATCACATGACTTGATGATTGGATCAGTGAATCACCGCGGCGCTGGTCTGATAATGCGGAGCGGCGGAACAACTTTAGGGAGGTAGCCTGTATGCCTGTGACAAACTGATCTGTAAACACATAGGGGCCTGACGATGGTGACTAAATGCAAATCCGCTGCGCCACCGCGAGTGCGGCGCACCACCCCCTCACAGGCTCAATGCTGAATTGAGCAGACTGTGACGCCCGGGCCGGTGATGGCCCTCGCGGTGGCGCAGCGGAGTTGCATTTAGTCACCATCGTCAGGCCCTTATGTGTAAACATTATACAGTACAGATCACAGCAGATTATTAACAAGATGAGGATTTCATCCCAAAGTCTACCGTATTGTTTGGAGCTCACGTGCGTTTATCTTTCAAGAACTGCATTCAGAGTTGTTGAGTCATGCCGTTAAGTTCAGTTCAGTTTGAAGCGGCTTATGCCTCAGTTCTACCGGATCCATTTCCATCCTCTCTGTGTGCCGGCAGTGTGTGTGGATCAGAGGGTTGGTTAGAGTAGAAGGAGATGGATTCCTGTCGAAACCGTACACGAGCCCGCAGCCGCCGAGCGTACCCGCGTAGTACAGAATCGCCGACTGTGACGGGACGCGCCGCGCCGTCATTCCGGGCAGTACGGTCCGTCAAGGCCCATGTGTGCGCGCCGGCCGAATGAGTTCAATGGATCAACATAATGAAGCCTAAAAATATGAACAACTCTGAATGTTCCTAAAAGATAAACAATCCAGACCAAAATGAGGTGACTGCCAAGCGTGTAATATGCAAAGAAGTACCCAACGGAGAAAGAAACACGCTTAGAAAAGACGGGTACAACACAATTTATTAATATCGGGTAAATACTCTTTGTCAAAATAGACAAACAAACAAACAAATCCTCATCTTGTTTGTTGTGTCACTGACAGCGGTCTACTGACTGACCAACTTCGAGTCATGATTCGGAAGACTCCCCTGGCGATCCCAATATTTATCCCAATTTATTTTATTGTGTCCGTGTCGGTATCATATCATATCCTGGCTGCTATGTGGCGTGGCTGCTCTCTGCTGGCTGCTCAGTAAGATAATTAATTGTGTGGCTGCCTCTTTGCTGCCCCATTTGTACTGGTTGAACCTCTCCCGGGACAGAAAACAAACTGTTTGTTTGTCTATTTTGACAAAGGGTATTTCAAACCGAAATATTAATAAATTGTGTTGTACCCGTCTTTTCTAAGCATGTTTCTTTCTCCGTTGGGTACTTCTTTAAAAGATAAACGCATCTGAACTCCAAACAATACGGTAGATTTTGGGATGACTGAAATCCTCATCTTGTTTGTTGTGTCACTGACAGCGGTCTACTGACTGACCAACTTCGAGTCATGATTCGGAAGATCCCCTGGCGATCCCAATATTTATCCCAATTTATTTTATTGTGTCCGTGTCGGTATCATATCATATCCTGGCGTGGCTGCTCTCTGCTGGCTGCTCAGTAAGATAATTAATTGTGTGGCTGCCTCTTTGCTGCCCCATTTGTACTGGTTCAGTGAATCTCTCCGGCCGGGACAGAAAATTGTGCATGGGAGAATACCGGACACAAAACACAAACTTGAATTATAACTTCTCTCCCTTGTGTTGTCAAGTGGCCACCGGATGTTATCCGCCATATTGTGTAGCCAGATCGATCGATACTGGCAGTGGGACAATTCTCCCGTAATTTAAAGCACCGTGCTAAGTGGGAGCAGCACGAAAGCCGGGAAGAATGACTTGCGATCTGCCATGTATGTCTTACATGGCGTTGTACATAATTTCCATGCACATCGTCAACAGTAATTCTCGGTCGAGTTCTAACCACTGGAAACTGAACCTCTCTGCAGGCAGAGTGGAACCAGCAGACGACCAACTGGATAACGAGGATGAAAAAGTTCTGTCTATTCTCACTGCCAGCAAAGTGGTCAAGGATGGAGAGTGGACTGTGGAGAGTTCAGCACTGATGTCAAGTTCCAAGACGTCCTGCAAATCCAACAATACGATAAACGCCGAAACTGAGAGGTGAGTCATAAGTGACGATGGTGTCTGCAGAAACTAGTGAAAGGCATTAAATTAAGTCACAGGCTAGGGTTAGATTAGTAAGACTATTACTAGTACTACTAGGAAGGAAGATTGTAACAACATGGGACCAACGGTAAATAATAAAAAAAATATTCAGCATTGTTGTAAATTCTTTCAGATAGTTTGACTTTGAGCTGCAGGGTGGGTGTTCAGTATTAAAAAACTATTATTGACTATTCCAGTTGATGCTCATGGAATACAACTAATTTTATGGTCGCTGAAAATGAAACTATTACTAAAAACTGCGAAAGACAGGGCTCCCATTAAGCCTTAAACATCTGATGGTTGACCAGGTAAACACGCAAGGTAGGCGTGCATCGATGCTTACAGGTTTTCAGCTAGGATTCAGATGCTGAACTAGACCTGCTGGCACCCATAAATGTATGTGACTCGTGGTTTAACACACACTATTGTCTCATTACTGATAAGAGAGAGTCCCATAATATATAATTTGTGTGGGTCAATGATGCACAGAAATGCAGAATTCATAAACATACTGAAAATAAACATGATCGTACTGAAAATTTGCTATCATGTATCTCACTCTCAGAGGCAATATTTTGTTATTATTTAAAGAAGATGCAAATGATTCAGAGTTACTGATACAATATTTTTACCCTTTAGAATGTTCTGTCAACCCTCTAGTAACAGTTCAGCCTGAAGGTATCAGACTCATTAACTACAACAGTATTTAGTAGTTTAATCTGCTATGAAAAAAATGGGACCTCCAGAAAGGACACATTTATCATGTACATGTACATTATGCCAGCCATACCTCCTATTCTTCAATGGCCAATTACCAGATTTTCAGAGATGATGATAATCTTCCCCCTTGTTACAGAACAAGTTACACTAGTTCAGTAGCTGTTTAATTTTGTTGAAAAGTTTGCTCACTTCTGCTCAACTGAGGAAGTCCACTACCAGTATACTGGCAACATGTCTTGAGGACCATTTAATAATAATATGTGCCTAATGGATCACTGAAATAAATACATGTACTGTCTTTTGAATTTTTGTTTTTTAACAGAACACTTTTTGAAGATCTAATTCTAAGTAATATTTGCTTTTGATTGTTTGAAAGTTCACGCACGCACATACACACACACACACACCTCATCACATTATTTTAGCACAAAAATAATCTTAAAACTATTGAAGTAACCTACCCCAGGTAGTCAAATATTAATAGTTTACAATATAATATCTCGTTCATGATACATTCTTACTAAATACAATGTAATAATGCTGCACTAAAGGGCTAATTACCTACACAGTTTTAATACATGTCATAAAATGGAATACTGTTTTACTCTTCTTCTATTATTGTATTATGTACACAGGAGAGTTCCCATCAACGAATACCATGGGGCAGTGGATAACATCTGATAGTGAAATATGTGCTTACTCGCATGGATTGACAAAGAAAGATGAGAAAGTTAAGGCTATACAGCATGGAGAACGGATAAACCCGCCCTTGAGCGACCCTTTAGCCCTTTGGCTATGCAAGTTTTGTTGCGATGATTCATGAAGGAATTATCATGACAAAAGTTGCTAAGTGACAGCCAAAGGGTTAGGATTCAAAAGGATGCTTGGTATTTGATACCATATGTTCATGCACATGTGCTGTGTGCAACAGCTGTTTAGTTTGTGTGGCAGCTTGTACTGTAGCATGTTTTGAGGGCATTTGTGATCATTGAAAGCACGGACTGTAACAGACTTGCCTACCATAGGTAGTTGGCCGTATTCATACGGATTTTAGCCTGAGAATACGATCATCTGGTCAGGTCGTTAAAAATACGGTCACAACGTTTTTGGTTTTTTTTTTCTATTAAAAGACGCTCAGTTTGTTGTTACTTCCCTTGGATAAAGACATTTTATTGTGGTGTCTTCATGGGCATACATTCCATGCCTCCACTTGGAGCTAAATTTCCATGCACCCTAAGAGAGAACCTACTGAAAAGGGGGAAGGGGTTGCAGTCGATATTGTAGTAATAAATGAAAAGAAAAAGGAGACTGCCAGTGCTAATAGTTTAGGAAGATTACAAAGTAAAGTAGTTAAAAGGACTGTCAGGGGAGAGAATTGTGCATGATCGACTAGTGATCATGGGTCTATTTTGGTCAAAGCACACAAAATAGGAAGGGGGGGGGGGGGGGGGTGCGCTATGAAAGTGACTGCTTCCCTTGGATAGTTCAGCTTTCGATGCCATTTGATTTACACCAGTGAGAAAGAATAGAATCCGATAGTTATTCATAGTAGCCAAAAATGAAACGAAGCCGTGATGCTGATCATTCTTCTGACGAACTGCCAAGCAAGTTGCTCGAAAGCACAGCTTTTTGAAAGCATACAATAAAAAGTGGCCTTGTTTGACTGTATCGTCAAAAGATCAGGATTTTACGCGATGCATATTGTGCCAAACAGATTTCACGGTGGCACATGGTGGTCGAAATGATTGTGAGAGACATGTTTCCTCCAAAGCCCATGCCAAGATTGAAAATGCTGCCGAAGGTTTAGCATCGATGCAGGTCAGACAGCACAAGGTTGGTTTAAGCAGCATTTTATTCACCATGAATCGACTGTAAAAAAAACCAAACGATCTTCAGTAAAGTGACCAAGTCGGCAAGTGTCATTCTAATTATATTAACAAAAAAAACAACAAAAAAAAAAGGTGAAAATCAAAGAAAAGAGGAAAGAAAAAAAAAAACCCACAAAGTAGGCCTACATATAAACGCAATTGAATTAAATGAACATGAAAATGATTTTTTTTCTCATTTATGGCTGGCATGTTGTAAAAATACATCGCCTTTTATAGCAAAATGCATAGTAGCAGTAGTAGTTAGTATCTTTACCGGTTTACAAATAAATATGGTCAAAACTGCCATAATCTGGTTTTTTACTGCCTGGAGTACTGACAACAGTTTTTTCAGGTAGGCAAGTCTGCTGTAAGTGTAACTCATTGTTTAAAGCATTGAGTAAATATTATATTTTGTTTAGTTGTTCAAAGAATAATAGAATACAATGAATATTCTGCATTGTACAATGTACATTAAATAGTTCTCAGGCAGCTTGTTTTAAAGACATTGCAATAGCCAATAGTCAGCAAACATTTTAAAAAATACTAATTGTCCAAAACAGAGTTTTATTTGGAGCCAAGCGATTTTAAACTGTCACCAGTGTGTGTGTATAAGTGAAGTGGGGGCCTGGTTTAGTTTGCTGATTTTGAACTAAGTTGAAAATTGTTGTTCTAGATACAATGATGTTGTCATTTAAGCTGGAAAAAAGAAATTGTCCAAATAAAGTAGGGCAAAGTTTAGGTCAGATTCACACACAATTAATGTAACATGTCTAAGAAACAAAAGACAGCTTTCTTTTGAGGCCTGGGTTATTTCAGTCCCTGAACTATAGTTTGTTTTCAATGATTTAATTATGGTCTGCGAATACACAGGTACACTGTAGGTGTAATTCATTAATGTTAATTTTGGAATCATTATTACTTGTAAAACATTAAAAAAAAAAAATCACTGTTTCAGGTCTACAGACAAAAGTTCATCTACAGTTCCTGTGAGTAATACAACATCAACAGCAAAGAGTAAAAAGAGTTTGACGTGCGGTAAGCCGGTGAATTCCACACAGTACGACCATTTACGAGGCGTAACCAACAGACATGAACATCCACATATTCCAGAACCAGAAGTGGCAATGATATTTCGGAAAAAAGGAAGCCGTTCATCAGAAGTAGATCTGAATGATTTAGAAGAAAAACTATTACGTTTGAAAAAAGATGTAAGTTGAGTTCTGTGTACAAATGTTTTGTTTTTTGTTTGTTTCATCTTCATTTTTTTTTCTACAATGAATTTGATTCGATTGTTGTGCTAGTTTTATCCAAATATTGTTATTGTTAATCTTACTCTTAGTGTGGAGTTCTCTGCCTTTGAACACTAAATGGATGGGTTTTGCAAGCATGAGTGTATCACTTGTGGCCTCATACGTGATTATGAGAATCAGTATTAATCCAGTGCACGACAAAATGATTTGACACATTCACCCTTCACCTTTAGGCTGTCAGTAGGGACTTTTCTTGATATGATTCTTGCGGGAATCATCGCAACAATTTGCCACTGGCAGCCAAGAGTTAAAGGGATGACCAGTGTACAGTGCACCAGTCAAGCACAACATTGATGCACAGCTGTTAGCTCTCAAGTATCATGATACCCGCACTATTTGTTTACCTGGCAGTCTACTGTCAGTTTGTTTGGTCTTTAATTCTCTCCATCCAGATGCACTGTTGCATAAAATAGTGATTGTTTTTAAGGGTAGTGCCAGAATGGCTTGGCAGTCTGAGGCGTCAAGCTCTTCATTGAACTAAAATGTTTGATCTGTCTCCTAGTCCTAATCTGCAAAGAAGCCTTAAGAGGACAATTCACAAATTTGAAGGAAAAAAAATTTAGCTTCAGGATTTAATGGGTTATAAACATCAAAGTAGGAGTTGGATCAGCCATGACAGGGCAAGGGTGGAAAGAAAATCGCAGTGAAGAAAAAACGCACTCACTGAAGACAATTATGACACAAATTTATTGTGGATTTTTCCTGGTAGACATACAAACAAGCACTGCTTTGCTTTTCTTTTCTGTGGTGAGATGATGGATAAGTAGAGCATTGTTTGCTTGTTTATAATTGTACATGATCTATTTTGAAAATTTAATAAATTATGTTACATTATCTTTTCTAAGTGTTTCTTTCTTGATTGTGGGTTTTCTTTCATACGCTTGGCAGTCACCATTTTGGTCAAGAGTTAAAGCATGGTGCGAGAATAGCTTGGTGGGTGTAGGCAGTAAGCAAAGATCCTCTGGCCCACAATGGCCGCAGTGGGTCCGTGCACAACTGCGCGTTCCCACTGCGGCCATCTTGGGCCCGGAGATGTTTTGCTACTGGGGTATTCTGGCACCACCCTTGAACTGGCATGGCTGATGTATCTCCTGTAGTTTCAAGGATGAGTCTATATTTGTGTGAATCAAATGATTTAATTTTCTGTTTCGTCTGCTCCACAGAAACCCAAGTCTGCGCAGGTTTACAACCAGATTGGCAACTTTTGGCGAATCAAGGGCAACACACAGCTATCCATCGAGTGTTTTCGACGAGCGCTGTCAATTTCACCCGACCACCCCGATGTTTTGCTGAATCTCGCTCGTGTCCTCTTCAACCTCCAATACCTGGATGATGCCATTTTTCTCACACGACGTTCGCTGCACATGCAGCCGTTGGAACAGAACTCTTGGCTTCAGCACTACACTCTGGGCGAGATCTTGAAAGCGTATGGTCACTACCAGGAGGCCACATTACATTTTGGACATGCTTTGGAACTCAACCCAGGTTTTCAGCCGGCCATTGCACATTTGCGAGAGATGGAAGGAAGCCCTAGCCCCTCAGTGACTCAGTACACTCTTTTCATTATCCTGTTTTTGGTGCTCGGTGTTCTGTTCGGTGTCATCACATCAATTGAGGCGAATTTTGAGGATACGGGCGAGGTGGTGAAAACGCAGCGTCACTTTAACAGAGCCATGGCCATGAGGTCCATCAAGCTGGGCATTAACCACCGACTGATCAGGATGCGCAAACTCAACTGTTAAAAGATTTGTCTTGACACATTAACTCATTGGAGATGTGCCTCCTCCGCATACACTGCTTATGCCGCGTATCCGGAGGCGGCATGTCTCCAGTGAGTTTACACCTGAAGTTCAATTCAAGTTACTTTTAACACCCTTGTGCTTGCAGCTATGGGTACCGGTGGCAGCATGCACGAGGGGTTTGAAAGGTTGTGTCGGTGCAAGTTATTTGAACGAAGATTTTTGGGGCATTACAATTTTATATGGCTTGAAGATTATAGTGTGACTGACAAAAATACTGGTAAGTTTGTTTCCCATATGTGTGTGCTGGTCCTCAGTTTTGGACCTTACGGCTGTAGTCCATTAGATCTAAAATCACAGACCTGCACACACAGTATCAGGACAGTTTTTTCCTCTTTCTGATGGGTTCTTTTTCAGTTTTGGTTTTTATGTACTTGGCTCTTTAGATAATGGTTCTTTAGATAAATTTCTTACTGCACTGCATGTTTTGCTAGATAGTTAAAATCTTGCTATTTGCATAAATAGAAGTTTTGTCACTACAGTCGAGTGAGTTTAGTTTTGAATTGTTTACTTGCATGTACATGATTTATTTCAAATACTGGAATAAATACATCAAGCTTTTTTGAATAGTGCACAGATAGAGTAGGGCATGCTGCTTAAGCTGCTAGGGGTTACGAGGGTTTTTCAGTTCATTTCAAATATTTTGGTTTACAAGAATCTTTTTTTGCAGAGGGTAGATGGGAAGAAAAGACACATCTTGTTTCGTAAGAAGGAAAGGAATGTTCAGCTAAACACATTTGAGACGTGCCGCATACAGATCATCATCAAATAGCCAATGAGAAAAGCCAGCCATTTCATCCGCAAGAGGTACAGATTCTCATGAGCCCCTGCATCTGCAGGGGCTCATGAGAATCTGTGCCTCTTGCAGGCAGCTGTGGCCACTCCCATTTATTGACGTAACTTTTTCCTGCGTATCTGGATGCAGGTCTCAATTGAGTTAACCCATACAGCTCTGACACAGTACAACATGTTACTGATCAATCATGACACTTCAAGGGTGGTGCCAGGATAGCTTGGCACCACTGGTATATGTAGCCTTCAGAGGATACCTCCCAAATATTTGGAATGTTGACCGTAGGCAGGGAGGACCAAATGTTTTAGGACCTTAGTAGCCATTGCAGGCTGCCATCCATGTTAACCCATGAAACTGACATTTGTGACTGCATGTGGATCGACCATGATATTCCAAGGGTGGTGTCAGAATAGCTTGACGTCTGTAGGCACCAAGCTATTCTGACTCCATCCTGGAACTGTCATGATCGATCTTTCTCCAGAATTGTGATGTAGGTCACCTCAAGGGATATCTAAAACAATTGACAATTTCATCCTCAGGATGTGAGTTAAGTTTGTACCTCAAACATTTTTGGGTATGTATATTGTGAAATTTGCATTCACCATTTGGGCTCCCAGAAATAATTATGACTTTACCTTTGACTTAGCTCGACAAGAAATGTATATGCATTTGGTGATGGGAGAGTGGTTTTGGTCCTCCCTGCATGGGGCTCAGCATGTTTAAGGGTACATAAGCACACTTAGAGTGTTTGATAATTGTATGCATTTCTTGTGTTTTCTCATCTGGCTTCTCATCAAGGGCTTAGTCTGTGGATGCACCAAATTTAGATGTCACGGGCTGCATCTCAGTTCTTGTCAATTCCTATTTTCAGGTGATGTTACTATTTACCACCATATAGTGACGACTCTCAGGGACAGTATGCGAACTGTATCTCAGCTTGATTCTATTCCAATATTAAACATAAAGTAAAACACAATGTGTATCATGCAATGAAAACCACACCATGAATCTGATGATAAAGAGGTAAGCTAGCCACTCAACATTGGTTTCCCTACAAGTGTAAAACATTAAACCCTTTGGCTGTCCATAGCTTTTTTTGTCAAGGTGATTTCTGCAGGAATCACCTTGACAAACAGTGCTACAGACAGCCGAAGGGTTGATTGGATGGCATTTGTTTCCTGTTTTCAGACTTGCTTTTTCTTCTACCGGTTAGTAATAAAACTGGTTCCTATATTAACCCAAAGAAAATTTTGCCGTCGTGAGTCATCACAATTTACAAAGAAATTGAACTTGAACCTCTTGTTTATGCAGCCACTGGTACTGTTCCCTCTTTTACTGTTTACATGCAAGGGAGTAAGTACTGAATTTATGTCTTCACAGTATGGGATGTTTTGACTGAACCCAAGTTTATCATTCCAACTTTCAGCTTTACCTTGCATGCTGTTTTGGGTGCTTGTATTTCAATCATTTTTTTCTCTTCTCAACTCATACAACTGTATGAGTAGAAAGGTGGATTGCCTCTGTGTCGATTAAATCAATCAAGTGAGGATTAGTGTACATGTTTTGCAGTTGAAGACATTTCACATTTGCAGTGCAAGTCCTAATTTGATCCATATTGTCAGTCATTTTGTAAATCAGTACTTTTCTGTTTTCAAAAAGCATGTACTGATAGCGATAGAGTAGGAAACGTAGAACATACTGCTGTGTAAATTGAAAGTGGGGCAGTTTGTGTACGGCTTTAGACATGAAATGCCAGTTGTATATGGTTCATTTCTTGGTGCTGTGTAATCTTGTTTAATCACAGTTACAAGCACACCTCATGCAATACAGCAGGAGATGGATTGACCATAATAGCTCAAGGATAGTAACCTGGCGCCGACTAATGCACTTAGTTAATCAAGCTCTGCCTTTGAGCTTGAACTGTTATGCTTGATCCATCTCCTGCAGCTTGTGCACAGTGGGCTGGCAAATCTGTGATGGTGGGAAAAACTTAGCATGGTCAGGCAGATCAGTTCCCTCTGAGTACTACTTAAAGCTTTAATGGAAAAGAGAAAAAAAAAATGCTTTAACCAAAGCAAAAGAAAAAGGCCATTAACCTTTTGTGTGTCGGTAGTTGTTTTTGCCACGATCCTATAGGAAAAAACGCTGACACACAAATGGTTAAATAAAAACTTTTCGCACATTTAAAACATTAACCCTTTGGCAGTTGACAACCCTTCTTGTCCAGGTGATTCTTGCAGGAATCCCTCGACAGAAAGAGCTACCAACAGCCAAAGGATTAACAAACTTGTTACTGTTTTCAGTTTTGCTCACGTCACAGTGGAATTGTTTTGGGGACACCAATTCTTTTTTGCTGTTGTAAGACCTGGTTGTTTTGTACCGGTGCAAATCTAGCATCTTTGGTCTTTCGTGTGCCAAATTTTAATTGATACATTACAAAAGTTTGATTGCCGCTGCCTGTAAGTTTTTTTTTTTTTTTTCCTGCTTCCATAATTGCATTTGATGCAAATTAAAAAAACTAAGTGCGGAGGAAGCTGGGGTAAGCGAGAGTGTTTTTCTTAATAAGTGGCTTTAGATGAGATATGCACTCTATTGCAGATTTTCCTTAGGGTTGTGAAAAGCTGTAGAAATTACAGGAAAGAACTTCACCTTTACCACTATGTCTACAATTCTGTTATTAATCACACTTCATTTTGAAGTTTTATGCTACAGTTTAGCATTTACTGCTTGTGTTTTTGTAAAAAAAAAAAAAGAAAAGAAAAATGAGTTCAAATGTACTTGTATACATTTGTACACGTTCATTTAGTTGCATAATACACAGTAAGGTTTCGTTAAGTGGGAGTGCACTTTTGGCTTCTACATAATCAAAATTAAATTTTGGTTGACACTTCTGATGACTTTTACTCGGTACCGTGTGTACATGTATCTACTTACTTGTGGAAAATGAACAAAACAACTTAAACTGTGATCTTGGAACAAAATAACTTGCCAGAAATTGTTTGAAATGTATAATACTGTGGTCTAACTTCTACAGTATTTTAAACACCTTTGTTATCGGAACTGATAGGTTTAGTGCACGTGTGATATTTGTTAAAGTAGGTAGAATGTTTATTAACTCATTTGCATTAGATGGAACAGAGGTGGGGAAGGTGGGGTGGGGAGGGGCGCATGTCAGAAAAATCAAGAGTGTAGACCTTTAACTCATTTGAGATGGCCGCATATTGATATGTGGCGAACAGAGTTAACCCTCTATACCCCATGGCCGCATTTCCAAACTTTTGGAGGCGTTGTCTAATGACTGTATCACTTGTAGGAGATGGATTGATCATGATAATTCAAGGGTAGTGCCAGATGAGCTTGGCGCCTCAAGGTGCCAAGCTCATCTGGCACTACCCTTGAATTATCATGATCAATCCATCTCCCGCTGCAGGGTCCTGGGGCTAAATGGGCTAATGGAGTGAAATTAGTGCTTGCAAAACAAAAATTGCTATTTCAATGGGTTGACATGGGGCTGAGGGGGACTGGTCCCAGGCCCCTAGGCCCTTCTAGAAGAGGGTCCTACTAGCATCCTCTGTCCTGTCCCACTCATCCCAGTACATTGTACCTCTAGATCAATAGGAGCATGGTAATTCATGGGTATTGACATATATTTTGTGTCAAGTTGGGCCCATCTCCTGCAAGTTAAGTAAGAATGAGTTGCGTCAACAATGGCCTGGCACAAGATTTATATTGATCTTCAATTAAAAAAGAAAACCAACATATCAACAGATTGTCTTGATCAGATGTACAGTGATTCACTATACATGATAAGATATGGGTGAAAGGACATGAATATTAAATTTAGAAATACCTGGTATTTATGGGGAGATCAAAATTGCATTTAAAAATCATCTTTTCAATTAACAGTTCTTGGTGGCAGACAGTAAAACTGAAATATATTTCATGTAATTGGGTTGTCATGTGTCGTGTATGGACTTTTCACTAGCACTTTCAACTTTTGACGTTGTCAGATTGGTGTGCTTTTTTTCCCAAAATTTACAGCAAATTGATCCCTTAATTCTGTGATTTTCTCAGTGTTTTCCCTTCTATACTCTTGGACTTTACTGTGTGCTGTCCTCTCCTAATACGTTCCAGCATAAGTCTGTTACAGCAATAAGTTAAGTTCTGTAGCATAATGAAGTGTGTAACTTTCAGATTTTGATGTTTGCCCTTTACATCCTGATACACTATTGCATGAAATAAATTAGCCTATGATAGTTCAACTTTAAGGGTGGTGCCAGAACAGCTTGGTGCCCAGAGGTGCTGAGCTGTTCTTCAGTCAGCACCCTAGAACAAAAAATGTTGATCTATCTCTCAGTCTGTAATGTAGCCTTGATAGGGCAATGCACTAATCTGATAATATCAGTCAGAATGTAATGGGTTAAAACAATTTTGGCTATAGTTTGTTTGGATTTTTCCGCCACTGCCATGTCGCTTTGTTGTCTAAGAAGGAGATTTGGATTACAAGTCATAATAAGATGAAAATTTAAAAATAAAAGTAGAATGTAATGAAGGGCAGCAGTTATACCAAGAGTAAACATCTTGCAGGTTCAGAGGTGCTTCTTTAACTTGCGAAGCTGCGTACTACTACAAGACTTAGTGTGCATGTGTCCATCTTCCATGTCTCTGTTGTCTCATATTTCAAATGCATGTGAAAAGTACATGTACAATGTAAGTCATGTGGAGTAAAACCATTGATGAGAACAGATCTACATAATTATTCAAACAGATATACACTTAACAAAAACAGCACAACAATGTATCTCCCTCTGTTGATATTTGAAGACAAGATAATAGTTACATTCTCTGAATATACACATGTTCAGTTGTACACTTCACCCTAAATTACACATATTGGCAAGATGCATAGATCCCCAGGAGCCCCTGCAGTCGCAGGGGCTCCTGATGATCTAAGCACCATGCAGATGGTATGGGCTGAATGAGGAACACTGTACATTTCATGTTGTTTTTTTTTAGTTTTCCTGCTAGATAGCACACCAGATGTGATGCATTGTTATTTGTGTATGTATACATGTTTGTATTGACCTCTGCATCAGAGATATTGGAACTTGTAAATCAGTGTAAGAGCAATGGGGTACATTCTGTAGTAGAGATCATATCAGTGCTACTGGTCCTTGCAGATCTGTAAATAAACCTGAGTATCTGTTGGCATAGCACAACGGATGTTCCTAAGTGGTATGCTGACTCTGTGTTTGTCACTAAATGTGTTTGTGTGTCTGTATGTGAGTGTGTTTTCAGCATTAGCTGAAATTTATGTGTGCCTTTTACATTTAGACCAAACCCAATGAATAAACAAATTAAGCCAAGAGTATGCGCATTTCCATATAATTATATGTATTAATCATACAACTACTTTTTAGTCTGATATAAAACCTACGACCCGAGGACCTCGATGCCAACGTCCCAGCTTGCTAGGCCATGGCAAACGAACCAAGGGTTTAAAGGGTGGGGCCAGTACTGCGCACACTGCACTCCACCAAAAAGCTCCAACGCGCAAGCTTTAGGAAACGCCCACGGACTATGACACTGAACTTTCCAAGTCCTGTAGCGATGGGCAAGGGGCAAAACGGCAGGTGAAACATGTCACTGGAAGCCGCAGTCTCAAACCTGCATGCAGGCGGTTCAGGATATTGGTCGCCTGATGTTGACCTGGGGATGACAACGTCACTCGGCACACCCTGAACGACCAAGCAGCCTTCTCTAGGGACAGCACTGCTTGCTCCACACGGACAGGGGCCTAGAAAAGGTGGCCTAATCAAAGCTCATCCCCTCGTAACCCCAGTTGGCTAGCCGCGGTCAACGGGCATCTTCTCATGCGGTCAGAAAACAAGAAAAAACAATGGATCCACTCTCATGACGACCACGACCGGACTCGACGTAGCATGCTGGAACATCCGAACCATGCTCGACACAGTAGACAGCGGACGCCCTGAACGTCGCTCCGCCCTCATTGCCCATGAATTGCGGAGGTTAAACATCGACATCGCCGCGCTCAGCGAAGTACGCCTTCCGGAGGAAGGCAGCCTCCAAGAACTTGGCGCTGGCTACACCTTCTACTGGTCAGGCAGGCCTGCATCAGAATGACTGCTCTCAGGCGTGGGCTTCATGGTGAAGACCCCCATTGCGACTGTTGGAAAACCTACCAACGGGTCACTCCGACCGCATCATGTCCATGCGCCTCCCACCGAGACACCAGCAATACGTCGCCCTTCTCAGTGTGTACTCCCCAACCCTCCTGGCAGAGCCTGCAGACCCACCCGGGTCTGCCCTGGGGGACTTGGGTGGGGTTAGGTATTTTTTAGTTCCCAGGGTCACCCTGGTCAGCCCCACAGGGTGGGTTTTTCTCTCTATTCTGGGGCATGTGTTTCTGTCTACCCTTTGTCCATTCACCTGTATTTGCCTTTTTAAAACTCTCCCTACTGTCTGCACTGCCTGTAGCTCTTGATATTGGATGTGTGTTGCTAAATGGTCTTAGCTTTATTTAGGCCCCATGTGTTAGGTTTATTTAATGTATTTGACCGGCTGGCGACATACATTCACTGTTCTGTTTAGTTTTTTTTTCACAAGCAGTGCAGGCACGTCCTGAGAAAGCCTTGTTGCTGTCGGGACGTTAAGCAATGTACAATCAATGTACAATCAAGAGCCTGCAGAAAAAGACATGTTCTACTCTGACCTGCACAGCCTCCTGCAGAGCACCCCTGCAGACGACAAAGTCATCATCCTTGGCGACTTCAACGCCAGAGTGGGCCAAGACTGTGAAGCCTGGAAAGGAGTCCTCGGCAAGCATGGCGTTGGGAACTGCAATGACAATGGTCGCCTACTGTTGGAGCTCTGTGCAGAGCAGCAACTTGTCATCACCAACACTACTTTCCAGCAAAAGGACAGTCGAAAGACCACCTGGATGCATCCTCGCTCCAAGCACTGGTACCTTATCGACTATGTCCTAGTGCGTCAGAGGGACCGCAGCGACGTCCTCCTCACCAGAGTGATGCCCAGCGCAGAGTGCCACACTGACCACCGCCTTGTTCGCTGCAAACTCATGCTCCGCCTCAAGCTGAAACCCAAGAAAGGGCCCCCCCCCCCCCCCCAAGAAAAAGCTTGATGTTGCCAGCCTTCAGCGTGACGACAAGAAAGCTGCCCTTCAGGCCGATTTACAGCGCATGCTCAAAGACACAGTTGATCCAGCAGACTCCTCCCCTGAAACACTCTAGGAACAACTGAAAACTGCTATTGTAAAATCCTCTGTGGAAGTCTTGGGCTTTGCTAGAAAGAGGAACAAAGACTGGTTTGACGAAAACGACGTAGAGATCCAGGAACTTCTAGCAAAAAAAAGAGCCGCCCACCAGGCCCACCTAGCCCAGCCTTCCTGCCCTGTGAAGAAGTCTGCCTTCAACCTTATCTGCAGCAGTCTCCAGCTCAAGCTTAGAGAGCTCCAGAACGAGTGGTGGTCCAGACTCACACAGAGGACCCAGCTCTGCGCTGACAACGGTGACTACAGGGGCTTCTACGAAGCACTGAAAGCGGTGTATGGCCCCAGGCACCTGGTACAAAGTCCCCTGAGAAGCGCTGATGGACAGGCACTGCTCACAGATAATACCTCCATCTTGAACCTCTGGTCGGAATACTTTCAGGACCTCTTCGGCGCTGAGCGCACTGTTCAAGAAACAGTCATCCTCCAAATCCCACACCTTCCACTAAAGGTTGAATTGGACGAACCGCCAACCGCCGAAGAGACCCTCACAGCCATCCACCAGCTCAAGAGTGGCAAAGCAGCAGGCATTGACGGAATCCCGCCAGAGATCTAAAAACATGGAGGCCCAGCACTGCACAACAAGCTCCCGCGACCTCTTTCTCTGCTGCTGGGAAAAAGGAACACTACCAAAGGATCTCCGTGATGCAGTCATCATCACCCTGTACAAGAACAAAGGAGAGAAGTCTGCCTGCTCTAATTATCGTGGAATTACCCTGCTGTCCATTGCCGGGAAAATTCTCGCAAGGTAGCTCCTGAATCGGCTGGTACCTGCCATTGCTGAAGACCACCTCCCAGAGGGCCAGTGTGGCTTCAGAGCCAACAGGAGTACCACCGACATGGTCTTTGTGCTGAGACAGCTTCAGGAGAAGTGCCGCGAGCAGAACAAAGGGCTGTACGTAACGTTTGTCGACCTAACAAAAGCATTTGACACTGTGAGCTGGCAAGGTATGTGGCAGATCCTGGAGCGACTAGGTTGTCCCCCAAAGTTCCTCAACATGATCGTCCAGCTCCACGAGGACCAGCAAGGCCAGGTCAGACTAAACAGTGACCTCTCAGAACCATTCCCCATTCGCAACGGCGTGAAGCAAGGCTGCGTGCTGGCACCAACCCTCTTCACCATCTTCTTCAGCATGATGTTGAAGCAGGCCACAGTGGACCTCGACGATGATGACGCAGTGTACATCAGGTATCGTCTCTTCTTCTTCTTCTTCTTCTCGAACGCCGTCACACTTGGAGTTTGGCTCTCAAAATGAAATCTGTGGTCTTCTGTAGCGCCTCCACAGGCCCGTACAGTTTCTCTTGTAGAGTGGCGGGCTTCGGCCATATCTCCTCCCTCAGCGGCTGGTGGTTCCCACAGTCCTGGAGGATGTGCTCTGCGGTCTGCTCTGCTTCTCCACAAGGGCACAGGGGAGATGGCACGAGGTGGAAGCGTCTGTGCAGGTGGAAATTGAGTCGGTTGTGCCCGGTCCTCAGACGAAAGATGGTCACCTGCTCTTGTCTGGACAGCTGATGGTAACTGTCTAGGGGCCGTTGTGGTGGTCTGTACACAGACTTAATGATGGTCTTCATCTCTGTGAAGCTGACTCCATTTTCATCTTGTTCTTTCTCTGCGCCCACTTTTGCCATTCTGTCAGCTTCTTCATTGCCGTAGATGCCACAGTGTGAAGGGATCCACTGCAGCACCAGTCTGGTGCACTTGATGTTTTGCAGTGCCTCTTGTAGACGTGGCAGTTTGCTTGCTGTTGCTGCCTCAAGGACAGACATGGCATCAGTAAGGAAGACAATCTGGGCATCAGGGTCTGCAGTGCCACTAAGGGTGTTAGCTGCGCGGACTAGGGCTTCCACCTCAGCTCTGTAATTTGTGCAGTGAAGGCCTGTTGGTACTGCCTCTGCCTGCCATTTTCCGTTTGGGTACTGAATGTACACCCCAGCCCCTCCATCCTGAACTGCATCTGTGGCTGATCCATCGGTGTATGCCCGTATCCATGCTTCCTGGGGATACTTTCTTCGAGCATGGCCAGTGTCAGGGCTTTCTTGCTCACAGTGCTGTGCTCATCTCTGGTGGTGATGTAGGGTACCGTGGAAGAGATGGTGATGTTTTCTGGCTTACTTTCCCAAGGTGGAAGGTCGCTAGCAGGATTCAGAGCCTCTACCTGCGCAGGCAGCTTTGCCTGGTGTTTTCTCTGCAGTGCTCTCGTCTCCTTCACAAAGCTTGATCTTTTCAGTCTCCCTGAGGTTGGTTGTTTCATCCTAGCGTTCATAGGATGGTCTTTGGAAGACTTGACCTTTGTGGACTGTATCAAGGCTTTGCAATCTCTTCTCATGCGCAGGGGTGGGATGCCTGTTGTCTCTTCCATCTTTTCAATTGGTGTGGATCTCATTGCGCCGGTGATGATACGCAGTGCCTGGTTCTGAACTCTGTCAATGGTCTGCTGGTGTGACTGGGCTGCCGTCAACCATGCATTAGATCCGTACTCAAGGTGTGGTCTCACTGTGCCTTGATATACATTTTTGAGGATCTTTTCATTGGCTCCCCATTGTGTTCCAGCCAGTTTTCTCATGATGTTCAGCTTTCTTCTAGCTTTCGCTTCTGCATTCCAAATGTGCGGCTTCCACGTCAGCCTCTTGTCAAGGGTGACTCCCAGGTATGTCTGTTGGTCTTCATACCGCAGCGGGGTGTTGCCCAGTGTTAGGTTGCCAGCCTTTGCCTTGTTGGAGAGAGAGAAGAGTGTGGCTGATGATTTTTCTGTGTTGATGGTCACACACCAGTTGTTGGTCCAGTCTGTCAGCCTGTCCAGGGCTAGCTGCATCCTGTATGTAGCAGTTGTTGCATACTCTTCTGTGCACCAGAGTACCAGGTCGTCTGCGTACAGGGCTGCGTGTACTCCTTTTGGTAGCTCTGGCACAAGGTTGTTGATGAAAAGTATGAACAGTGTAGGTGACAGGACTCCCCCCTGTGGCACCCCCTGACGCACCAGCACTTTTTGGCCACAGTACCCATCCACTGTCACACGGGCTCTGCGATTGTGCAGGCATGACTTGGTCCACCGGTACATATTCCCTTGGATGCCACTGCGAAGGAGTTTCACAAGGAGACCATCCTTCCACACCTTGTCGAAAGCCTTCTGTAGGTCAATGAAGGCAGCTAATGTCACCTTTTGATCTTGAAAGGCATCTTCTATGACCTGTGCAAGGTGTGTTGTCTGGTCTTCTGTACTCTTGTAGCTTCTGAAGTCAGCTTGCTCTGGCACGATAATGCTCTCAGAGTCCAGGTACCACTGCAGGCGCTTGTTGATGATGCGCTCCATGGTCTTGCACACACAACTTGTCAGGCTGATGGGGCGATAACTCAGGGCTTTGGACTTATTCTTCCCTTTCTTCAAAATTGGGATCATCCTGGCTTCCTTCCAGCACTGGGGTACCTGTCCTCCTCTCCAGCTGTGGTTAAAGATGTCCAGTAGCTTCATTAAGGCAGTGTTGCCAAGGTGTTGTAACATCTCGTTTGAGATGCTGTCTGGACCTGGAGATTTTTTCTTCTTCAGCTGTTTGATGGCCATCTTCAGTTCTGGAAGGGTGATGTCCTTCTTCATTGCATCATGGATGTTCACATCTCTTGTTCTCTCTCTTTCTTCCTGTCTGATTTCTTTCGCAAGCATTCGTGGGACAGTGATGTCACTTTCTTTCGCATAGATCTGTGCAAACATGTTTGCAGCTTTCCTACCAGTCAGTGCTTTCCCTTCTTCTTCCAAGGTGATCTTCTGTTCCCTGGTGCCCTCATCGTTCAACGCCTTGGTCAGTCTCCACAACTTCGTGGTGTCCCTGTCCATGTTTAGTCTTGCAGTCTTCTCTCTCCAACTTCTTCTTGTGCACTCCAACTTCATCTTCAGATACTGGGCCTTACTGTGTTGTAGCTTGATGTTGTTTTCTTGGCTGGGGTTGGTTTCAGCGTCTTCTCTGGCCCTAGTGAGGTTGTCATGTGCTTTCTGAAGATCTGCGGTCCAGTATGGGGTGTAGTTTTTCCGGACCCCTCGAGGTATGGATTCCTTGGCTGCCTTACTGATAATGTCATTAAACTCTCTGACCACATTGTTGATGTTCCTTCCAGACACAGCGAGGTCTTGCATTAGCTCATTTGTTCGGATACTGAACAAGCGCCAGTCTGCCTTTCGGTAGTTCCATCTTGGCCGGTGTGGCGAGCTAGCTGCTGTGCATCCTTTTAGGGTTAGGAGGATAGGGCGGTGGTCACTTCCTCCTAGCTGTGGTCCTACTGTTCTGCTGAGGCACTTATGAACATCTTCAGTGCAAAGCGCCAGGTCCGGTGTAGTGGTGGTGTGCCAGCGGCGAGAGTAGAAGGTAGGTTGGTCCTCAGGGTCATTGGCAAGTATCAGGTGGTTTTCATCTTGCCACTCCTCAATGTCTTCTCCTCTCTTGTCCAGTGTGTCATATCCCCAACTCTGGGACTGGCTGTTGAAGTCACCAGTGATGAGGAATCCACTGTCCGGGACCTGGATAGTGTCGAGGGACAGCAACTTATCATTAGGGCAGTAGTAGTTGACAAGGTCAAGGGTGCTGTCACTGGTGGTTACCTTGACCTGGATGTATTCTGCCTCTTCCATGAATCTCCTGGTTTCGCTGGCATTCAGGTTGTTTCTAACTAGGGTCATAACCCCCCCTTTCTTCCTCCCTTGGCGATCACTTCGGAAGACCTGATATCCTCTGACCTTAAAGGGTTTCCCTTCTTGCAGGTGTGTCTCTTGTATACAGCAGATGTTTATGCTGTTTTCATGCAGAAAGTGCTCTAGTTCTGTTTTCTTGTTGATAACCCCTTCGGCATTCCAGTGCATGATGTTCACATTGGCTTTTTCTTTGTCTCTGGTCTTGTTTTTTCGCTGGCCAGTCGCTCTACTTCCCAGTCCCCTGGCTCCTCGAGACAGTTGGGAAGGTCCTCCAGTCGCTGGGGGTGGGCTCTGAAGAGGCGCAGAGCCCGGTACTGCACCTGCCTGGTGAGACTCCACAGGGCGAGCACCATTCCTCTTGAATCCATCTCCAAGTGTCATATGGCTGTATATGCATGGTACTGTGGTTTATTAGAGTGCGCTGTGCAGCCCAGTACCTCCGTCTTCAGCACTCGGGGTTTCTGTCGGGGTTACCTCACCCTTAGCTCCTGGTCAAAAGGCCTTTCCTGGGAGCACAGGATGGTTTAGTTTTGGAGTATCCTTCTCCTAGATGGATTGCCGACCAAGGCTTATGGGTCCCATCTACTCAGGTTTTTCCTCGGAGTTTTCCTTCTCGAAGGAGATCTGCCAACCAAGGCTATCGAGCATCCCTGCCCGGATTTGTATAGGGTTTACTCCCCTAGCCTTTGCCTCTCCCAAGGCACCCACAAGGCAGTGGGGCTATTTACCCATAGCTGGGGATATGGTTCATAGGCATCAGGGCTTGTCCACACATCGATGGGCCTGCATGCCGCATGTCTGGGGGCCAGATCTCCTCCGAGTCCTCTGTAGTTCAGCCCGAGTCCGTAAGGTGCTCGGTTACCATGAGTCACCACGAGGAGGCACTACATGAGGCTTGTTGTTGGAGAGGCTGTGTACTGGCAGGGAGAGACTGACATGTTCTGCTCCCCTTTTCGCAAAACTGCTAGCCAGCGGTGGGAGCTGAAAGCGAGAGCGACAAGCACAGACGCTACACTACCACACTAGACGCATCACATCAACCATTTGACCCACAGGTATCGTCTCGATGGCAGCCTGTTCAACCTCAGACGACTGCAGGCCCACACGAAAACCCTAGACCAACTGATTCGTGAGCTGCTCTTTGCTGATGACTCTGCCCTCGTTGCACACACAGAGAGAGCCTTGCAGCGCATTACGTCCTGCTTCGCAGATGCCGCTCAGCTCTTTGGACTTGAGGTCAGTCTGAAAAAGACAGAGGTCCTTCATCAGCCGGTACCCAAGGAAGAGCATTGCCCTCCCCACATCACCATCGGCGAGTCCGAACTGAAGTCTGTACACCAGATTACCTACCTTGGCTGCATTATCATGTCAGACGCCAAGCTGGACAAGGAGCTGGACAACAGGCTGGCAAAAGCGAACAGTACTTTCGGGCGACTATTCAAGCGGGTGTGGCACAATCAACAGCTGAGAAAAGGCACCAAGATCAGCGTGTACAGAGCTGTCGTCCTCACCACCCTGCTGTACGGTTCCGAGTCTTGGGCCCTCTACCGCAGCCAACTACGACTCCTCGAACGCTTTCACCAGCGCTGCCTGCGTACCATCCTCAGCATTCACTGGAGTGACTATGTCACCAACGTCGAGGTCCTTGGAACAGGCGGAAACTGTGAGCATCGAGGCTTTGCTGCTGCGGACACAGCTTCGCTGGGCGGGGCACGTCTCCAGGATGGAGGATCATCGCCTACCCAAGATCACTCTGTTCGGCGAGCTCGCCACTGGACACCGAGACAGAGGGGCACCAAAGAAGAGATACAAAGACAGTCTCAAGAAGTCACTTAGTGCCTGCCAAATCCGGCGACCACCGCCATTGGTCTTCGCTTGCTGCGGACCGTGACACTGTGACACTGGCGCTCCACCATTCACAAGGCAGCCGTCTCCTTTGAGGACTCTCGCAGAGCTAACCTTAAAGCTGAGGTGCAATGAGAAAAACCCGCCCAGCGCGTGTTTTAAAAAGACTCTACAGGACCCAGCTTGGGCCCTGCCCCTAAGTGGGTCAAATCGGTTCGTAACACAGTTGACGGAGTTGGCAACTGCGTATCCCGAGCTTGCTCTCGGAAAACGACAGACCACTTCCTGTTGCACGGAAAACATCGCGATTAGCAGATCGGACAACAGCAGACGATTCTGTGACACTTTAAAACTGACCAACAGCCACGGATTTTACGCGTTGGGGACTATGATGGCAGAATGTACGGCTGTACATGCTGTAAGTATGACTCCTGACACTTTGTAGTTGTGAACGAAATTTTTCAACACGTACCTCCAGTCCAATATAGGCTAATATAAATAAATAAAGAAGCATTGTGATGTACAACCAATACAGTAAATTGGATGAGAGAGAGAGAGAGAGAGAGAGAGAGAGAGAGACAATGACAATGATTCTTTATTTTACAACGGTGAAAGTTTTGGTGAAACCATTTTTCGAACTTGCCGTTGCTAATCTACTTTACATATAATGCACAAATCACAAAAATACTATCATTAAATTGGGAAAAACTAAATATATAACTAATAAAAATTGAAATATAAAGTTTTTAAAAAAAGAAATCATTGAAAAGGTGAAAATAAACATAACAAATCTCACACATACACACAATTATAAATTGATTGATTGATTGTACATTGCTTAACGTCCCGACAGCAACAAGGCTTTCTCAGGACGTGCCTGCACTGCTTGTGAAAAAAAAAAAACTATACAGAAAATTGAATGTATGTCGCCAGCCGGTCAAATACGTTAAATAAACCTACAACATGGGGCCTAAATAAAGCTAAGACCATTTAGCAACACACATCCAATATCAAGAGCTACAGGCAGTGCAGACAGTTGGGAGAGTTTTAAATAGACAAATACAGGTGAATGGACCAAAGGTAGACAGAAACACATGCCCCAGAATAGAAAGGAAACCCACCCTGTGGGGCTGACCAGGGTGACCCTGGGAACTAAAAAGTACCTAACCCCACCCAAGTCCCCCAGGGCAGACCCGGGTGGGGGACAATTATAAAGGTATAAATCTTCATACATACATTCATAAACACAAGCACAACACACACACACACACACACACGCACACGCACACGCACACGCACACGCACACACACACACACACACACACACACACACACACACACACACACACACACACAATACATGCAGCATTAGCATCTTGTATTAACTGAAGATATAACTAAATTGAAGAGTTAGAAAGGGGAAAATCGTACACTGCAAGTGCAGGTTGCTGTGAAAATCTTACGATGCTGAGGTGAGGTACTTGAAGAGAGCGGTTTTAAAAGACGAAAGCGTTGTTGATGTTGTAACATGTTTGGGCAATGTGTTCCACATGCTAGCACCTGAGAACGCTAAACTTGTCTTATAGAGATCGATTCTAGGTCGTGGCACAGTAATGGACTGCCTTGATCTGGAGTATGTTGATGCCGGGAGGAAAAACATTTTTTTTTTATATACTCGGGGAGTCTGTTATTCAATACTTTGAACATCGTTATTCCCTTATTGTATAATAAATGTTTTTTCAAGGGGAGAATTTCTAAGGTTTTCAGTTTATTATCCGTTGTTGAGTTAGGGTCTGAAAGGATAAGCTTCGCGGCTCTACGATGAAGAGAGTTTAGTCTCTTTAACTGGACCTCGCTTGCGCCATCCCACACCGTAGAAGCATAATCTATATGTGACCTGATGTGGGCGTTGAAGAACAGTTTTCGTGTTTCTACATTAGCTATATGTTTTAACTTGGATAAAATAAACAGTTTCTTTGATATTGTTTTACATATATTACTAAGATGGCATTGCCATTTAAACTGGTTATCTACAGTAACGCCGAGAAGACGATGTTCCGTTACCTGGCTGATAGATTTGCCTTGAAGGGACAAGCTGAGTGAGAGAGTGCCGAGCTGGTGCTTTTGGCGGGTACTTACAACCATACATTCAGTCTTTGCAGGGTTTAAGATCATGGAATTGTTACTGCACCAGCTGTTAATGTCCTGTAATGTGTTTTGTAGGCGCGTGTCAATTACTGACAAATCCTTATCGGGAGTGTGTATCGCAGCATCATCAGCGAACATATCGCATGCAACACTATCATCACTAATTGTGAGTGGAAGGTCGTTAATGAATAAACAGAATAAAAGAGGGCCTAAAATAGAGCCCTGGGGCACGCCATGCTTTACTTTGCAGTGACTAGAATATGTACCATTAAGGAGAACTTTTTGTCTTCTGTTTTCTAGGTAGGATTTGAAAAACCCGGCTGCGCTTTTAGTATATAAGGATATTTTCTTTATAAGTATGTCATGGTTCACCATGTCAAAGGCTTTCCGGAAGTCTAAGAAAACTACACCTGTTAGTTTGGAATCATTAATAGATGATAACCAGGTATCTGCCATCCTTATCAAGGCAGTGTGACAGGAATGGTTTGGTCTGAAGCCTGACTGCAGTGAATGGATGAGATTTTGGTTTTCTAAGTATTCAGATAGATGCTTATGGATGTGCCGCTCTAAAGGCTTCGACAAAACAGGTAATAGTGATATGGGGCGAAAGTTGTTGATTTCACTCAGATCTTTTGATTTTGGTAGGGGGATCACTTTCGCGTCTTTAAATGCGTCCGGAAAAGAGTTTTGGTTTATACAGAGATTGTAAATATATGTAATACTTTCGTCAATATATGGAAGAGATATTTTGAGTATTTTTGAGCTGATCTCATCAGGCCCGGATGACTTTTTATTTTCCATCGAGGAAATTAATTTACCCACTTCGTGGACTGCTATAGGCGGTATCGTGAATGGTTCTTTGTCCGTATTTTCCCGGTTACAGTGGTGTACTAGCACGTTTGGACAAACATACTCACATGAGTTAGTTCCTGGTGGGATTAACGATTCGGCTATAGAGGTAAAGTGGTCATTAAACCTATTTGCAGTGAGGTGGGGTGATAAAGGCGCACTATTTTTATTTGTACCTCTAGTTACTAAATTAATGGCACGCCATACAGTAGATGAGTCTGTGCTTTGCTTAACTACTTTATCGAAAAGAGATCTCTTTGCATTTAAAACCATATATTTAACACGATTACGCTGTGTTTTGTATTCAGTAAACCGCTTCTCGCTTCTCAGCTGGTCTCTAATTTCCATTGCCTCGATTATATCCGCAGTCAGCCATGGTGGAACGGTAGCGTATTTCACTCTTTTGTGTCTCAGAGGCGCGTGTTTGTTCAGCACACCAAGAAAAATCTGGCACCAGGTATCTAATGCTTTATTTGGGTCACTATCGTTATACACGTCGATGAATCGTGCTGTGGCTAAATCAGCCAAGAAAACACTTTCATTAAAGTTTTTAAACGATCTGTAAGTTATGCAAGTGTGGACTTGCTTTTTTAGCTTTGGAAGTTTTGACAGCCATGTGCAGCTAACCGGATAGTGGTCACTTACACTAAGACTATTTACTTGAGTGTTGCTAACTGCTTGAGGTTTGTTGGTATAAATATGGTCTATAATAGTGGCTGATGATGGCGTAATTCTGGTGGGTGATGTTACCAATTGGTGAAGACCGACAAGGGTAGTAGTACATTCCCATGATGGATGGGGTTTAAGAAAGTCAATATTAAAATCTCCAAGAAGGAGAACATCTTTGTTGTGAATGTCTGTTTTATCAATCATGTGTAAAAAGCTATCGTACCACTCAGCGGGGTTTCGATACAGAAACCCAACAAGTAAGGGCGGGGATTTAGAGTTTTTGATTTCTACCCAAATACATTCTACATGACCAGTTTCTAGGTCTTGTCGCCTGCGGGTTATGTGTAAAATGGATTGATGGATATATACCGCTACACCTGTCTCACCCTGTACTGACGGGTCTCTCCTGATAATAGAATAATTCGGGATGGCGATGGCTTCATCACTGATGTGGGCGGCCAAACGAGTCTCAGTTAAACCGAATAGATGGAAATAGTTGGGGGTATTAACATAAACACAGACATCCTGAACTTTGTTTGCCAGGTGGTAGATATTTAGGTGACCGATACGAAATTGTTGGCCTTTTTTCGAGGGTCTGTTCATAGTTGTATAAATCATGTTCAGATAATAAGGTAAAAAACCAGGAAACAAAACTAGGGTACAGGATACAAATAGTAGAAGGTTACGCAGTTAAACCAGGAAAGAAATTACATGTACAAGTAAAATATCAGATGAAACAAATAAAGACTAATAAGATAAAGAACCAGGGGACAAAACTAAGGTACAGGATACAAATAGAAGGTTACGCAGTTAAACCAGGAAAGAGATTACATGTACAAGTAAAATATCAGAGAAAACAAATAAAGACTTATTCGACTTTAGTCTCAGTACGTCAGCTGAACGGCGGTTCACGCCAGAAACCGTGTATTACAGCACACGCAAAGAACACAAAAACAAAAGCTTGCAGTAAAGAATAAGAAACGACAAGTGTACGATCTCAGAAAAAACCCGCTATAAAGAAAGCGTTTATGTCAGAATTCGTGTGTATCGAAGTCCTTATGTTATAACAACACACTCGCTTTTCATTGAAAATGTAGGACAGGCGATAATCTCAGTCACCTGAGAACTTAAGTAAGGTTACTAGTCAAAAGAATTCAGTGGCACGCAATGATCGTGCACGGTGAGTCGGGTGTTCCGACTGTCCGACAAAGCGGATTCCGGTCATTAATAACAAATCACGTTACACGGATAGTTTACAGTTTGTTCACTGTACTAGAAACACTGTTTCACAGAGCAGTATCGCATTAATGATCAGATGTGGTCATCGTTTATGTGTCTCTGTCATCAGATGTGGTCATCGAAAAATCGGTTAATCCATAGTAACTGTGACAACCATCAGCAGCTAACCTGAGTAAGTCGTCGCCGAGTTTATGCCAATTTAACAAGCAAAGTTGATGACACCTTCACGCAAACTCATACCATCACACACACACACACACACACACACACACACACACACACACACACACACACACACACGCGCGCGCGCGCGCGCGCGACCCACTGGTTTGTACACACATACCCTTTTTACTTCCAGCGCCAAGTCGGTAGGAGCGACTGATTGACCCTGAAAGCAGAAAGGCAATTTCCGACCAGTTGTGCGCCCTGCAGGGCGAAAACTGATCAGACAAAACTTTAGAGCAGTAAACGTCACTCATCGCTCCCCGTGTGTACACAGCGCAGAGATGTGATTCTAAAGCCTGTGCAGCTTGGCCCTGGAAGTAAAAGAGGTAGCGGGATGTCCTTCAGACAAACGGCCTAAGAAACTGCGCCAGCAACTGGAGCAGGTGTTGGGGATCCAGGGTCGTCTTGGTCTCCGCTCCCTGACTGGAACCAAGCGTTGGTGGGAGGTGCGGCCACTGGAGTTCTTGCTGGCACTAGTAGCGGGAAATCTGAAGAGAGGAGCTGGGGGACTTGGAGATTTTGTCGCCCCAACACGTTGCTCGATGGCGGTTGGCTAAGCAGGCTGGTCGACGTTTGGCGTGTGGTTGGCGAGGACTGCAGGCGGCCCGGGGCGGCAGACATTAAGTGCTGCGATCCGCCACGGGTTGATGGCGAGTCCCCTTGCTGCCCGCTCTCGCCACGTGACCCGTTACGGTTGATAAGTGGGTTGGACCCGCCCCGTTGACTGTGCCCCCCGGCGTCTCTCTCAGTTGGTGGTGGGGGCCACGGGGAGGGTCGCCGTAACGGATCTTGAGAGCGATCAGCTTAGTGCCCTCGTCACTAGGGTGGGTCATGGTGTTTTCACGCCTGTACATGACCTGCTTGGGGGCGCCGTTTTTGGTCAGGAAGGTAGAGGTATGGTCAACAAACTGAGTGTTTGTTTGTTGACAGGCCTGTTTTAGGTTGAAGTTGGACAGGCGCGCAGGTCGTGACAGGGCGTGGTGACTGCTGAAGGGAGGGATGATGGAAGAAGCCTGGATCGTAGCACGTGGGAAGGCGGCGAGAGAGAGAGAGAGAGAGAGAGAGAGAGAGAGAGAGAGAGAGAGAGAGAGAGAGAGAGAGAGAGAGAGAGAGAGAGAGAGAGAGAGAGAGAGAGAGAGAGAGAGAGACTCAAGACTCAAGACTCAAGAAGTTTATTGTGGCAGACCTTCTGGTCCATTCACAAGGGGAGGTGGGGGAAGGGATTATACAAAGCTTCACAAACATGGACAATGCTTGTAAACATATTTTCCAAACATGGTAGTCCATGTTTAGTCTATACTTGAAAAATACAAACTGTTTACTTGAAATGTCAGTATCAATGAAATAAACAATTCATAACAGTTTTGGCGATGGCTACAGTCTCTGAAAACTTCAGCACAACCGGCGTCCACCTAACCCATGTAATGTCGAAGAAAGGCCCGAATGATTTTCAATTCCATTTCAGCACGCTCACACACCTCCTTATAGCGAACACGGTTGATTGGCGCCCAGCGTCGGAGATCGCTGATGGCTTTATTCTCTTCTTCATTTAGTTCACCTGACAGTCGTTTGAAAAACCAGTGATCAACATGTTCGTTTCTGTTGTCAAACAACAAAACTACATCGTCACTCTCACACACGAACATTTCCTTCTCGAAACGAGTGTCAAGCACAATTTTCTTAAATTCCACATTTCTCTGTCTGTCCCTCAAACGCCTCTGCAGTCTTCTGTCCACTGCCCCGATGTATTGTTTTATTTGTTCCAAGTCATAACCTGTCTTTTCCAAGTCTATTTCTGTCGATCCAGCATCCAGCTCTTCCGTTTCAATGGCTTGTAGGTCATCTGTCAGCTGTGTTGTCACGCTTTCTGTGTTGTTCTGTCTATTCGCCCTTGTGATGCAGGGATCGTTGTTTTCCGTGTGAGTTTCACGTGGGGGGCGACCAATACCACACGGTGTGTTGTCGGTTTGTAGGTCAACGCGTTCAGTAATTGTGTCATTGTTTATTTGCTTCTCTGGTGGTGTTGGAATAAAAGAGAGAGAGAGAGAGAGAGAGAGAGAGAGAGAGAGAGAGAGAGAGAGAGAGAGAGAGAGAGAGAGAGAGAGAGAGAGAGAGAGAGAGAGAGAGAGAGAATCGACTGTTTACATAGATGCCAAAAGATACAAGGTCGCCATGGGTCGAGCTGAATTTTAGTAGCTGCCCTTCGTATGGAGAATTTTTTTCGCTGTAGGCCACTCCAGATGAAAAGATATAACAACAAACACAAAACGACAAATAACCCCTCCTTCCTCACCCTTCCGATATCGAATAAAGCTTCAGGCTGTGCTGTGTAACTTACGGATAGCTCGGCCTGGTCCATATCCAGTGTGCGTCCAGCCAAGACACAAAATGGCCTGCTCTGTCCGTCGGGTGGTCGAGTGTCGTCTGCTACTGTTGCTGTCAGTAGAAATATCGCTGGTTTAGATCAGTGATCGCGGTGCCCACTCCGCGCTGCATACAGGAAGTGGCCTGTCTTTTTCACGGGAGTTTTGCCAGCACGACAAACGCAGTTGAAAACTGAGTCAACTGAGTTCCAAACCGGTTTGCCGAAGTTAGCCGAACGTTCACGACAGGGCCCTCGCTGGGTCCTGCAAAGTTTTTTTAAAACACGTGCGGGGCGGAGTTTTTTTGACTGTTTCTCAGCTTTAAGGACAAGCGGCTCAGAAGAAAAAAACAGAGTTGTCGTAACTCAGAACCCTGACCAGACCTTCCCCTGCAGCCACTGCGGTAGAACCTGCCTGTCCCGGATTGGCCTCCGCAACTACACGAAAATGCCTGCAGACGACGTGGGCAAGCCCTATAGAATCTTCGTTCGTGAAGTCTAGCCAAGAGACTTTTAGTCACCCTGACGCACGTATTTGTCACACAGACCGATGGCCCGAAAATAATAAGTTGGGCCTTGAGTCCTCACATACACTTTTTGCCAGACAACGGACAAGAGAGACTGGAAAAACAGATACCTTGTCGAGTTCACTCCCCTCGCTCGGCTTACTTAACTTGTGGTAAATAGACAGTTTTTTTTTTTTTTCATGCATCAAAATGGCGGCTAGCGGCGACCACAACACTACAAATGCTACAGGCAATATCGCACCTATTACACAAATTCCAGGTGTTCAGTCAATTTCAGCACATCAGCAAGAGAGATCAGCAGGTGTACCTCTTAGTGACTTCGTGCTTCAGTTGGAAGATTACGCACCGACGGTAAATTTTTGTCAGAGTTCTGCCCAGCGCGTGTTGCGTTGTACAGTACTAGTACTATTCGTGTAATTCGAATGCACAAATGTTTCTTTCCTCGGACATTTGTATGAAAATAAGCAACATAGAATGATAGATAAGTAGATATATGATAGTTGAATTATAAAAGTATTGCATTATTTAAGTTAAAGCGATCTGCTTTATGCCGTGTTTTGCTTGGATTTGTTGGATTGCTAAGTAAAATTCACAGATCTATCCGATACAATATGTTCCCCGTCAAAATTGCCTCTATTAAGAGCTTTTCAACCCTGCTTTTCCACAATCCGTGTGAGCAGGCATACGTAGCAGAGGTTTTGTGCTGTCCCAAGTGTAATTTTGTTGAACTCATGTGTGCATTTTCAGTTTCATTTTTTTATGACATTCAAAATAGAAAATTTAGCCCTTGTGTGCAGCATTGCAGGACTTACTAAGATTAACAAAATTTATAAAAGAGATATTGCGAATATTAACCCTTTATTGCATGGAGCAGGTCTCTTTAACATCCTCTGTCGCTTCACACATTTCAGTATTTTTGGAGCGTTTTTTTCTTCTTCCCCGCTGAGTCCAGTAGGCCTAAGATTAGAGTAAGAATAAACTTTAAACTATTTCCTGATCTTTTAGATGATCTATACAGACTTTCTGCGAAGGACATTGTAGACAGCATGCAGGGCTTCTGTTTTCACAACAGGTTAAACTTTAAGGGGTCTGTAAACCCCCAGATATAAATTTTAGAGGGTATACAGACCCCCACTCTGAACATAATAAACGGTCCGCAAATTTATTTCAGAAAAACTGCATCATGCGTATGTTTTTTCTTTAATAAATTAACTCATTTCGCTCTCTCCTCTTTAAATTTGTTGTGACAGTGTGTGTGTGTGTGTTTTTCATGATACTGATTTTTTAACTGTTGAGTTATCGTGCAAAAGCCTGTCTCCCTCTCCGTCTCTTTAAGGACAGATTGTAAGAAAGGCCTGCGCGCCTAATATCTCAATCCTTGGAAAAGAAAGTTGCGTTCATTCGTTCGTTCTCTCACAGAAAAACACATAACTAATGATCATTTGATAATGTATTGTAACGGAGTTAGTTATTTAGGTTTAACGCCGAGCAGGCAACATAGGCCATCTCACGGCGGGTATTGTAAGATTGTAACAGAGAATATAGCCTTTTCTGCTGAATGCAGATCATGCTATTGACAACCAAAGTCTGACTTGCCTCTCTCTCTCCTCTCCCTCCTCGCGTGCGTGCATGCTGTGTGTATGTGTGTGTGTGCCGGCGTGAGAGAGAGAGAGAGAGAGAGAGAGATAGCACCTGCATACATATTTGCCCTTGCTGTATGAACTTTAATGTACTTAATGATTTTTTGTTTATTTGCTTTACTTTGCATTTTTACTCATGTTATATTTTTGTGCGTACGCGTGTGCGGGTAGGTATATCTGGTGTGCGTGTTCGAGAGCGTGTGTTTGTTTTGTGCGTGAGTGCGTGCGTGTGTAAGTGTGTGTGTGCGTGTGTGTGTGTGTGTGTGTGAGAGAGAGAGAGAGTGTTCGTGCTTGTGTGCATGCGTAATTGAGGTGTGCATGAGTGTGTGTGTGTGTGTGTGTGTGTGTGTGTGTGTGTGTGCGAGCGTGTGTGTGTGTGCGAGCGTGCATGCGCGAGTTGTGATGTGCATGCGTGCGTACCTGAGTGCGTGTGGGTATGTGTGTGTGTATGTATGTGCGTGCGTGGTGCGAGCGTGAGCGAATGCATGCATGCAGCAGTGTGCGGTATGTGTATGTTTACATGTCTATGTCACTTATGTAGTAGATGTAGCAACGGCAAGTTTGAAAACTGGTCCTGTTACCAATAACTTCTACCGTTGGAAAATAAAGGTTCATTGTTCATTGTTCTCTCTGTGTGAACTAATGTACCTAAAACTAAAAGTTGGTTTCAACCCATTTCACCCGAAAGACGTATTTCTCCAATTTTATAGCTTTTGCCTAATACCTGTGTACCAGAAGATGGATCGAGTCATCGACCAACATAAAAAAAACTGACAAACTTATTTCTGTTCAAATTTATGGACTTGCTTTTTGAGTTCGCCTCCATGCACATTGCGCATGTCATCCGTGTGCCATCATGCTTTAGCCATGGAAATACACGCAGCCATGAACTCTGAAAACTGTGAGTCGCAGCGGAAGTGCCACACACGGCCCAGGGGTATCATTTCTGGTACTGTCGCTTGTCCATGGAGATGGCGGTGTCGAAGTGCAACTTTCTTCTAAGCGATTATCAAGATCAGACGGTGCCGGATTGAAGAATCCGAAGCATTCCAGCTTCCTTTGTTTTTTCTCTGCCATTTACAAGTACAACTTAGTTCAAGATCGAAAGTGAAATGCACGCTGCGGTATCCCATAATATTATAGTATGAATGGTGACGTAACAGCAAGTAACGCGTTCAACATGTAGCGCACACTTTGTAATAACATGCTGACACCACACGTAAACTAACAGTTTGCCCGTCCAGTTACACTCGCACGGACCCCGGAGTCGGGGTGATTCTAAATGCAGCCGCGACGCGAGCGGCCAAACAAACCAACTCGTCACTAAAAATAGAATGACTGTCACCTAACCTCTGTTAGGTTACGCACGGTGGCGCAAGGATGATGCGTCTGACTACCTCTTAGTTACATTTTCAGTACGAGATTTTGAGTTTTAATGCGTCATAGACGCTGAAACGCACTAAAACGGAAGCCCTGGCATGAAAAAAAATTTGTCATGGGAGCTTGACAGCACGTTACATACTTTTTGCCTTGATTGGAATAATTACATCATTACTGATCACTGACTGCACGTGTACAAGAGTACATTTTATAAACGTCACACACACTTATAAACATCACACACACACACAGAGATGATGGACGTGTGTGCACAGAGATGTGGGGGTGGGTGGAGTTCAGTCATTAATGCTGGTCTTTTTGCTACGTCCCACACATCATTGGAAAACTTTCCCAGGCCCAGCGAGGGTTCTGATATACATTGCCGCTAAGTCGGTCAACTCCAGGCCTATATAAGGCATACACATGTAGTCATATCTAGTGCACACAGAACGTATGATGCTGATGAATAACTGGACGACACAATATATGACAGCCATACTCCCTGTGCACCTTTGGAATAGTGCTTTTTACAACTGCTGTTGGGGAATACAGGTGCAGGCAGTGTGGAAATGTTCCGGATGGTTATTTGTCAGTTTTATATTTGCAGGATTAGTCACGGTTCCAGTATACTCCTCCGTAAAGCTGATAGGAGTTCCCTTGTGACTCCAGAAGTACAGTGTATCCCATGTTCTGTCCATGGTGTGTGGTACTAGACTGGACTGTACAGATGCTGTGTGCCATGTATATGATAAGCCCCTTGCGGACAGAGTTAAAACTCTGCAAAATCAGTTTGTGAGCTCAGGGCCGTAGCTGGGTATTTTAAAAACACATGCGGGGTGGAACAAAAAGACTGAATCTCAGCTTTAAACAACCCTTCACAGATCACAGCATTGTGAACATTTATGTGTGTGGGCATGAAAACATCCTCTAATTTCTTAAATTGACGAAGTTTGTTTGTTGATTTTTTATGTTTTTGGTGGGGGGGGGGGGGGGGGGGGGGGGATGCAGGGGGGTTGCAAAGTGTGTCCGTCCTGGTGATGAGCGTCCTTCCATTATTTTCATCCCTGATATTGAACAATTTATCCATCAGATATTATATCTAAAGCAATGTGGATCATACATGTATCACATTCAGAATACATACCATAACCACAGTTTGTTTGGTACCAGTAGTGCAGTAGGCATTGCAATTTTTGTTGATGTTGTTGTGTTTTATAACAAGTGGCAAGACATACATGTATCACATTCAGAATACATACCATAACCACAGTTTGTTTGGTACCGGTAGGCATTGCAATCTTTGTTGATGTTGTTTTGTGTTTTATAACAACGTGTTAAACAATTGGCAAGACATTCACAACTCACAACTTTATGAAAGTTTATCTTTCAAAAATTAAAGGCAGATGGCAATAAACAGTATCTGAATTATCTTACAAGTTACATTCTGATGATAAAGTCAGATACTTTTTATCTTACAATTTGTGGGTTTGAATTTTGTTTAAATCTTGGATGCTGTGTGTATGATCAATCATGTGTGCTTTATTTTCAGATACCTGATTCTGTGACTTCATTCTACCTCAACAGAGCTGGGTTTGAAACTTCAGATCCGAGAATGTTAGCTGGTCTTCTGTTTTGATTAATTAATGTTATCTGCTTTATCCTTCCTGAACACAGTGACGATTATTTTATTTCTTTCAGGTTTTTTTCCCCTTCAGATTAGCATTTAGATTAATCATTAACTCTTTCCCATCGAAAAGTTTCAGGTTTAGTGTTAGCCCAAACAAACCCTTAGCCATCAAAACGCTTACATTATAGCGTTGTGCTTGTTGCCATCTATAGACGAGTCGCTAGTATTCTAGGGTTGGGTTTTTACAAAAATCGCATGACACACAGCTATCGGTCTAAGGGAAGCAACCACTATAATATGTTTCACAAACATTTCTAAAATATCTGAAAGTGAATGCCCTTGTCAGAGGGTGTCGGAACAAGGCCAAAGTAGCCGACAATGTGCCTTGGATCGTCTCCGATGATGAGCTTGTTCGATCCTCATGAGCGCGGTTTCAACAGTGATTTTTACCTCGTAAAATTGTGATTCAGGAAGGGACAGATCTCTTGTGTGATTTCTTTGCTTGTGGAATACATTTTTCTGCCATGTTGGTGAGTAAATCTGGGTTTTCGTTGCATGTGCTTACACTTTTGCAACCAAAACCATGTTTCTCAACTTGTGCTCCGCCATGTTTGTTCTGTTGCATAATAATCAAATGGGTTCGACTTCCCACTAAACTGATGCACAAACACGCGCATTTTTGAAAAGTACTTTTAATGCTGTTTCCAATGATACCCAATTTATCTATGGTTGTTAGCTTGGAAGGCTGTGAAAATTAATTCAGTCTACCCCAAAAATGTACGTCACCATGGAACACGTGCTTTTTCCTGCTACGTCTGCAGGGAACTGACCCGCTGAAAATGTTACGATGGGAAAGAGTTAAAAACATTGCATTGCAACTTGATTGGCAGCCCTTTATATTCACAGGTCAGGAGCTGATATTTGATAATATTATTTAATCAGTTAATGGTACATCAGTGTTGTACAAAATTAGATTTCACCTGATTGTGCAGCATTTACCCTTTGGCTGTTGGTAGCGGTTTTAGTTACGATGATTAATGCAGGAAATGGCGAATGCAAATTTCCTAGCAGACACACGCAAATCTGGGCAACACAAATTTGTGGACCCAGATTTCACTTCGATAGTAGTCCAGTTAGAGCTACTCTTAGAACATTTGGTCTTCCCTGCTACCACAAAGTACCAGGCTTGTGTGCACTAAACACCAGCTTAAACTTTAACCATCACTGTGCTTCCTGGGTCCAGGAGGACCCAGAAGAGTGTTTAATTGCAAATATTTCATAAACTACTGGGAATATTTCAGCGAAATTTAAAAAATGCTCCAAGCTCATAAAAGACTACATTTTACAAAAATATGCCTACACACAAACGGTGGCGTGGGTCATGCAGGACTCATACTTTTTAAAGAATGGGTACTGTGAAAATTCCTGTCCGGATGATGTTGGTCCTCAGTTTGTGAAGAGTCAAAGATGAGATAATTGCATCTCACCAAAATTTGTCCTGTTTGTTTGTTTTTTAATTTTATTTTGGAATGGTGTCAAAGTCCATGCAAAATTGACCGGCAGTTTCAGTTCAGTTTCTTGGAAATGGTGAACTGTCACCTGTAGTTTTGGGGGGAAACAGAGAAGTTTCAGACCATTTTCTCTCTGTCATGATGACTAAAAGTACAACTACAAGGATGCTTCCGGTGATGTGTACTATAGTGTAAAAAGTAGAAGTCCTGTAGGACCCACATCGGGACAGGGATAACCAGTTAAATCACTATTTGAAAAATATGGCTTCTATAGGAATCACATCCTCAGGACAGGGATAGCCATTTAAATCACTCTGAAAATATGGGTCATGTAGAACCCACATCATCATTTGTGTGTAGTCCATGATCCAAAGCATGATCCGGTGAAGGTTAACTGGTACATGTGCTCTGACATAATTCAAACTACAGCATTATTGTGTATAATGCTGGTAGATCTTTGTCCTCAGATTTGTTGCAGTCATGATTCTTAATTGAAACTCCCACAACTAAATCACTAACATTGACTTCTATGCTACAGAATGGAAGTCATTTAATTCGGGGAGTTTAGGAGTTACTTAAACTATATCATACTGAGGCTAAAAGCTTCAAATTTGTACACTGCCATATATGCATGCTACATTATTACTATAGTACTTACAGATAAGGATATAGACCAGTGGCTTTAGTTCAAGGATGGTGCCAGAATAGCTTGGTGCCTAGTCTAGAGGCGCCAAGCTATTCTGGCACTACCCCTGAACTATTTTAGTCAAGCTTATTTCACACACTGGTGTATTCTGAATGATAAGGGTTAAGTTGTTTGTGTTATTTTCTATTTTGTTGTGCAGAATCCGCCTAATATCACTGGCCTCACAGAAGTTTGTGTCAGACATTGCGAATGACGCTTTGCAGCATTGTAAGATGAGAGCATCAGGGCAGAGCTCAAAGAAACAGGGAAAGGTGAACCATCTTTCTCTCTCTCTACCTCTCTCTTTTTGACAAGATTAGCTCAATGGTAAAAGCTGTAATATGTAAGGAAATGACAAAGTCGTCTCTTGAATCTGTGTAAGGAAACCCCGTTTTATGCGTTGTAAATTCAATTTTAAATGACATGTCATACCGTTTTAAACTTTTTAAGTTTAGGAAGGAGTGCAGGGGTCATGTTTAATGCGTTTTGTGGTTGTTGCAATTATCGTGTATTTTTGGGAGGTGTTGCATCTTTTGACCACAAGAAACTGTCTTTTTGTGTATGTGGCCAGTGTTCTTACATGCCAGCTACACACTGTTCAGTCACCATTGTGATGCGGACAGATGGTGGCTGGGTTGGGGTGACTGAGCACAGGAAAGCATGTACAATGGGATTAACCCATGTATTATGTTGCGTCCCCGGCATGTTTAACCCCTTCGCTACCAGTGGACGCAAAGTCATGTCCATGACAGCAGCGCAGTGCTGAATAATCCCATAGATCCAGGGAACATGAAAATGAGTGTGGTGAGCAAGAGGCAAAGAACCTCATGAGCCCCTGCGACTGCAGGGGCTCATGAGGTTCTTTGCCTCTTGCAGTTGAGTGTGTTCACATTTTTCCTGCAGTGAAGGGGTTACGTGACTGTGATATATATAATTATATTCTTCTGTGTGCAGGACAAAAAGTTTACCTTGACGATGGAGGACTTGACCCCTGCCATGGCTGAGTATGGAATCAACGTGAAGAAACCGTTCTACTTCATCTGATGACCTCCCTTGTATCAGATCCTTTATTCCACCACTTCGTCTGCCAGTTGCAGGAGATGGATGGACCGTGAATGCTCAAACCTCAAGGGTGCTGCCTGATTTAGGGCTCCCGTTTTCGCAACAGTTTAATGTGTCTGTATATACATCAAGGCGGAAATTTTAGAGGGTGCGCAGACCTATTCTGAGCTTTAAAGGGTGCAAAAGAATTGAATGGTAACTAGTAATACTGAATCGTTAGCATGTTATTTAAATACATGAAAAATAATGCGTCTCGGATGCAAATGGGCTCAATTTCGTTGCGTCTGCCTACCCCTTTGTCACATTTTCAGTACATGATTTTATAGCACAGAAACGGAAGCCCTGCAATTGGTTTGGGGTCAGATAGGTGCCATTCCAAATTAATCAGGTGTACCCTTGAGCTGTCTAGGTTGATTTGTCTCCCTTGGCTTGTTCATACACAATTAGGACTTTGCAAACTTCCTTTTTGAAGAAAAACAACCAAGCAAACTTGGATAATCAATTGTTACTGACTGCATGCAAGGTCCCTTATGTGTTGGTGCCTTTAACTTGAGTGGCTACTGAAGTCTCTCGGCAGTTTGTGGTCAGCAGTTTAAATTATTTATCTGCATCAAAAGTGCAATTAGTGTCCAAAATTAACAGTAAACACACAAATAGTACAACTGGAATTACTTCCTGTCCGGGTCAGCCTCGTATAGGTCATCTTTCGCATGGGTGCTGATAAGTTGTTGCAAAGGGGGAATGGATACTTGTCATATGTAAAGTATTTTATTGACATAGATTGTCCTTGTACATAATTTTCAGTGTTAGTTTTATCAAAGGTCTGAATTGTTCCGCCGTTTCGAGGATTTCCTCGGTAATCTCGCCGATTTTCCGCTCCTCAAACTACTATTTACTATACTACTACTACTGTTTCCGTGTATAATTCCTTGCGCCTTTTTAATTTCCGCTTTTTTTTTCAAAGTCAATTCAGACCTTTGTTTTATGTTTAAACACAACATAGCCTCATGTTGGAAGGCAAACAATGTTTCTGCATCGACTGCATCATTAGTTTTTCAGTGGCCTATAAAAAGACCTATCACAATTTCATGTGACCATGAATATGGATACACCTTATGTTTAATTAATGTAATTGCATAACCCATCATAATTTCAGTACAAACTGCGTTTGACCAAGGGGGCATCCTGGAGGATGTTGAGGTTTCAGGGAACACTTTGTTGATACGGTGAATCAGTTTGTTCAAGGCAGGATCACTTTGCTCAACAAGGCCAAGCTACACTCCACCCAACCCTTCAGAAAAATCACACTAAAGGCACCACAGCATGGGACAGATCAGCTGTGGCAGTTCAAGGATAGTGCCAGATTAGCTTGGCACCTTTTAAGGCTGTCACAGCTGGTCTTTCTAATCTGGTTAACAGTCTTTACAGACCACCTCCCATAGTTAAGGAAATCATGATAGCATGCAAGATTTCATGAGGGAGAAGAAAGTCCAGTTCATGCAGGTGTAGGATGTTCACTTTATTGAGACTAAGATTGTATGTACTTTATCGAAGCAGAATGCATCGCGTGCCTCGAACAGTGCACTGTGCGAGATGGCAGCATTGCTTGAATTTTTTGTCACTGCTTTATTTTGTTTGATACCTGTAGCCAAGTGTGTGTGCTGTGAGAAGGAGAAGTAAGAGCTGCATGTGATGGAAGATTTAGGCTGTGTGTGTGATTTTATGTGTGAAGTCAAAGTGTGTGTAGCTAAATACACACCAGGTGGTATTTTGTCATTGTTGCATACCCTTTCACTCTCACTGTCACATGAACATCATTACATGAGCGCACATGTATTTTGATTAGCGGGATCTGCTAACTATGTACACTGTATTTGGATTCACTCTTCAAAGATAAACTTCAGTTATCGTTGAAGTACAAGTACATCTACATTCAGGGTTAGATAAGAAATACAGTATGGGAGATCAAATACACAGGGAATAATTTGAGAAAGCTGTTGTATAGCCATTTTTAACTTTGCAACACAGACTGTTTCCCACTTAACCCTTTGGCTGTCAGCGGCTTTATCGCGACACAAGCTGCTACTGACAGCCAAAGGGTTAAAATGTAAACAAGTGTTCTCTAACCCATTCAGCCCTGACGCACTACAGCAGGAGATGGGTCGACCATGATAATTCAAGGGTAGTGCCAGATTAGCTTGGCGCCTGTTGGTGCCAAGCTAATCTGGCACTACCCTTGAATTATCATGATCCATCTATCTCCTGCAACAGGTGCATAGTCGTTAGATGACGCCTCCAAAATTTGGAAATACGTGCGTCGGGCTGCATGAGTTAAATGTACTGACCGACTTGCTTTCTCTACACTGCATTCTATACATTAAAGGTTTTCAATTAAGTGCATGATAAAAAGGCACTGCATTTTAGTTTGGTATGGTTTCAGTTAGCATACTAGAGATTGGAGGAAAAGAACTTTGTGAAAATAAATTGAGCAGAAATAAATGTAAAAGTCAATGAAACTTTTGTTTTTTTGTGTGTTGAGTGTACATATTTATGTACACGTGTGTGTGTGTATACCTTAAATGTGTAAATGTTCACCAAGTTATGTTGTAGAACATTATAACCATGTAATTAGACACACTTTTTTTAAAGCCATTTTGTGCACCATTATCAACAGACATGACAAGAAAATTGTAAAATGAGTTAATAAGAACTATTAACTTTTTATTTCCTGGAGAACTCAAGTTCACTTTAAATAAATGAGATCAGCACATATATATTCGATTATCTAGTTTGAACAGGTAGTACAATCATCCGTGCGTGTGTATTTTGGTAAAACTGTTGCGCAATAGTCATTTGGCTGGATTTTAATGTGAATTGCTCCCTCGTATGCTTATTAGCATTAGAAGGGACAGTAAACTGGAATGTGAATTGCATTTACAGTCTCACCAGCTCTCGGAGCTCGATGACTTCTCCCGTCTGAAATTGAGCCGTTAGATCTTGACGCCGGAGAACTGTTAAGCCCCTCAGAGGGAAGTGGCTCCTGAGCCTATTGGAGATGGCTAACAAAATGCTAATTCAGTGCCAGCCGTGACATAAAATATGACTAACTGAATACACTTGGATAGGAATAATGGGTCATACGACAGAGCCGTACTCGGCCGATACGACTTTAAGTCATCAGTCATCGTCTGGGCCGGATCCAGGGCGGGTGCTTTGGTACTACAACACCCACCCCCCATCCCCTCGGCTTAAAAAAAAAAAAAAAAAAAAAAAAAAATTCATTCACTGCCAGTCCCCATGGTCCGAGAAGGAAGGGGGTGCTTTAATGTTATTGCAGCACCCCCTCCCCCTCTCCCTCTTTGAGCACCCCCCTTGAAAACTGATTGATCCGGCCCTGGGTCAGTTGCATGTGGGAGATGAGTCCTGCGCCAGCCACTAAAGCAAGGTGCTCCGCTGTAGCGGAGCACCTTGCTGAGCGGCTGGCTCAGGACTAAGCTCACTCACCGCGTAGGCCTACAACTGGCCGCTGATGCGTATTTTTGTGAGAGTACTTGACTATCATCCAACTTGTGTTCGGTCCATAGCTAGAAACTGGTACAGGCGAGAAAAGTTTACGCCTTTGTCCCCCGACTACTTCAGGAGACATAGACGTAAGTTTGCTCGCTTCTATGGCATAACTCTGTGCTGTTATCGTTGTCAGGGGACATTACTAGTAGTCAGGCTTCCTCGGCCTGCGGTATTAGCGGGTCCGACGGTGATCATCACAGGAGGCAAAGAGTCTGCTGACGTGATCGAAACCGTGATATCGGGTATATACGGTGTCTATTTTTGTAGGTGCTGTTCAAATTACTGTCGGTGAACTGTGAGATCATCAGTTAGTTCTAGAACACTGAGTTTCGGATAAAGGAACGCACGCGCACGCGCACACACAACTTCGTGATCACAATACTTGATCGACCTCGCTGCCGACCCACACAGCCTCAATGGTTTGTTGGGGTGCCCTTTATTTTTAGCCACAAATATTTTTCTGAGGCGGGGATTTTGACAGAGTCTCTGTCAGTAATAATTATAAACTGTTTCTCTCGGTCATATAAAATGTGGGCTAACATTGCCTCAGCTCACAATTAGAAAACATGGAGCTGCCAAACATAAGTCAATTCGTGATGAATGTATTCACCAGCAGTGGTTTACATGAGCCTGGGACATGTTGGTCTAAACACGTTTTCTCCTTGGTATTTTACCACCTGGCCAACGGTGAATTTGATTTTATTTGTGAAAGAAACGGCAAACGCCGTCACGCTGAGCATAATATAATTTCTCGTTTGAAGGCGCTGGTCGAGAATAAGTCGCTTGTTTCGCAAAAGATACTACTCTACGTTAACTATTCACCTTGTAGTAACTGTAGCGACAAAATCGTGAACTTCTTACAATGGTCCAATTGCCACCTAAACCTGCTAAACCTGACAATGGACATCGCCTTCCCGACGTTCTATCGAATTAGAAGGCCCTCGTGTGAAGAAGGCAAACATCTCACCTCCCACAAACTACCCAGCTGTGAGGACCACGACAAGAATCTCAAAGGCCTCAAGATGCTGGAGAAGTTTGGAGTAAATCTTCGACCTATGGACTGTCATGACTGGGACAAGATAGCGGGCGCACTGAACGTGAGGTTTACCTATCAAGGTAGCAGCAGACAGAGAGAAGATATTACCTTCCATAAAGACTTTAAGCGAGTCATGGAAAAAGGTATTGAGACCTCAATGACTACAAGTCACGAATTTGTCAACATAATGACCAATGTGCGCCTGCGCGGAGCAGTCGCACCGGACGCGGAAGACGATATTTGTGACCTGGACGTGAACCCGCGGCCTTCCTGGAAAACAAACTGAAATTGCGTTCTTCGTGTTAACTCTTTTTCTGCGTGTATCGGTCATTTCTACATTTTGAAGTTGCCCTCTGATGGCCTGTTTTACAATTCTGGAGATAGATCGAGCATGATAGTTCAATGGTGGCCGTACCAGAATAGCCTGGCTTGGCGCCTATGGGCCAGAAGTTCTGGCACCACCCTTGAACTATCATGCTCGACCCAGTCTTGCTGTGACCTGACATGGCTGAATGAGTTAACCGAAACGTTCTAATCTAATTTTAAAATAAAAAGTTCACCTTGCGTGGAATTCACCCTAATATGATCAGTCTTTTGTTTATTTTTTTCATGTTTTACGTTTAGACGATTAGTAACGTCAGTGTGGAATGAGCGAGGCGTGTGTGTGATGGACACGTGAAAGCATGTGCAGAGGCGGATGAAAGGGTCAGGTGTGAGAGGTACAGATGGCAAGTATGGTTGTGATGATGTTTGAACACTGCACGCACAATTGCAACACGTTTATATGGGTTCAAAGTTCACATCCCCACAGCCGTGTTGAAAATGTATCTGTATTTCATTATTTTGTCTCACTATTCATTTAATATGATTATTTTGTTGCGGCATTTTTAATGTCTCCCTGCATTAATAAATGCAGCGATACATAAATACCACAACAAAATAAGTCATCAGCGCTGATGATATAAAAAGCATGCTTGTCACACGTTGATGATATCACGGCGGTGGTTTCACGTGTTTATCGATTTAGGTTGATCTTCGTCTTTGTTTCCTCCCGCTGATGATATTCGTTTCAACATAACATAATTAGTAGCTGATGACATGTAGGAAATTGCGGCATATGAGTCATTCTTCGCAGTTGGTGACTATTAACTCAAATTATCATGGTCGATCCATCTCCTGCAACTGGTGCAATGTCATTAGATGACGCCTCCCAAATTTGGAAAATACGGCCGTCGGGCTAAATGAGTTAATAGTCACCAACAGTCACCGACAGGCGCCAAGCTAACCTGGCACTACCCTTGAATTATCATGGTCGACCCATCTGCTTTAGTGCGTCAGGGCTGAATGGTTTAAGGGTACACTCGTTCTGATCTAGCTAGAGTCACGGACTTCGACCAAGTCTCAATAATCATTAATTTGTCAGAATTTATTCTCAGGATGGCCCTTACAGAAACAGCCGAACCAGATACATCACAATTTGACTCCGCTGTACGTGTGCCTCATTAAAATGCGTGAAACTTCATCCAAAATGTGACACAAAAAGGTAGAAAGCATTAGGTACCCCAATTAGATTCTACGTTGAGGCGACCAGGAGCTTGAGATTGTATACTGATTGGTCTAATCTGCTCCTTAACTCATTCTACCCCATCACCGAAATCCCCAAATTTTGCCGTTGTCCTCTGAAGACTGCATTGCAGTGCAGGACACAGATCGACCATGATAGTTCAAGAGTGATGCCAGAATAGCTTGGCGCCCATAGGCGCCAAGCTATTCTGGCATCACCCTTGAACTATCATGGTCGATCAATATCTTGCTGTGGTGTGTCTGGGGTAGAATGAGTTAAAGACGCCAATGGATACATCTTTTTAAATAAGGCAAAGGTCCTTCTCTAAAATAAATTAAATATACCGCCCTTGAAAATAAGTCAACTTCGCTTATAACGAGGTCCGATATAACAAAAGTCGGACATAACAAAGCTTTCGGGAAGGTCAAGGCCAAATTTGATCTTTGTCTTTGTTAAGTTAAGCCGCTTATAACGAGGTCGGATATAACAAAACTTCGGATATAACAAATTCTTTTCTAAGTCTTTGCGGCGCTGTCGACTTCGCGTATAACAACAAACTGCTACATTTTAAGCAGCAAAACAAATAAGAGAATGCGCCATTTTAACAAAATTGGCGTTTTTTTATTTGCTTGCTTAAAACTGTCTTTGCGGCATCAATTGATATTTCCTGCGTTTCTCCTTTTTCTCAGTTGTGTAGAACATTACGATCTCAGTCTTAATTTTGAACTTTCACGTGCAGTTCCTCAGTGCAGCTACAAGTACTATTTTCGCAAAAAATATCAGTTTTAAAATGGAAAGAGTGTCACAGAAAAAACAAATATTAAGGTGTGCGTGCATCTCAGAGTGTTCCCCGCGGAGAGACCAGCGGTGAGTCCCAGTCTCTGGCGAAGTTTGAGTAAAAACATCTTGACTACATTGACGACTGGAATTCATTTGTCACCAGGAGCTAGATGCTTTATCTGTATTTAAACCATCAAACCGTTCTATTATTGAAAAGACACCAATCACAATTAAGCCACTAAATCTTAATGCGTATCCGTCCTGTTACAAGTCGTCATTGGTTTAGGACCAAATCAGTGAACGAAAGGCGATAATGACTGACGATACCAGTGTGTGTGCACGTATATGACTAGTCTTTAAACTGAACATCCATCAGTACATCTTCTATCACTGAAGAAGAAAGGGAAAAATAATTGGTGCTCTAAACCTAGCTAGGGGAGAGGCCGTTCAGTCCGAAAGTGTGCTGTCATAGAAGCACTTGTACTAGATGTGGTCTAAAATGCTGGACCTCATGATTAAAAGATAAAAGAAGAAGAAAAGAGAGAAATAAACTGAAATGCTGCCAGGGTTGAAATATCGGAGCCTAGGGTTTGATATTGCCGGGAACACGTACGGCGAGACACTATGATATGACCGCCATGAGGATGACCCTGCACTGAGGTAGTACCCCCAGTAGCAAAGGGTCCACGACGGCCTCAGTGGACCCGCGCACAGCCGACGGACGGAGAGATAGATGGATGGATTTGGTTGGATTAGAGTGAATTCGACATCAGTAGACTGGACTGATTCGCTGGCTGACTGATTGGTTGTTTGTTTGATTGATTGATCGATTGGTTGATTGGTTGGATTTGATTGACTGACTTGTCTATTCTACTGTCTTTATCAACAGGCCTCAATAAACGTCAAGCTCATGGTGTCACCGTGCGTCCCATGTACCAGGAAGACTGGGAATTACTGGCCGCACATTTGGGTGTGTCATTTGTCTAAAAGGACAGCGCCAGAGAGCGGGAAGACATTGTTTTCAGGGATGACTTCGATAAAGTGATGAACACGCCACGGGGTACGTATAGTGTTAAAACGGACCAAATAATGAACTGGACAACCATTACACTAAGAACTGGACAACCATTACACTAAGAACTGGACAACCATTACACTAAGAACTGGACAGCCATTACACTAAGAACTGGACAACCATTACACTAAAAAATAAACTTACAGCCAACCAATCAGTCAATCAATGCTTTCAATGAGAATCACATAAACAGAACAACCCACTGTTCATTTTTTTCACATAGACAGCATTGATTGATTCAGTGCGTGAGTGAGTTAGTTAGTTAGTCGGCGAGTGAGTCATTGAGAAATTTACTGTGACGCCGGGTATCAAACACACACACACACACACACACACACACACACACACACACACACACACACACACACACACACAAACACACTCACACATACGCGCGCGCGCACGCACGCACACACGCACGCACGCACACTCACACACAAACTCACACAATCTCATGTCCATGCTTGTTGTTACAGATGATGGAGTGAGCGGTCTTGCCTCTGTGTTCGGTCATCTCCGTCTACGCCGCGCCATTGCACCAAGCACGGCCGATGACGACGTCTATGATCGGAACGTGCACGTGACCGGAACTTCTACCAGACACAACGGGCTTCTTTAGAAAGTAAGAGCAGCTGTGAACTGAACTGATTTGGTTGACTTGGTTATGTTTGCTGCCTTAGGAATGCAAAAGACAGTAATACAACGAGGAAAACATATATATATATATATATATATATATATATATATATATATATATATATATATATATATATATATATATATATATATATATATATATATATATATATATATATATATATATATATATATAATTTTTCATTCAATTCTGAGAATGCTGTGCTAATGCCATGGAATTCCAGGCTGGTAAGCTTGCATTGTGTCATCAGGAAGGACATCAGCTGCCCTTTTTGTGACTGCATTGCTCACTAGTTCCAGAAAAGAGAGGGTAGTGGGAGAGAGAAGGAATGACAGACCTATCATTTTGAGCGTTTCACTGAATACCTACTACATAAAGGGGACTACCCCCAGGCGCCCCGCCATCCGCTGGAGAATATCCAGACCTCCCCCCCCCCCCCCCCGAGGGAGGATGCTAGAAAATATTCCAAAACAGATATTGGACCTGCTGAGTAGATTTTAAGTTTTTGCCGCCTACGACCGGTTTCGCCCCAGGGGGTGGGGGTGGGGGGGGGGGGGTGGGGGGGTGGGTCTCTTCAGGTAGGCATACGGCGTGACCTGAAATTGCAAACACAACGCATGTACTAGGTAGCCGCCTCCAGAATTTACTAGTAGCACCGCCAGTACAGCGCGGATTGCATCCCTAAAGCTTTATATATATTAATACAAAACTGGACTTGTTGTCTGTTGACTTCCTGGGGTAGTTTGAGGGGGTACTTACGCCTGTCACCCCTCCCCGGGTATAGGCCGTCGACAAGAGACCTCCAGCGACTCCTGTCCTGTGCTTCTCCTTCGATTATACTCCAGTCTCTTGATGTCTGCTTGGAGGTCTCGACGCCAGGAGTTTCTCGGCCTACCTCTTTTCCTCTTTCCCTGGAGGTTCCATGACAATGCCTGCCTGGTGATACTGGAAGCTGGCTTTCTCAGACTGTGACCAATCTATCCACATCTTCTTCGCCCAATTTCATTCTCTGCTGTTATCTGCTCTGTTCTCTCCCAGAGTCTGACGTTGCTGATCTTCTCTGGCCAGTGGATTTTCAAAATTCTTCTAAGGCAACTGTTTATGAAGATCTGTACTCTGTTGACTGTGGTTTTTGTCAATCTCCAAGTCTCTGCTCCATATAGGAGAACTGCTTTTACGTTGGAGTTGAAAATCTGGACTTTGGTGTGTTGTGACAGCTCTCTGGAACTCCACACTTTTTTTCAACTGGAGAAAGGCTGCTCTGGCTTTACCGATTCGTGCTCTGACATCTGCATCAGTGCCGCCTTTTTTGTCTATGATGCTCCCGAGATGGGTGAAGGACTCCACCTCCTCCAATGGGGTGCCAGCAAGCAAGACTGGTTCTTCCCTGGTTGCGTTCAGCCTCATTGTCTTTGTTTTCTGTTTGTGGATGGTAAGGCCCACTTGGGACGAGATGTCAGCAAGCCTCGTCCTGCATTTGTTGATGAGTGTGGGACAGTAATGCCAAGTCGTCTGCAAAATCGAGGTCGTCAAGCTGTGTCCACAGTGTCCACTGTATTCCACTTCGTCTGTGCTCTGTGGTCCTCTTTATGACCCAGTCTATGGCCAGTAGGAAGAGGAACGGAGACAGCAGACACCGCTGCCTGACACCGGTTCTGACCTGGAGCTCCCTGGTGAACTGCCCTTCGTGGATCACGCAACATGTCATGCCATCGTAGCTGCTCTTGATCAGGCGGACGAGCTTTGTGGGTACACCGTAGTGTCGCAGGAGTTTCCACAGTCTCTCGGTCCACGCTGTCAAATGCTTTCTCGTAATCCACAAAGTTGACGTACAGCGGGGCGCTCCACTCCAGAGACTGTTCCACGATGATGCGGAGAGTGGCGATCTGGTCTGTACATGATCGTTTTTTTTTTCCTGAATCCTGCTTGCTGGTCTCTCAGCTGGGGGTCAACGGAGCTCTTCATTCTCTCCAGGATGATCCCATTGAAGACCTTTCCTGGTACTGACAGCAAGGTGATTCCTCTGTAGTTGGAACACTTGCTGAGATCGCCTTTCTTGGGAAGCTTGATTAGGTACCCCTCCTTCCAGCCAGCCGGCATCACCTCCTCTTCCCAGATCTTTCCAAACAGTGGGTACAGCATCTCTACTGTTGTCTCTAGATCTGCTTTCAGAGACTCCGCTGGGATGCCATCTGGCCCTTCTGCTTTGCCGTTCTTCAAAAATGCCACTGCTCTTCTGATCTCTTCCCGGCTGGGTCTGTCACAGCTGATGGGTAGGTCGGTCTCTGCTGGCTGGATGTCTGGGGGGTCGGATGGGCTGGGTCTGTTCAATAACTCTTCAAAATACTCGGCCCATCTGTCGAGTTGGTCTGCTCTGTCTGCAATAGGCTTGCCTTCTTTGTCTTTTACTGGTATTTCTGTATGGCCATACTTGCCTGACAATCTTCTGGTAATGTCGTAGAGCTGTTTCATGTTGCCGCTGCCTGCTTCTGCCTCTGCTGCCAGGCTGTCTGTGTAGGCCCTCTTGTCTGCCCTGACACTCCTCTTCACCTCGCGGTTGGCTTCCGAGTATTCCTCCTGTGACCTTGCTTTGGCTGCTCTCGTGCGACTTTTGTTGACAACTGCTTTCTTCTGCTTCCTCACTTCTATCTTTTTCAAGGTCTGTGCCGACAGCCAGTCCTTGTGATGGTGTTTCCTGAACCCTACAGTGTCTTTGCAGGTTGAGTTCAGCGTCTCTCTAACTGCCTTCCACTGCTGCTTTTGGTGACAGCCTCCTCTTCATCTACTAGCTCCTGTAGCGCTTGAAACCGGTTGGACAGCACCAGTTTGAACTCCTCTCTCACTCCAGTCTCTCTCAGGAGGCCTACATTATAGCGCTGTCTTCTTGTTGTCTCTGTGCGGCTTTTCTTTAACTTGAGCTTTATTCTTAAGGTAAGCAGATGGTGGTCTGAGGCGACATCTGCTCCCCTCCTCGCTCGAACATCTTGAAGGGATCTTCTAAATTTCTTTCTAATGCAGATATGGTCTATTTGGTTCTCTGTAGTATGGTCAGCTGAGACCCAAGTTGCTTTGTGTATTCTTCTGTGTGGGAAGATGCTGCCTCCAATGACAAGTCTGTTTAGAGCACAAAAGTCTACAAACCTCTCCCCGTTCTCACTCATCTCCCCTAGTCCCTGTCTCCCCATCACCTCTTCGTATCCGGTGTTGTCCTCCCCTATTTTGGCATTAAAATCGCCCATGACGATGGTGATGTCTCGCTCCGCTTAATTTGTCCACGGCACTGTGGAGTCGGTCGTAGAACTCTTGTTTCTCTTCCTCGTCACCGTCATTAGTGGGCGCATAACACTGGATGACGTTCAGCTTGAGCTTTTTCTTGGTTCTAAAGGCTGCTGTGAGAATTCTTGGCCCAAGAGGTTCCCAAGCCCATCAGCGCTCTCTGTGCCACTGGTGACAGCATGAATGCTACTCCTTCTGTATGGGGGGCATTCTCCTCTTCATGACCTGAATACAGAATCATCTCCCCACTTAACAGCCTTTTCTGGCCAGACTGCGTCCATCTGGCTTCACTGATACCTAGCAGGGAAAGGTTGTACTTTTGCATTTCCGCTGCTATCTGGGCGGCCTTGCCGCTCTGGTACATGGTCTTGACGTTCCATGTGCCCATGGTTGTGTCCCTGGATAGAGAGAGGCGGCTCGGTCTTGTGGCTTCCGAAGCCGACTTCCGGCTTTCACCACAGGACGTCATAAGTCTTCTGGTAGAACAACCTTAAATATGCCTCCTCCAGGAAAGGAATTACTGTTAGTCTTTTCGTCGGCGTTTTTGTAGCTATTTCCTTTTTTGCAGGGTGGAGAAGCTACCCCCACGCCCAACCCCCTTACTAGGAGGACCAGGGGTTTTCTGTCGGGGTCACCTTCCCTTAGACCATGTTGGTTCACGGCACCTTATTTCATTCGGTGCACCCTTCTCGCGAGGGACCCCCTATCCACCACCCAGGGGACGCGCCTCAACGCCATATGGTCCCAGCGCGAGGAGTTTGAGGGGGTGTTGTTTTTTTTGTCTTTGTACTGCGGTTTCGGGGTTGGTTGTGGTTGCCTCGAATGATGGTGCGTGTGTACATGTGTGGTGTGGTGTATATATGTGTGTGTGTGTGTGTGTGTGTGTGTGTGTGCAGTTGCTACTGTGTGTGTTTGTGTGTGTGTGTTGCCGGTTGGATTAAATTGCTTTGTAGTTTTGTTGTATCGTATGGTATCGTATCGTATGATAGTATGCACCTAAAGTTAGGGACCAGGCCCCAGTTGCAGGACACGTTTCCAAGCCTTTAACTGAAAACCAACTGTCCCTCTGCATTGCAGCGAGATTTTTGCGCGGGGCTAAAAATAGCTCAAAACAAAGCCGTTGGAACCATGACCGGCAGGTACTGACTATTGAAAATTACGTGCTGCTATACCCAATTCTGGTTTCAGGGTGTCTTTAAAAAAAAATTGCTAAATCGGGCGAAACTGGCCAAACAAACTTCAAAACCGCATTGACTACTTTTTTGGCAATGCCTCAATAGCAGAAAATGTTGCATGGGAGTTTAGTGTATTATATTACAGGGGCATTATCAATTCACCCTTTGTCGCAAAAATCACGCTTTATTTCATCGTGTCATATAATTTCTGCGGTAATGTTGGATGAAAAAGAATCCTTTCACACGCAAGGTTATCTTACTTTGCGTGAAATGAGGTCACTTGTTACTCTTCGTAAGCAGCAGTATGGTCACTGCACTTCAGGGAATGACAATGCCTATTTGACAAAAACTAAGCACAGTGAATCGTGGGAGAGCTCTAGCCTGGCTACAAGATGGCGTCCGCGTAAGAGAGGCTGCCAGAAGACTAATGTGTCACACTCTGTCATCTACCGACTCCAAAAGTGGTTCCTGGCCATGGGGTGTGTTGAGGAGAGACCACGGTCTGGTCGGCTTAAACCGACCACAGCTAGGGAGGACCGGTACATGCGTCATCAGGCACTGTCACTGCCAGCAGGATTCGTCAGACGCCGCCGTCACGACCATCAGCAACGCCACACTCAATCGTGCGCAAAAAGTGACAAATTTCCGTTAATAGGCTCAAATCAGTCATATGATCCGGCCATCCTGTAGTCCGGACCTAAGTCTAACTGAGCACGTATGGGACATATTGGACCGTAGGATTAGGGAGAATCACAAACCGCCAAGAAACCTCCAGCATTTGCCACCCCTACATGCTGAATGGCAGGCCATTCCGAAAATAGAGAACTCGCAAACATTATTTAGTCTGTATGTAACAGCTGTACGTAGGGTACAACAAGGTGATTACACCCACTACTCAGCGCTTTAATTTTGTCAAGATCTGAAAATGAACAAATGTCTAAACATTACTGTGAAATGTGTACATAAATGTAAAAAGAAAATCACCACATAAGTATGCTTACAGATGGTTTAATAAAATGGTGGAATCTTACCAAATAAACTTCTCTGAAATGTTCAGAATCGTGGTTTGACATGTTTTTATGCTGTGCGTGTTTGTTCAAATGGTCATTAACTTATGGTACATAGTATCTCAACGTGATATAACGTACAGTAACGAAACGTATCGAATTGTACGACGACGATGATAATGCTTTCGATGTGACAAACATAAAAATCTGAGCCTCTCTTTTCAGACACTCTGCGGTCTGCTTTCGTCCGACGCCGGAAGCCCTGTAACAAGAGTGTGTACAAGTTCCTCGACACATGCTTTGCACACAGAAACAGTTCGCTGGCCAATACCTTTCGTACAAATAGTTAAATAATGGAAGTGATGTCCATCCAGTTTAGTTGTGCACAAAGCAGACTGTTACCATTTTCGTGTGTATTGAACTACCGTGTCGAAAATACAAAACTGAAATCGCTTCGATTGTGTTCCAGTTGATTTATTGTCTATAGGCGTAGTTTTCAAATCAGAAGTAGGTCAAAACTGCAGTGGGTGTTTCGTAGAAAACAATGCATTAACTCATTTAGCCCGACGGCCGTATTTCCCAAATTTTGGAGGCGTCATCTAATGATATTGCACCAGTTGCAGGAGATGAATCGACCATGATAATTCAAGTGCAGTGCCAGATTAGCTTGGCGCCGACAATCGCCAAGCTAATCTGGCACTACCCTTGAATTATCATGGTCGACTCATCTCCTGCTGTAGCGCGTCAGGGCTGAATGGGTTAAACATACCGACAAACATGCGACTTCGCACAACCTTCATTTTCAGTGGACGCAGGCTGTGTTACTGAATCTTTGATAATATAAAGACAAAGAGCCTCATTCGTCAAAGGAACATAGACACAGAGTGGGGTCAGCAAGAGGCATATATACTAATGAGCTTCCGCAACTGCAGGTGCTCATAAGGATCTGCGTCTCTTGCAGTTAAATCGTTTACATTTTTCTCGGCATTGAAGGGTTTAAATCCACTTTCTGCATCAAAAGACGCGCAGTTTTTGACCCACTTCTCCTTTACGGAACTCCTTTGTTGTAAGTTTCATTTTCACGATTCTCTCGGCCCTTTTCTCTTGTCTGTCAATGTGTACGCAGATCTGTATGAATGTGTGCTTATCTGTTGGTGTGTCAATGTATGTGTGTGTGAGCGCGTGCGTGTGTGTATGTGTGTGCGTGTGTGCGGTGTATGGTTGCGTGTGTGTGTGTGTGCGTGTGTGTGAATTTCTCAGTACCGAACACGCAATTACCCTAGGACCGTACACCATAATATTTATATACTACAGTATTTAGAGCTCAATGATCTGGGAAACTCTTTATTATTGTTCTGGAACCACTGAGTGTCTTCGTACGGGGAGTGTTCTGAAAGTCCTTAGAATCCTAGTACGAGGCAATACTTTATCCAAAACAGAATTACACATATATAATATGCATAGATGCATACAACAACCTTTCTTCAGTCTTGACGCCAAATTTTATGTTCCCGAGAGTTGTCCTGTCCAGGCTCTGTTTTTCTTTGGTGACCAGTCGAGTCATGAGGCTCTTAAATCGCTATTTGGAGCTATACTCACAAGCAGAAGAAACGCGACATTTTTGGAATCGTCGGAAACACTTTCCGACGATTCCAGAAATGTCGCATTTCTTTTACTCGTCAGTATATGATAAACTGTGACTTCATGAAAGGCTTAATAGTGGCCGAGACATTTGAATGTTTGGTGGCAACCTTTGGCAGGGACGCTCCATGTAGGGCCAGCGTATACAAATGGTTACAACGACTTCAAATGGTATAGTCACAGCATGAAGAAAAGATACGCGTCCTGCTAGCGCTGTTAATCCAGAAAACATGAGTTCTGTGGAACAATTATTCAGAAAAGATTCTCGATTGACACACAGGGACATACAATACATCCTAGGCATTACAGCTCTGCTGTCCATCTTCTGGCATTCACACACGGTGTGCCCGTTGGGTACTGACCACATGCTCTGACAGATGAGTAATAGAGGGGTTGGGTGGAATGGTGCCTGTTCATCTAAACAAATATCAAGACTGAAATGTGGTGATCTATACAGAGAATCATCACTGCCGGAGTATGAAACATGGCTTTATCAGTTTGAGCCCGAGACAAAGCAGCTTACTGGGTGTTTTCCGGGTGTTTCTATCCAGTGAAATTTAGAAGAACATGGAGCACTGTGAAGCAGATATCCACTTCTTTCTTCGCCAGGTCCCGACGTGTGGTCACTGTGCCCCTTGAGGGCAGTCACGTCTGATTAGTACTGACGCACACCCGTGCTAGCCCAGAGTGACCCAGGCTTGGTGCAATCGTCACCCGAATACGGGTGTTCAAGGTCTACTGTATATGAGCACATTGCCTCTATGAGCGTCGTGTTCGCGTTCCACCCCCCGTAATCTATCGACTTCATCCGCTGCGATTCATCCCCCTTCGAGCATATCAAGAAACAGCTTAGATATGACAGCCCTTAAGCCGCCGCCCGAGAGATCACGAGGGCGAGTAATGGTACCCACAAAATCTTGTGAGCACAGGCGTGGATGAGCAAGTTTGAGCGAATGTGAAAGTATTCTGTACTGTCTTAGGGGCGTTTTTTTTTTTAGGAAGCTTAACCCCTTCCCTGCCACTGTACCTATGCTATATGTACATTTTTGTTTCTGAAATCTTGGGCCCACTACGGCACCGGCCTCCACGTGGCGTTAGTGGGTAGTCTCCTCAGTCATTGACTGAGTGGGCTAGCGAAGGGGTGCCACCATTGTCCAGGATTAGGACTTGATGTCAGCAGATATGCTGTTCAGTCTTTTTCGCGGGTCCGGTTTTTAAGGAGCTGTGCTAACCCATGTCTTACCATGTTGGATTGGCCCTTAAAAATAATTATTAGTTTTTGGTCCTTTGGATCCCAAGTGTTTGCCGTGCGTGGAGACCCGTGTTGGGGGAGAAAAGGATCCTGGTGCCTGAGGTTCCATTTGGGCTCACTGGTGCCAAAATTTCACTTTGGCCTTGACTTCTACTTACATGTGTAAATGTTCACAAAGTTAAGTTGTAGAACATTATAACTATGTAATAAGTCACACTTTTTAAGGCATTTTGTGCACCATGATCAACAGACATGTTGTGACAAGAAAATTAAATTTTTGTAAAATGAGTTATTAAGAAATGTTAACTTTTTATTTCCTGGAGAATTTAAGGTCGCTTTAAATAAATGACATCAGCTCATGTATATTCGGTAATCTAGTTTGAACTGGTTGAACAATCAGCTGCGCGTGTGTATTTTTGTACAACTGTTGCGTCATGGTCATTTAGCAGGATTTTAATGTGAATTGCATTTGCAGTCTCACCGGCTCTCTGAGCACGACTCGGATGACTTCTCCCGTCTGAAATGGAACCGTTAGATCTCGAAGCCGGAAAACTATTAAGCCCCTCGGAGCGAAGGGGTTCCTGAGAGTCTGTGCCTATTGGAGATGGCTATCGAAATGCTAATTCAGTGCCAGCAGAGACATACATATGACTAGACTATGTATCTCTGTTCAAGGTAAAAACTGAATACACTTTTATAGGAAAAATGGGTCATACGGCAGAACCGTACTCGGCCGATATGACTTTCGGTCATTGTCTGGGCCAGTTGCATGAGGGAGATGAGTCCTGCGCCAGCCACTAAGCAAGGTGCTCCGCTGTAGCTCATTCTACCCCAGACACACCACAGCAGGATAAGGATCCACCATGATAGTTCAAGGGTGATGCCAGAATAGCTTGGCGCCTAAGGGCCGGCGCCAAGCTATTCTGGCATCACCCTTGAACTATCATGGTCGATCTGTGTCCTGCACTGCAATGCAGTCTTGAGAGGACAGGGTGCAAAATTTAAGGATTTTGGTGTTGGGGTAGAATGAGGTAGCGGAGCACCTTGCTTAGTGGCTGGAGTAGGACTAACGGCTCACTCAAGTGGCCTCTGATGCGTATTTGTGAGGGTACGTGACTATCATTCAATTTGTGGTAGGCCTACAGCTAGAAACTGGTACAGGCGAGTGAGGAAACTCAGTTTACGCCTTTGTCCCCTGACTACTTCAGGAGAAATAAACGCAAGTTTCCTCGCTTCTATGGAATAACTCTGTGCCGTTACCGTTGTCAGGGGACATTACTAGTACGGCTTCCTCGGCCTGCGGTAACAGGCGGTTCGACGGTGATCACAGGAGCGAAAGATTCTGCTGACGTAATTGAACCGTGATATCGGGTATATCCGGTGTCTACTATTTTCATGAGGTGCTTTTCGAATTCAATTATTCAGTGCAAACTGTCGGTGATGTGTGAGATCATCAGTTAGTTCTAGCTAGGTTTTGGATACGCGGGCGCATGCCGGCGGCGCGTGCGCACGCACGCACGCACGCGCACACGCACGCGCGCACGCACGCACGCACGCACGCACGCACGCACGCACGCACGCACGCACGCACGCACGCACGCACACACACACACACACACACACACACACACACACACACACACACACACACACACACACACACTGACTACTTCGCGAGGTTATCACAATAACAGGTCGGCCTCAGTCGTTGCCAGCACAGCCTCACTGGTTTGTTGGGGTGTCCTTTATTTTTTACAGTGTTTTTTTCTCAGGCGGGGATTTTGACAGAGCCTCTGTCAGTAATAATTATAACTTTTTCTCTCGGTCATATAAAATGCGGTGTAGAAATACATCAGCTCACAATAATTGTGAGCTGAGGCAATTATACTCCACATTTTATTTGATCATTATCAGCATGGAGCCAAGTGAATGTCAATCCGTAATGAATGTCTTCACAAGCAGTGGTCTACATGGGATGTGTTGGTCCAGACAAGTTTTCTGTTTGGTATTTTACCACCAGGCCAACGGTAAACTTGCTTTTATTTGTCAAAGAAACGACAAAGACTGTCACGCTGAGCATAATATGCTTTCTCGTTTGAAGACGCTGGTGGAGAGCAAGGCGCTTGCTTCGCAAAAGATACTACTCTACGTTAACTATTCACCGTGTAGTAACTGCAGCGACAAAATCGTAAACTTCTTAAAATGGTCCAGTAGCCACCTAAACCTGACAATGCACATCGCCTTCCCGACGTTCTACCGAATCAGAAGGCCCTCGTGTGAAGAGGGAAGACATCTCATTCACCACAAACTGCCCAGTTATGAAGACCACGACAAGCACCTCAAAGGACTGATGACTGACGCTGGAGAAGTTTGGAGTAACTCTTCGACCTATGGGTTCTATTGACTGGGTCATCATTTCGGGCGCACTGAAAGTGAGTTTTAACTATCAAGGTAGTAGCAGACAAAGAGAAGACATTATCTTCCATAACGACTTTGAGCGGGTCATGAAAACTGCAGAAAAAGATATTGAGTCGCCAATGACGACCGAACAAGACCCTGTCAACTTGATGGCCAATGTGCGCCTGCGCGGAGCGGTCGCACCGGAAGCGGCAGACGATATTTATGACATACATGTGAACCGTCCTTCCTGGAAAACAAACTGAAAATAAGTACATGCATATTAAATTTACTGCACTGTATGCGTGTATTTATCTTTTATTCATGTATATCTAGCTAGCTATTTTATATTACTCTGCGATTAATTCATACATCATTACATATGCGATTTGTATTTTTGCTGTGTGTATAGTTACATACATGTATGTATACTTATCTGTGTATGTACATTAGTAAAATTAAATGCTGGCCAGATAGGGTGATTTTCTTCTAACCGACTTGTAATAAGCTTATAAAAAATGACATGCAGTAGGTCTACGATTTAGCATTTACAATTAGTTATGTCAGCATGAGTGTGTATGCGTAATGGCATTAATTCGATTCATTTCCCGTGCCTTTCCGTTTAATATTACTAATTATATTTGTTAAATCATGATAATGATTTGAACACATTACCCTTTTGTGTAATTTGTATACTATATCAGTGTTTAATGTGTTGCCGTTGCCTCTGTTATCACTGTTATTGCCAATACTTTTTATGTATTGTTACAATATTATTTTTTTCAATAATAAACAAAAACATATTTTTAAGGACTCGTTCTTCAGTAAACACTGTGTGTATGTGTGTGTCTGGTGTTTGTGGTGTGCGTGGGTGCGTGCGTTTGTGTGTGTGTGTGTGTGTGTGTGTGTGTGTGTGTGTGTGTGTGTGTGTGTGTGTGTGTGTGTGTGTGTGTGAATTTATTTTCGCGAATAAACGAATGAGAAGTCGCTAAGCAAATCAGTACAGGCACAAACCTTTAATTATCGTGGTCGATCCTTTACTCGCAACTAGAAAGCAGGCGTTAAACTGAGTCTGACAAGCCACTCCAAACTAAAAAAAAAATACCGTGCGTGCTCAGTTTTATTATTGAAGTGATGCGCAGTCATTAACTCATTCAAGGCGCCCCAAATCAATAGCTGCGAAAGTGTATAGCGTTGCCGGCGGCAAAGCTATGCCATACGTCCACTGTTGACGCAGGGTATCTTGCATGAGGTATTGATATTTTATGTTCCTGCTACCTCAGTGGTTACTTAAAACACCACTGAAAAGCACACACACACACACACACACACACACACACACACACACACACACACACACACACACACACACACACACACACACACACACACACACACACACACACACTATAATAATAATAATAATAATAATACCGGTATTATATAGGCGCTTTTTCTCAATTTTGGGTTGAATCGACTCAAAGGACCGCGAACTGAAACCCAACACGCACACTCACGTGACAGACACGAATTTACTCTGAAGACAAACACTGTACAAGACAGACGAAGGGTCAGCTCAGCTACTAAAGTTACAGAGATTTTGATCACTTGTATTTGAAATTTATAAAGTGGCCTGAAACCGGTACCATGGTGGGGGGTCGGGGGGGGGTGGAGGGGGGTGGAAGAACCGGAGTACTGTGTGTCCCGGAGAAAGAACCCCTGACGATCCGCCCGAATTAACGGTGACACTTACCAGAGGAGAAACGTCCGACGCCGGAACCCGTTTTCGAACCTCGCACCTTTGGCATTGGTGGCAGGCGCCTTAACCACTGCGCCACGGACCGCCCCGTACATAAATACACACACACCATCACACGCGCGTGCGCAAGCACGCTTGCTCGCGCACACACGCACTCACAAGCACGCACACACACACACGGTCTTCGAGAACAACTCTCTCCTTCAGGGCTGAAAGAGTTAACTCTTTTACTGTATTTTGGCGGTTCAGGATATATCGCGACTAAAACCGCTACGGATTGAACCAAAAGTTCAATAATACCCATACTATCTACTACTGTAGAACATTTCTATTTGCTATGGTTCTGTAAAGAACATGTGACATAAAACTTGTAAATCTGCACTTAATCTATTTCTCCCCACGAGTGATAAAGAGCTAATGAAAACTGCAACAGTGAGCACAGTATACATGTATTATGAATTACTTTAAAATTTATTTGCAAGACAGTCACCATTTACTAGTCTGTACATTTCAAACAATGAAATTTAACGACTTCACATTTCTTCAAAAACTGAGTAGACAGAAATAATGGTTTTAAGAGCACCGTGGATGTAATCTAGTTAGTGTACAACTCATCACAATGACAGTCAACCAGTCATTTATTACGCTTTGATGTTAAGACAAAGACATTCTTCAAACGTCTTCCAAAGTGATTAGGCAAAGAGTACCAGCATCCTTAATGTCAAGTTTGCAGCGTGTGTTTAATATATATATATATATATATATATATATATATATATATATATATATATATATATATATATATATATATATATATATATATATATATATAGATATAGATATAGATATATATATATATATATATATATATATATATATATATATATATATATATATATATATATATATATATATATATATATATATATATATATATTTTAAAGTGCCGATGTCGTATTTCAGTATCGCACACTCTCAGACGCACGACAGCCGGTACTGAAAAAAAGATGAACGGGGGAGGGGGGGGGGGAGACACACTCACCAATGGTGCTCAGTAGCTTCAGCTACTGTACTTGATTTTCACACAAAACACCAAGACATATCGTAATCAGTCCGGATAAATGTAAGTCTAATAGCTTATGTCAGGCAATAATTCTAGAAACTGTGGTTGCACCTTAGGGTGGGGGTATGGGCAGGAAAATAGTATTTTACAGATACAAGTCGAAATAACAGGGGTCTCGGGCCAAAAAGCCCCTTACTTTGATCTCGGGCCCTCTACTTTCAATTCCACGGGGCCCGACGTGCCGCCCACCTTCTTTTCAGACCTACTTTGTTTCAAAGCAGCGGTAGGTGGTACTCAGCGCATCAGCACGGTCCCGACACTCTCCTGTGGGGCCCCCTATTTTTAGTAATAGAGGGCCCGAAGGGCCCCGTACTTTTGAAAAGTATTTCGAACCCTGAAGTGGTCAGTGACAACTCAGTCTTGACAGTCTCAAGAGGTGTCACTGACCACTTGTATTTGCCGGTAGAATACTATTTTCAGGATTACATATGGTTGCACTTGATAATTCAATAATATTTTTTTCTTATAGGACATACAGGTAGACACTGTAGCATCAATGGTACAACAGTGTTCTGTGTGAAAAATTTGCCTTGCCGCCAGATATGGGGTTGGGTTCGAAATTAGTCACTGATGTGTAAGCCGGCACTGAGAAAGCTGGGCGATGAAATCGGCTGTTATGATTAACTCATTCTGCCCGCGACACATCACAGCAAGCTATGGCTCGACCATGATAGTTCAAGGGTAGTGGCAGACTAACTTGGCGCCTATAGGCGCCAAGCTATTCTGCCACCACCCTTGAACTATCATGGTCGATCTGTCTCCTGAATTGTAATGCAGTCGCCAGAGGATAACTCCAAAATGCGGGTATTTCGTACATCGGGCACAATGAGTTAATGAAGTGTAAAAACATGAAACATGCCGCCAAAAATCCCTAGGAGAATGTGCCCACTCTAGGTTCAGTGGTACGGCCGACATGTCCATTTTTTAAAATTATATATATATATATAAAATTTTTAGGGGGGGGGGGGGAGGTGTTGTGGGCTTACAGCCTAGTTAACCCTCTCACTTCCATTGATCGTACATCAGTTGTACGTCTGAAATATCTGTAAATTCCACGATAAAGAGCCGCTCCAGCAGCCGTCCCATTAACAATGGATGCCAAGAGGTTTTCGAGCAAGAGGAATACTAGATCATCACTAAGATGAGCCCCCGCAATTGAGAGGCTTATGAGGATCTATATCTTGCAGTAGGCGGCGTGGTGTCCATTTTTTATCGGCACGTGAAGGGGTTAAACCGTAACCCCCTCCCTCTTCCCCCATCCCCCCGTGAGTTTGTTATCCAACAGCGGTTTGATACCTGTCCATCACTTTAACACATTGTACACCAATGACCAAAATCCCCAAATAATGAAAGTTGCCCTCTGAAGGATTGTATTACAATTCCAGAGACAGATCGAACATGATAGTTCAAGGGTCGTGCCAGAATAGCTTGGCGTCTATGGGCGCCAAGCTATTGTGGCACCGCCCTTGAACTATCATGCTCGATGCATGTCTTGCTGTGGTGTGTCGGGGCTGAATGAGTTAAAATGCATGCCGCCAGTACTCCCTAGACTGCTATCAAGAGGCTACTTCAGTAATATGCGGCAAAATTTCCGACTGTCAGTTTGGGAATTCCCGGCCTTGTGACGTCATGTTTATTTTAAGATGACGGACTGAGGCGGTTGGTCGTCTGTAGACTCTGTAGGGTATATAACGCAGCGGCAACACACAGTCAGTCAAAATCATGGAGCGACAGGACAAAGACAAACGCGTATTTGACATTTTTGTAAGGAGTGGACTTCACCAGGCCGTCTGGCCTACAGAAGTATATGCTTATACTAAGTGTTATATAAACAACGTTTACCAGCGTTTATACTTTAGAAATGCCGGTTATCATGGGGAGCATGCAGAGCAAATTTTTGGTTTGATACCCTACGTTGGAAAATATATAATGGGATACTTCCTTCGCAAGAACTGACTCTACTTGTCAACTGCTCGCCGTGTTTCAAGTGCAGTGACTTAATCATCAATTTTATTAGCGAAATGCGCGGTATATATGGCGTTGACATCAAGCTGGAAATTGCCTTTCCTGTATTCTACAAAATGCAGAGGCCTTCGTGTAAAGAAGCATGTTATACTCACAAATTGCCGACCCACCAAGATCATGAGAATAATCTCAAAGGTAAGTTCACGGCTTTTCAATTTGTTCTTCTTTACTCTTTAACCCGTTCAGTGCCGAGACTTGAAAACTTGGTTGGTTGTTTAGTTTGGGGGTTAACGGCCACGGCACCGAAGTGATGATAATGGACGGCCCTGACGGGAGGGTTATGGGGGACAGGGAAATCTATTGCCTATGGAATACAACCTAAACACTGATCAATGCAGGCGCACTGCAACTGTGCCACTTTGATTTACCAGGACCTCAGTTTCAACGGACATGCTATGGAAGAAAACTTGAACTGCAAAAGGTTTAAATCCTCAGTCATGAGCCCCCCGCAGTTGTGGGGGCTCATGTGCATCTTGCTGACACAACTTCGAATCTACGTTCCTGGGACAGCTAGGGTTTTTGTGAATTAACTCATTCAACCCCACGCCCGTATTTCCCAAATTTTGGAGGCGTCATCTAACGACTATGCACCAGTTGCAGGAGATGGATCGACCATGATAATTCAAGGCTAGTGCCAGATTAGCTTGGCGCCTGCCGGCGCCAAGCTAATCTGGCACTAGCCTTGAATTATCATGGTCGATCCAACTCCTGCTGAAGTGCGTCAGGGCTGAATGGGTTAAGGAAAATTGCACAGAAGCCGCACAGTCTGTGTCAGCTGACACTGAACGGGTTAACACTGAACCCGAGACTGAACCCGGCGCCAGCGGCAGCCGTAAGATATTTTTCATCGGAGTCGTATCTAGTGACGGCCGGGGTGGGGGCCAAGAATGCCAAAGATCTTCCTTTCAGTCGCTGAGTCAGTTCAGCCTCCCAAAAATAAAACGGGGTTGAGGGGGGGGGGGGGTGTGTGTGTGGAGATGTAGGACTGAATAGGGGAGGGGTCGGGGGTTGGGGGTGGGGGGAGAGCCTGCAAGCTAGGCGTCTATGATTGCCAGGTCTCCCAAACATCTCATTGAAGGCCGGGCAGGAAGGCCTAAATCGGTAGGGGAAACGATTGTTCCCCACGGTTGACTGCCTGGGCCTGGTTTAAACCAGTATTGCCACCCTGTTGAGGTCCCTCAAACAAAACTCTTAACCAAATTTCCCTTTCAAAATTTCAAATTTCAAACATGCATGATTCTCCTTGGGAATCCCGGCAACCATCTAATTTTCGCGCACTTTCCGCGCTGCACAAATCGCTGGTTTTTCCGGTTCCAAAAATAACCTAGTCCGACCTCTACACAGTTAGTCCCGTTGAACAAGGGTCTGCAAACATCAGTTCACATTTCTCGACAAAAATCTGACAAAAATGAAACAGACAATGACTATTAACCCATTCAGCCCTGACGCACTACAGCGGGAGATGGGTCGACCATGATAATTCAAGGGCGGTGCCAGATTAGCTTGGCGCCCGTTGCCGGCGCCAAGCTAATCTGGCACAGCCCTTGAATTATCATGGTCGATCCATCTCCTGCAACTGGTGCATAGTCATCAGATGACGTCTCCCAAATTTGGGAAATACGGCCGTCGGGCTGAATGAGTTAAATAAAAAAAGGGGGGGGGGAGGAGGGGCGGAGGTTCACGTTAGTTCCTGGGTTTAAGACCCACACAGCACACCCCCTCCTCATCCCCCCCCCCCTCCGTTTAATCATCACTGGCGAAACAAAAATAAACCAAAAAAAAAAAAAAAAAAGGGGGCAAATGTACGGAAAAAAGAATCAGGTTAGTCGTTCAGCCAGTCATATGTATACTTCGCTTAGAATAAGGTCGGATATTCCAAAGTCGGATCTGACAATGTTTTTATCGGTCCCGACAGTACTGTATGTAAATTACTTCTCTTACAATAAACTTCGGATATGACACGAGAAAATTGGGGCCCTGACGATTTGTCATATCCGAAATTTACTCTGTATGACTGGTTGGCCAGACTGCCCTTTTACCCATAGGGGCCCGATGATAGTCACAGTAGCTTTGACTAATGCAAATCCACTGCGCCACCGCGTGCGCACTATGCTCAAGACACAATACAATACAATACAATACAATACAATACAATACAATACAATACAATACAATACAATACAATACAACTTTATTGTCTGTTCGAGTCAAGGCACGACAGAAATTTGCCTTTCGGCTCGTCATGAAACAACAATATAAGACATTAACAAACGCTACAAGAACATATCATGAAAAATTATCATTGCAGCAATCTATCACAAGCAATCTGTCACAAGATGGGAGGTAATGTTAAGTAGATCATACTTATCGCAGCGTTATAAACGAGAGTTCAAAATCGAGACAGCAGTTGGAATAAAAGACTTCTTAAAAACATTCTTTTTGGCAAGTGGCATGTTGAAACGTCTGCCTGATGGTAGCATTTCAAACTGATCAGATAGTGGGTGACGAGGATCATTGACAATGCTAGCAGCTATCCTTCGGACAGCTCTATGGTACAGATCATCTACTGGGTACTGTCCTAGGCCAATGATCTTCTCCGCTGTTCTGACGATACGTGACAGTCGGCCCCTGTTTTTCATACTGAGATTGCCATACCAAGCAGTGATGTTAAAAGTCAGTATACTTTCGATCAGGCTTCTATAAACGGCTTCTAAAACCCTGGAACTGACATCAAAACTTCTCAGTTTCCTAAGAAGGTACAGACGCTGGTTTGCTTTTTTCACAATCAGATCGGTGTTTCCAGTGAAGGACAGCCCACTATCCACGACTGTGCCAAGGTATTTAAATTCAGTGACCACCTCTACAGGTTGATTATTAATTGAGACAGGTACAAAAATGTCATCAACTTTCCTGTCATCAATGACGAGTTCCTTGGTTTTTTGTACATTCATTTCCAGAAAACTATCTTTGCACCATGACTCTAATACTGCTATCTGTGCAAAGTACTCAGCCAGACTGCCTTCTTTTTGGAGTAGGCGTACAAGGGCCATGTCGTCTGAGAACTTTAAGAGACGAGAAGTGGCAGTGTGACAACGCATATGGTCTGTGTATATAGAAAACAATGTCGGAGAGAGGACACAACCTTGAGGGCAGCCTGAATTTAGCACCACTTGGTCAGACAGACTGCCGTGTACATTTAAGGGGGGGGGGGGGGGGTACATTTACATACTGTCTTGAGCTTAGTAGGCGCTGGCGCGCACGCGGTGGCGCAGTGGATTTGCATTAGCCAAAGCTACTATCATCGGGCCCCTATGCTTTTACCCCCTTCCCTCCCCCCCCCCCCCCCGCCACCCCCGTCTCTCGCGCAAAAGTTAGAAGTTAGAAGAGACCAGAAAGTAACTTGTCAGGCACGTCAACCCCCGCCCCCCCCCCCCCTTAGCCCGAAAAATCCCCACCCCACCCCACCCCACCCCACCTCACCCTCTTTGTATTCGTTTGTATTTTTTATAATATGCTTTTTTTATATAACTGTCTGAATGCATTGTCTGCCGCTATTTTAGGAAGAGTTTTACACGACTAGAAACTTTATTTATTTATGCTTTACGTTTTGACTAACTGTTTTATTGTCTTTCTGTTTTTCATTCTTCTTCTGGCTTCTCACTTTGAATATGGACGTCGCAAAATTGATGAGAGGAAGAAGGAATGAAAATGCACGCCTCAGAAATGATGAGTGTGGACGTCATGAAAGTCCTGTGGAAAATCTTAAGGGATGAATCTGAGCGTCAAAGACATTGATGAATGTGGACGTTAAGGAATATGGAGTGTTAAGGAGTGTGGACGTCGAGGAACTGCTTAGTGTGTAGTTTGAGGAATGCATCGTGTGTACGTTGAGGAATGCATAGTGTGTACGTTGAGGAACTGCTTAGTGTGTAAGTTTAGGAACTGCATACTGTGGACGTTGAGGTACTGCATAGAGTGGACACGATGAACTGCTCATTGTGTACATTTTGTGGTGCTTAGTGTGTGTATGTTGAGACAGTGCTTCATGTGGACGTGGTGACATTGCTAGTGTGGACGTCAAGACATTGCTTCGTGCGGACGTTGCGACATTGCTTCGTGTGGACGTAGAGACATTGCTTAGTGTGGACGTTGAGACATTGCTTAGTGTGGAAGTTGAGACATTGCATAGTGTGGACGTTGAGACATTGCTTCGTGTGGACGTTGAGACATTGCTTAGTGTGGAAGTTGAGACATTGCATAGTGTGGACGTTGAGACATTGCTTCGTGTGGACGTTGAGACATTGCTTAGTGTGGACGTTGAGACATTGCTTAATGTGGTCGTTGAGACATTGCGTAATGTGGTCTTTGAGACATTGACTCGTGTGGACGTTGAGACATTGCTTCGTGTGGACGTTGAGACATTGCTTCGTGTGGACGCTGAGTCATTGCTTAGTGTGGACGTTGAGACATTGCTTAGTGTGGACGTTGAGACATTGCTTAGTGTGGACGTTGAGACATTGCTTTGTGTGGACGTTGAGACATTGCTTAGTGTGGACGTTGAGACATTGCTTAGTGTGGACGTTGAGACATTGCTTTGTGTGGACGTTGAGACATTGCTTAGTGTGGACGTTGAGACATTGCTTTGTGTGGACGTTGAGACATTGCTTAGTGTGGACGTTGAGACATTGCTTTGTGTGGACGTTGAGACATTGCTTAGTGGGGACGTTGAGACATTGCTTCGTGTGGACGTTGAGACATTGTTTCGTGTGGACGTGGAGACATTGCTTAGTGTGGACTACGTTGAGACATTGCTTAGTGTGGACGTTGAGACATTGCTTCGTGTGGACGTTGAGCCAGTGAGGGAAGAGAAAATGCGTGTGGCCGAGACGGAATCGCTGAGTGTGGAATTACGGTGGGGAATCTTACAAGGACCAGTGTGGACGTCTCGCAATTGCAGAAAGAAATCTTAATGAGACAAGTGTGGACATCACGGAATTTCTTTGAAATGAATGTGCGCGTCCGTTCTTGCCAGGAATACGAGAACTACTTGTGGTTTCGGTATGAGAGCATGGACTATAAAGGACTGCTTGAACTTGATATGTATACAAAGCTGTGCACATCTGATTGCTCCGTCGTCAGGACTGAAGAGACTCCAAGCTAAAGGCGTTACCCTTCGTCCCATGAAGAAGGAGGACTGGGAGATGCTGGCTTGCGACCTGGGCGTGCATGACTTCGTCTACCAAGGCAGTCCTAGAGAGCGCGAGGATGCCATCTTCAGTAAAGACTTTAACCGAGTTATGAATGCGCCGGAAGGTAAGTTTACTAAAGCCAAAATAATAGTAATATGTGTATACACTACAGCTGAAGTGGTCACTGTCGTATATGTTTGAAAACCCTGTATGTGACACAGGGTGTAGGATAATTCACTGTATTTCACATATAGTGTCTTCTGTTACACTGTTTGGCTTTCAAATCTCGCTAGGTAGGCCATTTGACCAGGTGCTGATTACAGTAACGTAGGAACCAATATTTGTTGAGAAAATAAATTCTGGATAAAAAATAGTTTAGGGAGAAAAGTATTCAAAGTACATCTTTTTATTTTGATTTTAAGAACTTCAAAATATTCGTAATACTTTAATTGATATGCTGGTTAAACTGTCGCTTAACCCCCGCACCCCCCTCACCCCCTCCCCACCCCCCGTCGTCGACCCGAAGATTTTTGCTACTGGTGGAAGGAGCAGCGTCGTTTTAGGGACTGTACGAACAAAAACACCCAAAAAACAAAATCATCAACAAACAACAAAAAACAATAAATAAATAAACAAATAAACAAACAATAAATAAAATAAACAATAAATGAATAAATAAATAAAATAATATTAAAAAACAACAACTAAAAAACGTAAAACATAAAAGTTTAAATAAGAAGAAACATACAATTAGTAGCTATGCTTTTTATAACTACGTTTTTGTTTTACAGAAAATCACGTCAACGTTGCTACGATGGCGCGTGCTATTTGTCTTCGCGGCTCACTAGAAGTGCAAGGAGATGTAGGACCTGGCAACATCAGCGGCCTCCAGCCATTCTGACAGAAGTCCGAAGGTAAGATTTCTTATGAATATCGTGTCCTCTCTAGTCTTGTACTGTCCTGGCCTGTCCGGTAAAATGAAACGAAAGAGGGGGAGGGGAGACGACGTATACGGATCAGAACTCACAGACTACGGTACAGGAATGCCTTTAGCTCGATGTGTAGCGGTTTACAAAGTTAACATAGAGCATAACCCAACGTAGAAAGAAGCACGCTTAGAAAAGAGAGTTACAGCACAATTTATTAACCCTTATCATTCGGAATACACCACCGTATGAAATAAGTTTGACTAAAATAGTTCAAGGGTAGCGCCAGAATAGCTTGGCGCCTCTAGGTTGTATGCAAATTTGACTTTTATTCTCAGTATGATATGGGTTAAATATTGTCTTTTTCAAAATATAGAAACAAAGAAGAATTCACTAGTTATCTTATCGTTGCGTGTAGAAAATGACTTACATTCAGCAAGTCATATTGTGTTTTTTCTTTCCTATATGAGATAGGTTATTCTACGTGCTCGACTTTAAAGCACCATATTTTTTTTTTAAAATATAATTTTGTTAACAGGTATTTCCATTTTCACTCACTCAGGTCCCCATATTTTATTGTAACACAATGTGTACACGCCGAAAAACTGTTTTCTGTCTCTTTATGCATTTTCAGGAGATGCCAAAGCAAACAGCTGTGTCACAGAAGAGACGCTTCAAAGTTTTCGAGGAAAAGCGAAGAAGCCCCGAAACATCAGATGAACAACAGCAGCAATCCCAAATGGACACAAAACAGTGCACAATAAACAAAATATGTCACAATAATGTCCATCCTTATGACCGTCACAGCACTTAACTATTGCTGCAGTACCATGTAACTTGATGCTTCTGTACCATGTAACTTGAAACTGTGTTCTTGGAAGGTTGTACATTGTTTGGAGGTATTCATTGTCGAGAAAAAATTGAACATAACCCGACTGCAAGAGACATAGATTCTCATGAGCCCCCGCAGACGCGGGGGCTCATGAGGATCTATGTCTCTTGCTGAGATCAATGTGTACCTTTGTTCCTTGGAGGGTTGTGACAGAACAAAGATGTCAGAAACAAAATGTACGTACAGAAGCAGGGAAGGGGCTGTCGATTTTCGCTATACTAGTAGCTAAGACAGATCGGATATGTGAACCACCCGAGTCGCGTTGATGGTAGCCCTTAAAGCCTAGTCTACGCTCTGAAAGTCCACAATAATTAGGACGCACCAACTTTGAAGTCTTCCTGGGTCGTGTGTCGGTGGTGAGGGGGCCATTTCAGGCTCCCAAGTACGAAAAAAGAGAAACAGGAAACGGAAACCGGGGGAGGGGAAGGTCAGAATTCTGTCACTCGCATGGTCTGTATTCCAGCATGCCAGTCTTGAGGGTTGTGGCGTGGAGGTAAACTCTCCTATCCCGACTGTCTAAGGGTGTACAAAAGGGCTCTGGCGCGAAGATAAACTGCCATCAACAATCGGGCGACCGTTTGTGTGTCTCAGGGCTCTGGCGCGGACGTAAAACTCCCGTAACCCGACTGTTTGTGTGGGTGGGTTGCATATGCTTGCTTAGCGCGCAAATTTCTTGCTTAGCGCTAAGTTCACAAGCTTAGCTGAAAATGTGCGTTGCATGAGCGTGCTTATCTGCTGGAGCGAGCTTAGTGGCGTGCTTAATTCTAAGGACGGTCCCCCCCGTGCGTAGCGGCGTGCTTAGCTGAGGAAGAGTTCTTAGCTGCCGTGTTAACGCGAGAACGGAAATGTGAATTCACTCTCTTAAACCTTGTGGCAGAAACAGCCTTCCGTCTAGGATAGAGAAGGAGGAACACGAAATGTACGTGGGAACGCACGGACCCCCCAACCAGCCTCCTCTCACGGACATCTGGGAATTATCGGTGAGGAGTCTGCATAACTGATTCAACTGACCATGCACACCGATGGGCATAACCCAACACCAGCCGTTGTCAGAGAAACATAGATCCTCATACTATGGGAGCCTACTACAGGTAGTCCTTAACTAATGTACATCTACATTAGACTTGAGACATAGATCCTCATACTATGGGAGCCTACACGGTACTCCTTAACTAATGTACGTCTACATTAGATTGACAAGCAGGGTTGCCTGCACGAAAAATTTGCCATTCTTTCTCTCTTGACTTCTTGTTTTCCATCGCCGCCATTTCACCGGCGTTTTGTCTACTTCGTTTCCGTTAGGTCAGAAGAAGCGAAAACCGTGCGTTTTTATTGGCCGATTTCTACAATCTATGATGACGTAGGGGAGAACCCCACCATTAGCTATAAATAACCTATCCCCGCTCGCTAAGAACTCGTTCGGAGCTACGCACGTCGCTAAGTCGCTCCATGCAACAGAAAACACTCGCGCACTAAGCAAGAGCTTTACTAAGCAAGAAAGACCGTAAGTCAGCGAGCTTAACACACTATATTTAAGCACGCTACATGCAACCCACTCCTGGCGCGGACGTAACACTCCCGTAACCCGAATGTTTGTGTGTCTTAGGGCTCTGGCGCGGACGTAAAACTCTCGTAACCCGACTGTTTGTGTGTCTCAGGGCTCTGGCGCGGACGTAAAACTCCCGTAACCCGACTGTTTGTGAGTCTCAGGTCTCTGGCGCGGACGTAAAACTCCCGTAACCCGACTGTTTGTGTGTCTCAGGGCTCTGGCGCGGACGTAAAACTCCCGTAACCCGACTGTGTGTCAAAGCCGGATTATGATGCGCAGCTTAAGCCATGGCGTTCAGGGTAACCTTACTGATTATGCAGAGACAGCTCTGGCACGGAGGTAACTCCCGTAATCCGACTGTTTGTATCTCTGAAGAAAAATGAACAAAAACGACAACAACAACAACAACCCCCCCAAAAAAAAAAAAACAAACAAACAAACAAAAAACAACAAAAAAACCAACAACCAAACAAACAAAAAAACCTCTTCCCGTGTGTGAATCCGGTGAATGAAACTAAAATTGAAAAACAAACAAAAACAAATCATTGCTGGAAATGAAGGCCAGCGGCCCAGTCTAGCGGCTCCATGTCAGACACACGACATTGAAAGGCTTCGGCGATGGTGTGTAAAACGTGGGAAGTAGACGAAAGGCTAAATGACGGCTTAGCATATACACGATGACGGGTTGGATCAAACTTAACTCATTCGCGGCCAGCCGCATCCGGATGCGGCTGGCCGCGAATGAGTTCATGTTTAAACCAGTGTTACATCCTCACTCAATCTGAGCAACAGCTGGGACCGATACTGCATCTCTCCAGAGTCGGTGCGCATGTTCTCAAGTGAATCCGGCTATGCATTTTGCAGATGGAAGAAGGTGGTTGAGGTGTTGGGTCGCACTGGTTGTCTCCCTCGATTTGCTGCTCTGATCAGCGCAGCGAATCGACGGAGACAACCAGTGTGGGGTATAGGACGTAGGGTTGGTCCAACACAAATGTCTCACTGATGAATATAATTATATACACACCGATGACAGAAACAGAAATGTAAAATGAGGGAAATCCCTGCAAGCACAAGGTAGGGATTCTCATGAGCCACTAAATCAAAAGCTCATGAGGATCTATGTCTTCTGCAGATCAAAGGGACCGACGATATGTAACGGATATGTTTCTTGATTGGGTACAGTCGGTATTAACTCATTCGAGACGTGCCGCCTCCGGATACGCGGCATAAGCCGCGTATCCGGAGGCGGCACGTCTCGAATAAGTTAAATTAAGAACACGAAAATTTTTAATCCGTATATATTTAATATGTATAAAATTAATCTTTTCTGCCGCAAGTAGCATGCAGACTGGACGCTAACAATTTTTGGTCACCGGCCCGTAACATTTTGTATAATGGTCACGGTCTGTTTAAAAAACAAATTGAGGAGTTACATTTTGATGAGTTACATTTACATTTGTATAAAAGTAATCTTTTTTTACCCGGCAGCATGCAGACTGAATTATAATTATGTTAGTGATGATGATTAGTACTGTAATGAAATGCTGGTTGTATGCTCGGTATTAACCGACTGTATATTTTAGTAATGTATCATTGTGTCAGTATGTTAATCACTGAAAGCTTACACCAATAATACTATTTGTTATCAACAATACGATTTGTTATTATTCATTATTACAACTGAGCTTTTAAAAAAAAGTTGTCTGATTTGAAAACTGTTTGGTTTGTTGTGTAAAACTGATACCAAAGTATGACTGTTCAGACACACACACATACACACACACACACACACACACACACACACACACACACACACACACACACACACACACACACACACACACACAGAGAGAGAGAGAGAGAGAGAGAGAGAGAGAGAGAGAGAGAGAGAGAGAGAGAGACAGACAGACAGACATGCAGACAGACAGACAGAGACAGAGACAGAGATATTCTCTCTAGTTCTTTTATTCGTCCTTATCAATTCGTAATACAGCAAGATGATTGTCCATTCTTTTTGTGTAATGTACATATAGCTTTCAACACAGCAGACGTATTAATTTCTCTGTAAATAAAAGAAGAGAGAGAGAAAAAAAAAGAAGAAACCGTAATGTTGTATTTAAGTGACTGACATCCCTCCCTCTCTCTCTCTCCCACCTCTATCTATCTGTGTGCAGTGTGTGTGTGTGTGTGTGTGTGTGTGTGTGTGTGTGTGTGTGTGTGTGTGTGTGTGTGTGTGTGTGTGTGTGTGCGTGTGCGCGCGTTTCCATGAATGTTCCTTAACTCATTCTACCCCAACACCGAAATCCCCAAATTTTGCCGTTGTCCTCTAAAGACTGCACTCTAGTGCAGGACACAGATCGCCCATGATAGTTCAAGAGTGATGCCAGAACAGAATAGCTTGGCGCCCATAGGCGCCAAGCTATTCTGGCATCACCCTTGAACTGTCATGGTCGATCTTTATCTGCTGTGGTGTGTCTGGGGTAGAATGAGTTAATATTCAGTCCAGACCCAAACGGTGATTCAAAGGCCCTCGGGCCGTCGTCGTCCGCCGTTGGCCCGCGCAGGGCTATAATAATAATAATAATAATAATAATACCGTTATTATATAGGCGCTTTTTCTCACTTTTTGGGCAAATCGACTCAAAGCGTCGCGAACTGAAACCCAACATGCACACTCACGTAACAGACACGGATTTACGCCATTTAAGACAAACACAGTACAAGACAGACGAAGGGCCAGTTCAGCTACTGAAGTTACAGAGATTTTTGATCGCTTGTATTTGAAATTTGTAAAGTGGCCTGAAACTGGTACCAAAGTGTGGGGGGTGGGGGGGTGGGGGGTGGAGGAACCGGCGTCCCCGGAGAAAGAACCCCTGTGCATGGGCTAACGGCGGCCATCGGGCCGACATCGGGAGAATCCAAATAAAGAGAGAAGCGCCTTACGAAAGACAATTATAAGACAATTTATTAATATTTCGGGGTTTCGCTAAGTATTTTGAGTATTTTGTACTTATCGTGATCGAAAGTGCTATAACAGACACTTAAACAATTTCCATACAAAAAGGCAGCAAGTGAGTGTTTGTATGTCTATTTTGAAAAAAAAGATTTTATCTCGAAATATTAATAATGTGTGATGTCATTGTCTTTTCCGAGGGTGATTCTTTCTTCGATGGATGTTTTCTACTCGATAATAATAGTAATTGTATATTGTACGTGAAGTGATATTTCTAAAACCTTGAAATTACAATTTTGCCAAGAAGGTATCCTCGCCATAATCATAACACTAATTCGTGTGAATAAACACCCCTTAAAGCACCAAAATCTACCACAGGCTGAGGATACACATGCTTGAGTGACAAGACAACAAAAAGCATGTGGGATCTTTCCAAACTACTCAACAACATCAAAACATACACACATACACGCACACACGTAAAAGGGCAGAAAGGTTTCTGCCCTTCTCTGCAATGTGTGTGTGTGTGTGTGTGTGTGTGTGTGTGTGTGTGCGCGCACACACACACACACGTACACAAACAAGATAGAGAGATAATGTTTGACTCATGACAACACACTACAAACGAAGACCGTTGATCGAAGGGTTGTTTATCAAACATGACAACAGCACACCCCCGTATACTGACTAAAACATCGGCTGTATCTTTGCACAACCTTCACGCCATTATAGTCACATGTCAAAGTTTCAAAGTGCGTGGTGCTCTGTAATTTTGTAAGTTACAGCCTCTAGCCATAACGTACACAATCACAGACCACCATACAACTATTACTCGGCCACTCGCATAAATAAACCTTGATAATTTCCTCGGTCTCAGAATGCAAATAAAATAAAATAAAATAAAATAAAATAAATAAAACAAGTAAAATAAAATAAAATAGAAAACAATAATTTAATGAATAATAAAATTAATATTTTTTTTTATATCGCAAATTTGAGGCATAAGAACCCAGCAGTCCAACCTAAACGCATACAATATAAGGCAAGCAAGAGGCGTGAAACTTCATGCGACATCATGGGTTCATGAGGTTCTATGTCTCTTGCAACTGTGTGGTTCTGGCTGTGGCCCCGCAGTCAAGGGATTAAAGTAACATTGAGCGTAGAACCATCAACAGACTACTAATGCTCTACAGGATCATGAACAATCTAGTTGACAATATGTGTCATAAACCTTGCAGACTACATACAGCATGCAGATCCTAGAAACCGTGGGGCGCAGAGGCTATACCAGGAGGAGAACCTCCCATCCTGCACTGCACTACTAACTTCTTCCCCCGGACACTGAGGGATTGGAACCACCTGCCAGCAGCAACGTCATCAGCTCCCTTCCTCGACTTCTTCAGAGCCCGCCTTGACTGCAGTCTTCACCATCTGCAGTCAGCCCCCACCCCGCCGAGATCACCCTTCATACCCGTGTATATAGTTTTATCTTTTAAATACAATACAATAATACTTTACTAATCCCTCATGGGGAAATTCACTGTCTGCTCGTACCAAACATGGCATCATCATTCACTAATTGAATTAATTAAATAACTGCATATAATTAATTAATTATTTAAACCAGTACCTTTTACCAATGCCTTTTATCCCCACCTTTTATCGCCACTGCCCGGTTGTACGTCAACGCAGAGTCAATAACGTTCGCGAGAACCCTACTCTTATTGGGAAGAAGAAGAACAGTAAACATGTTAGTCCCACTGGTGCTTTCCCCAAATTTTGGGAGTGTTACTGAACGACTATGTATCAGTTGCAGGAGGTGGATTGATCATGATAATTTAAGGGTAGAGCCAGATGAGCTTGTCGCCTGAAGGCGCCAAGCTCATCTAACACTACCCTTAAATTGTCATGATCAACCCATCTCCTGCTGCAGGGTCCTGAGGTTAAATGGGTTAAAAAGAAATGTAAACGGCAGCAGGTATCTATCTATCATCTATCTATCTATCTATCTATCTATCTATCTATCTATCTATCTATCTATCTATCTATCTATCTATCTATCTATCTATCTATCTATCTATCTATCTATCTATCTATCTATCTATCTATCTATCTATCTATCTATCTATCTATCTATCTATCTATCTATCTATCTATCTATCTATCTATCTATCTATCTATCTATCTCTCTCTCTTGGCTTGACTTCGCGAACGAAGATTCTATAGGGCTTGCCCACGTCGTCTGCAGGCATTTTCGTGGCTGCGGAGGCCAATCCGGGACAGGCAGGTTCGACCGCAGTGGCTGCAGGGGAAGGTCTGGTCAGGGTTCTGAGTTACGACAGCTCTGTTTTTTCTTCTGAGCCGCTTGTCCTTAAGGTTAGCTCTGCGAGAGTCCTCAAAGGAGACGGCTGCCTTGTGAATGGTGGAGCGCCAGGTGTCACGGTCCGCAGCAAGCGAAGACCACTGGCGGTGGTCGATTTGGCAGGCACTAAGTGACTTCTTGAGACCGTCTTTGTATCTCTTCTTTGGTGCCCCTCTGTCTCGGTGTCCAGTGGCGAGCTCGCCGAACAGAGTGATCTTGGGTAGGCGATGATCCTCCATCCTGGAGACGTGCCCCGCCCAGCGAAGCTGTGTCCGCAGCAGCAAAGCCTCGATGCTCACAGTTTCCGCCTGTTCAAGGACCTCGACGTTGGTGACATAGTCACTCCAGTGAATGCTGAGGATGGTACGCAGGCAGCGCTGGTGAAAGCGTTCGAGGAGTCGTAGTTGGCTGCGGTAGAGGGCCCAGGACTCGGAACCGTACAGCAGGGTGGTGAGGACGACAGCTCTGTACAAGCTGATCTTGGTGCCTTTTTTTTCAGCTGTTGATTGTGCCACACCCGCTTGAATAGTCGCCCGAAAGCACTGTTCGCTTTTGCCAGCCTGTTGTCCAGCTCCTTGTCCAGCTTGGCGTCTGACGTGATGATGCAGCCAAGGTAGGTAAACTGGTGTACAGACTTCAGTTCGGACTCGCCGATGGTGATGTGGGGAGGGCGATGCTCTTCCTTGGGTGCCGGCTGATGAAGGACCTCTGTCTTTTTCAAACTGACCTCAAGTCCAAAGAGCTGGGCGGCATCTGCGAAGCAGGACGTAATGCGCTGCAAGGCTCTCTCTGTGTGTGCAACGAGGGCAGCGTCATCAGCAAAGAGCAGCTCACGAATCAGTTGGTCTAGGGTTTTCGTGTGGGCCTGCAGTCGTCTGAGGTTGAACAGGCTGCCATCGAGACGGTACCTGATGTACACTGCGTCGTCATCGTCGAGGTCCACTGTGGCCTGCTTCAACATCAACCTGAAGAAGATGGTGAAGTGGGTCGGTGCCAGCACGCAGCCTTGCTTCACGCCGTTGCGAATGGGGAATGGTTCTGAGAGGTCACTGTTTAGTCTGACCTGGCCTTGCTGGTCCTCGTGGAGCTGGACGATCATGTTGAGGAACTTTGGGGGACAGCCTAGTCGCTCCAGGATCTGCCACATACCTTGCCTGCTCACAGTGTCAAACGCTTTTGTTAGGTCGACAAGCGTTACGTACAGCCCTTTGTTCTGCTCGCGGCACTTCTCCTGAAGCTGTCTCAGCACAAAGACCATGTCGGTGGTACTCCTGTTGGCTCTGAAGCCACACTGGCCCTCTGGGAGGTGGTCTTCAGCGATGGCAGGTACCAGCCGATTCAAGAGCAACCTTGCGAGAATTTTCCCGGCAATGGACAGCAGGGTAATTCCACGATAATTAGAGCAGGCAGACTTCTCTCCTTTGTTCTTGTACAGGGTGATGATGACTGCATCACGGAGATCTTTTGGTAGTGTTCCTTTTTCCCAGCAGCAGAGAAAGTGTTCGGCTATCTATCTATCTATCTATCTATCTATCTATCTATCTATCTATCTATCTATCTATCTATCTATCTATCTATCTATCTATCTATCTATCTATCTATCTATCTATCTATCTATCTATCTATCTATCTATCTATCTATCTATCTATCTATCTATCTATCTATCTATCTATCTATCTATCTATCTATCTATCTATCTATCTATCTATCGATCTACCGATCTATCTATCTATCTATCTATCTATCTATCTATCTATCTATCTATCTATCTATCTATCTATCTATCTATCAGTCTCCTCCAGCCGCCGGCGGGGTAAGACGTGTAGTCTTAGCTCCGTCGTGCAGCTAACCGTGACGCTTTGGATTGCTTGATATACTGTGTACTATGTGTTTTTCTATGTAAGCTGTGGACTTTCTTATACTTTTTAAACATTATTCCAGTGGACGTGCATACTAACTATCATCACACGGATATCCTAATGCTTGTGTTGTGAGTGTGAGAAGTGTGCAGGACAAAGCACACTATTTTCACGGATGATATCATATTGTGTACGTGTGATGCGAGTTGTGCCCAGACTGAAGCCAGTCTTTGTCCGTCGTGCAAGGTAAATCCGATCATACGAACGATCACTTTACGATATTCTTCTCGTAATTTTGAACACATCGTCATCCACTTTGTTTTCTGGAACTCATTGAATATAGTAGAACTTACGCCTGCCATTGTCTATATTTTTCGTTCAGTTATATATTTCATCCCTTGCACTGTCAGTAACTGTGAGGAGTTAGACTGTGACTAGAGCAGTCTATTGCTGAACTTCAGATCTAAGCAGCCAATGTTTGCTTTTCGGCTTACTGACTCTGTGACACGATGCTGTATCGTCTCCACCACCCCACCAGACTCCACTCCTGTCAGCCCTGCAGACACGCTGGCACTTCCTGAAGGGTGTCACAATGTTTGCTGATCCCACCACCCTCCACACCTACCCCTGTTTCTAACTCTCTAAAGTTGGCGCTGAGTGCCGGGTTACAGCATACCACCAAGTCCGAGTCGCGATGGCATCTTCATCCCTCTCTCTAAGTGTCGTGACGCAAGACCCCACCCTCGCCACCCCCACCAATCCCTTTAAGAGAGATAACCCGGTGCTGAAGGACACTGCGTGCGGCCAGCAAACGCGTTTCTACAGCAACGGCCCCAATGGCGTCATCACCCTCAAGCGCTGGCGAACTGCCCTCTACCACCGCTACGTCAACCTGCTCCAGGCAAGAGGCGGTTACACTGTAGTCTGGAGGGACACAGACGCCAGAAATGAACCTGTAGAGTGTGGTGACTCCTACCTGGATTGTTCCAATCCTGACATTCCCGATGACTTGGGAAAAACATTCATACAAATCAGGGGGAGAGCAAAACCAAAAATCACCATCACCCTCTACTTCCACGTGCGTCGCAAGACTGGCGGCACTTGTCTCATTCAGGGACACAACAAGGACACGTGGGTCCTAAGCGAATATGACTCTTTGTGTACATTCGTACAACAGCTGAAAGACGGCTGCGCAGACCCTGCTGACAATGTCCCTGTTGACATGCCGCGTGACCAGTCATGCGATCCCACCATCTCCCCGATAGTATCATTCCCAGACACCCCTCCTCGGGCAATTTTGGACTCATCCCTCCCCTTAATCGGATTGGAGGCTGACGACTCTACCTCCCTATCGCCGATTGTTCAGTCCTGTAACCCTCGGAACAGCTCCGCTAATCTTGTCCCCGAGCCTCTGACCGTGACCACCGTCAGCGCTGTGAGTGACATGACCAGTGACGGTCCGCCTACCCCGCCCTCCATCCCACACCCCTCCTCCAGCGGGCCACATCTACGGGATGATCTCCACTCCACCCTCTCTGATCACTCTGATGTTCCTGCCAGTCAGTCCCTTGCCACTACCCCCTCCACACCCGAACCTGCCCCCTTCACACCAAGTCCTGTCGGCCATATTGTTACCCAAGTGGCGTCTACGGGTGACGTCACCACCGAGGACTTGACCTCGCCCGGGTTACCCGTCTCGTGCACTCAGGTGGATTCTGATTATAGCGAGCTGGTGGTGTCCGGTGTCCGAGACGAAAAGCCGCTTATCATCCTAAAGCTCCAGACCCAACTCTGCAACAGCCAGGCCGCCGTCGAGGCTCTCCATCAAGAGTTGTGTCAGCTGAGAACTGTCACTATACTAAATATTAAGCAGATTGACAGTAAGGTGTGCGAGTCCGCGGTGAAGATGGCAAATGACCTCCGGATGTTAGAGTCTTGTATGTGTGGCAAGCTGTCCCACTTACATGATCAATTGACAAACATGGCAGAATTTCACTGTCTCGTCGACGACACTCTGCAAAGACTGAACTCTGAACAAGGGCTACCTGTTGCCTCTGGCCAAACCCCCCAACTACTAGTGTCAACAACGCTTGAAGGCTCTATGCCCGTAAACAGTGATGCAATCACTAGTATGAAGCCTGTGTCCACTACAGCTGGTGATGTGATCCCAGTAAGGATTACCGTTCCTAAGAACAACCCTCCGAGTAGCCAGAAAGAACAAGCCCCAGGGAGGGCGGTAATTACTGTCAACGTTGCCTCCCCTATCGCAGACAACCACCGTGAGGGGAGCGGGCCGTCTCAGCCTGGCCAGCGGAAAGGGGGCGGTAATCGGATTGCCGGGAGCCAGCAGCAGCGCAAGGACTTTCTTCCGTGCGAGCGGGTCTTTGATCACAACGTAGAGGTAGACACAACACGCTCGTCATCGGGGACCCCGTCGTGCGAAACTTCAAGGGAGAGAAGATGACCATGTACCAGGGCGAAAAGGTACAGGTCATCTCAATATCCGGCCTGCAAATCTCCCACTTGACTGACTGGCTCAAGCAGCAGCCGCAGTCACCCCGCGTCCAACTGGTCACCTTCCACGTAGGGGTGAACGATTGCAAGACGCATGAAATGACCAGTCAGCAGTGGGAGAGACTGGTCACTTCTTGCAAAGGCGTGTTCCCCAAAGCAAGCATCCAGGCCTCATCCATCTTGCCTGCTGCCCAGGGGAAAAACTCTCGCCTTAACCAACGTATTTCCCCCTCCAACGCAAATCTGTGCCACGTGGCAAAGAAGATGCGCGCTATCTTTGTTGACAATGCGGGCGTGTTCCTAGCCCCAAGCGGTCTTCCCCGGAAGGCGCTGTACCGTGTGGACAACAAAGGCCGACTTGACCCCATTCATCCATCCCACGTGGGAACCCGGAGGCTTGCCGGCAATATCAAGTACGGTGGTCGAGCTGTCAACCAGGCTGATGCAATTACTCACCAGCACAGAAGCTCTCAGGCGACCACTAAGACGAAACTCTACTCAGAGGCCTTAGCTGGTGGTAGCTTGAATGTACAGAGTGACACTTCCACTTCTGACACTATTGTATCCGGTTCTGCTGGTCCCATATCACCAGTACAACCACCTCTACGCCAGGAGCCTCAACCACAGGACCATGAACAACTTCAACAGCAGGAGCAGCTGCAGCTACAACAGGCGCAGCAACAACATTTACAACAGGAGCAGCAACATCTACAACAGATGCCCTTCATGCCGGTTCTTGACTGGCAGCAACTTCAATACCATCATCTGCTGCAAATACATACCAACTCTTCAACTGCAGCACCCTGGCAACAACCACAGTACCCGGATGGTTGCCATGGTGTGTGGTCGAATCATCGCCCACCAGCCAGTGTATCTGCGTATCCGGTTAATAGTCTGCCACCGTACCACCAGTTATGCCAGGTGCCCACAGCGAATGGTGCCAATGGATACGTCAGCTACTTACTCGGTTGGTAATTCAGTGTCGTGTGATCAGTGATCCTTCACCGTTGTGCTTCGCAGATTTCACTGTGGGTGTGTGAGGCAGTTCATGATTATGTCAGTGTTACGAGTGGTTCTTTATATACGGTTCTTCTGCTTTCGCTTGTGATTTATTCCAAAGCAGTGATTGACTGTGTGCCTCAACTTCTGTGATTTTCTCGCCTGGTTTGATTACCAAAGCTCCGCTAAGTTTTCATTGTGACAGTACGGTTTTAAGTGTTCAGCCTACGATACTTCACATCGCAGGTTACACCATATGTTCATTTATTTAGACAGCTTGCGCAGCATTAATACGTGGATACACTATTAATCAAAAGCGATCTTCATTTGATAACGCTGTGTTGGACACCATTTGTGACGTTTGATACGAGGTGCTATAACTTCAGCCGCGCTTTACTGCATTGAAACTTTATTCCCTATTCCCTCTGTTTATATTTTTTTTGGTATTGTGTTGCACTTCATTTGGGAGAGTTAAAATTCAACATGACCCATAATGCTCAGACACACGGAAGCCTTCAAACTGGTCACTTGAACATCTACCATCTTTTTAACAAGGTGGCCGATTTGAATGTTTTTCTAAACTCGTCTGAACCATTCCACCTGTTTGGTCTTAGTGAGACGCGACTTAACTCGGACATAAGCGATGAAGCCGTTCACATACCTAACTTTAGCATCACTCGAAGTGACCCTCGTGTACTTGGTCAGACTGGGCTTGCCGTTTACATCCATAACTCAGTCCAACATTTAGTAAAAAGGCGTGAGGACATAGAAACTCCGGAAGTTGAGTGCATTTGGTTGGAATTTAGGGCTCCAAAAACTAAACCCGTCTTCATCGGCTTTTGTTATCGTAACCCATCAGCCAAGTTTGAATGGTACGACGATTTCTTGCATGCAGTAGAAAAAGTTGGCCTACCTAACTGTGATGCGTTGCTACTAGGCGACTTTAACATAGATATGTTGAAGCCCCATACCGCGTGGGATTGCATCACCACACAAACCGGCTTAGAACAATTAGTTTCGGCCCCTACTAGGATCACAAAAACAACCGCAACACTCATTGATCACATTTACACCAACCGTCCCCTTAGTGTGTTCAATGTTAGTGTTCCTGACCTCAGCATCAGTGATCACTTTCCTACTGTGTGTTCCTGGTCAACAAAACTGCCAGTGCATCGTAAGAACGGGCACACAACTATAACGTACCGCTCATTTAAACAGTTTAATCAGTCTGCTTTTCTAGCAGACCTTGATCAAACACCATTTAATGTCGTTAATAACGAAACTGACCCTGAAAAGGCTCTGACTATTTGGTATCGACTCTTTACAAGAGTACTTAACAAACACGCCCCTTTACGGCAAAAGCGGGTAAAAAACCACACGTTACCGCCTTGGCTAATGCAAGGAATAATTGAAGCTATGAAATTGAGAAATGACTTAAGAAGACACAAGCTATTTAACGAATACAAAAAACAACGTAACCGTGTCAAGTCTATGGTATGCAGGGCTCAAAAGTCTCTCTTTGAACGAATGATTAAAGAAGACAGAGATACTGCCGCACTCTGGCGCGCAGTTAATCTCGTCATCCGAGGTAACAGCAAGAAATCGTCAGCCATTCCTTCTAGTATTACTGCAGACACCTTTAACAAACATTTTTTGTCTGTTGCCGAGTCAATCATACCCTCAAGCGGAAAAGCGTCTTACACATGCCCGGAGTCCCTGCTTAACTTCTGTAAGCAGAAGACTAAGGACAAACCCCCCTTCTCTATACCGCCTCTAGCAGTGTATGAAGTAGGAAAGCTGATCGGGTCACTGAAAAACAAAAAATCATCGGGACCTGACGAGATCAGTCCTAAAATCCTGAAACTGTCCATTCCCTATACAGTAGAATCGTTAACGTATATTTATAACTTATGCATCCAACAAAATATATTTCCATCAGAACTGAAGCAAGCCAAGGTTATCCCTTTGCCTAAATCAAAAGATCTGTCTGATGTTAATAACTATAGACCCATCTCACTATTATCCAGCCTTTCCAAACCTCTTGAAAGACACGTGCACAAACACCTTTATCAATATTTGGAGAGTCGTAGTCTATTGCACGTATTTCAGTCCGGCTTTTGCCCCAAGCATTCTTGCCACATGGCACTAACAAGACTTATTGATGCGTGGCTAGCATCCATAAATAACTCCCAAATAACTGGGACCTTGACCTTGTAAATCATAACATTCTTTTGTCAAAACTTCAAGCATATCTCTGCAATGCAGATGCTGTCTCATTGTTCACTTCATATTTAAGCGGAAGGAAGCAAAGAGTACTGTTAAATGGATCCTACTCCTCGTATGGTCACGTCAAAAGCGGCGTGCCTCAGGGCTCTGTCCTCGGGCCATTGCTGTTCTGCATATTTATCAATGACCTTCCACTGCATATTAGTTGCCGCGATATTTCTTGTGACATGTTTGCTGATGACTGCACACTACACACTCCTCACAAAAATGTAGCTGCAATTAACACGCGTCTGCAGGAAAGCCTGCGTGAGGTCACCGACTGGTGTCATTCCAACTCCATGTCCCTGAATCCGTCAAAAACAGAATGCATGGTTATAACCACACGTCAAAAGCACCAGCTATGCCCGCTCTCTCTTAGTCTGTCTATAAACGGCAGCCCAATTGAGCAAGTATCACACCACCGCCTCTTGGGGGTCACTATAGATGATCAGCTTAAATGGCAACTGCATATTAATAATGTGTGCAAAAGGGTTTCCAGAAGCCTGTATATGTTGTCAAAATTGAAAACAATTACTGACACAGATACGCGTCTTCTTTTCTACAATGCTCATGTCAAGTCGCACATAGACTATGCATCAACAGTGTGGGATGGTTCTAGTGATGTACATTTGAAGAGGCTGAACTCCCTACATAGGAGAGCTGCTAAGCTTATATTTCCCGATCCCGAACTCTCAACTGACGAAAAGCTTAAAACTTTAAAAATTCTCCCTCTATCCCAGCACTTTCAGTTCAATAAAGGTGTATTGATGTACAAGCTGTACAAGCAATCATGTCCACTGTACTTGAGTTCTTTTTTCTCAGAACGGACATCTGTAGCTTCTAGACATGGACAACAATTCAAAGTACCCCTGCCGCGTATTGATCTATTCAAAACCAGCTTGTCATTTTCGGGAAGTTCATTCTGGAATTCTATTCCTGCAGAAATCAGAAACGCAAAGACGCTCACCTCATATAGGGACAGCCTCTTTAAACACCTAGAATCTCTGACGTAATCAAATCATTACAGTATTGGGATAACTTGCACGTGTGTTCAGATGTGTACATGTGCGTGTGTGTGAGTTTGTATGTGTGTGTGTGTGTGTGTGTATGTGTGTGTATGTGTGTGTATGTGTGTGTATGTGTGCGAGAGAGAGAGAGAGAGAGAGAGAGAGAGAGTCCCTTTTTCCATAGCCGTACCATAATATTTGAATGCCAAAGAGTACCTTTGAATACTGCATGTACTGTGTATAATGTTTTTGCCTTATGTGTGTGCTCGATATGTTGGGCGCGCGCTCGCATATGTGTGTGTGTGTGTGTGTGTGTGTGTGTACTGTATGTGTGACTCTGTGTGTGTGTGTGTGCGCGCGCGTGCGTGCATGCTGTGTGTGTGTGTATGTGTGTGTGTGTGTGTCGGCGTGAGAGAGAGAGAGAGGGGGGGGGGGGGGGGGGAGAGATAGCACCTGCATACATATTTGCCCTTGCTGTATGAACTTTAATGTACTTAATGATTTTTCTTTATTGCTTTACTTTGCATTTTTACTCATTTTATATTTTTGTCCGTACGCGTATGCGGGTAGGTATGTCTGGAGTGCGTGTCCGAGAGCGTGTGTTTGTTTTTGTGCGTATGTGCCTGAGTGCGTGCGTGTGTAAGTGTGTGTGTGTGTGTGTGAGAGAGTGTTCGTGCGTGTGTGCATGCGTACTGAATTGCGGTGTACATGAGTGTGTGTGTGTGTGTGTGTGTGTGTGTGTGTGTGTGTGCGTGCGTGCATGCGCGAGTTGTGATGTGCATGCGAGCATACCTGAGTGCGTGTGTGGGTATGTGTGTGTGTATGTGCGTGGTGCGTGCGTGCGTGCGTGAGCGAATGCAGCAGTGCATGCAGCAGTGTGTGGTATGTGTATGTTTACTTATGTAGTAGATGTAGCAACGGCAAGTTTGAAAACTGGTCCTGTTACCAATAACTTCTACCGTTGGAAAATAAAGGTTCATTGTTCATTGTTCTATCTATCTATCTATCTATCTATCTATCTATCTATCTATCTATCTATCTATCTATCTATCTATCTATCTATCTATCTATCTATCTATCTATCTATCTATCTATCTATCTATCTATCTATCTATCTATCTATCTATCTATCTATCTATCTATCTATCTATCTATCTATCTATCTATCTATCTATCTATCTATCTATCTATCTATCTATCTATCTATCTATCTATCTATCTATCTATCTATCTATCTATCTATCTATCTATCTATCTATCTATCTATCTATCTATCTATCTATCTATCTATCTATCTATCTATCTATCTATCTATCTATCTATCTATCTATCTATCTATCTATCTATCTATCTATCTATCTATCTATCTATCTATCTATCTATCTATCTATCTATCTATCTATCTATCTATCTATCTATCTATCTATCTATCTATCTATCTATCTATCTATCTATCTATCTATCTATCTATCTATCTATCTATCTATCTATCTATCTATCTATCTATCTATCTATCTATCTATCTATCTATCTATCTATCTATCTATCTATCTATCTATCTATCTGTCTGTCTGTCTGTCTGTCTGTCTATCTATCTATCTATCTATCTATCTATCTATCTATCTATCTATCTATCTATCTATCTATCTATCTATCTATCTATCTATCTATCATCTTTCTTCCACTTTATATTTCAAATCCAAATACCGAATGTGACATGTTTGCCGATGATTCAACTCTTCACGCTGGAGGGAAAACTGTACCTGAAATATCAAGCAATCTTCAGCTTAGTCTTCAGGAGGTCTCACTGTGGTGCAAAAATAATCAAATGCTTGTAAATCCATCCAAAACGAAAAGCATGCTAATCACAACACGCCAAAAGCATCAGCTCCGTCCCCATTCACTTAACCTCTCTTTTGATTCAGTTCCCATTGAGCAAGTCAAGGAATATCGCCTCCTCGGGTAATTGTTGATGACCAACTGTGCTGGTTGCCCCATCTAACACAACTAGGGAAAACATTATCAAAGAACCTATTTTTACTGTCAAGATTAAAATCTATCATTGATACTAAGACACGAAAGCTATTTTTCAACTCCTACATTAAACCTCACATTGACTACGCATCTACTATTTGGGACGGCTGTAGTAAGGCTAACCTTAAGCGGATTAATTCTCTATACAATCGCGCAGTTAAACTGATCCTCCCAATCCCCTCTCTAACTTTAAAGGAAAAGCTTCAGGCAACAGGGCTCCTTCCTTTACATCAACACCTTACGTTTAATAAGTGCATACTTATGCACAAAGCACTGAACGGGAAAGCCCCCCATCTACCTGGCTAAGCTTTTCACTGAGAGCGAAAGGGTTTACAGCACTTTGAGGAACAGTCTCGTCATTGAACGGCCCCGAATTGATTTGTCAAATCCAGCCTTTCTTACGCGGGTGCCTATTTATGGAACTCACTTCCTCCACATATACAGCAAACGAGACATCTTCCATTGTTTAGGACGAAAGCTTTTAAATACATCTCTGAGGAAACTTGAAAGAAACGTAGATAATATGTCCAAAAGAGTCATGTCAACGATTTCCTGTGGTCCTCCGTTTTGCACTTGTTAGCTTTTACATAATATCTCTCTTTATCGTGGTGTTTTGGCTGCGCACTAAATTCCTACACATGAGTAGCTTTATCATAAGTGTGCAGTCGCTTTCTATAAACACACTTTACATCGACCGCCCCCCCCCCCCCAAAGACCCTTTCATTTTGCTGTGTGTGTGTGTAATCTTCAGCAACTTTGTAACTTGTATCGGAATGTAACACAAGTGACCTGTGGGTGTAGCCGCTTGTTTTGTGCTGTTAACATATTGTTTTAATGTTGCTTTTAATGTCGTAGTTTAGCAAGGACAAACATGAAAAGAGGCCTGTGCGCCTATTGTTTCCATCCTTGAGAAATAAAGTATCATTCATTCATTCATTCATTCATTCATTCATTCATTCATTCATTCATTCATTCATTCATTCATTCATTCATTCATTCATTCATTCATTCTATCTATCTATCTATATCCCGTAGTCTTGCCGACCGTTGGGACACCACTGATGACTTGGCAACCAGCTCCCTCCATTCCACTCTATTCTCTGCCATTCTTAGCGTATCGCCCTGCCACTCTGAGATATTGTCCTTCCATCTTTTCCTCTGTCTTCCTCTCCTTCGTCTTCCTTGCACAGTGCCCTGCAGGATTGTTTTGGCAAGCCCTGTTGAACGCTTGACATGCCCATACCACTTCAGTTTGCGTTTTTTTCACAATGGCTAATAGGTCTTCATAGGGCCCGATGGCTTGCCTGATTCTGCTTCCCACTTCCTCGTTCGTGATGTGATCTCTGTATGAAATGCCAAGCAGCCTTTGAAAACATCTCATTTCAGTGGCTTGTATCCTCCTTTCAAGGTATGCTGTGAGGGTCCATGACTCTCAGGCATACAAGGTGCGCATCAGTCTGATATTGGAGCAGAGTGTGATGTTTCTGTCCTTCCATATGGTCATCAATCTTGTCAGTGCTGTTGTTGTCTGCGCAATCCTGGACAGTATTTCTGGTTTTGATCCCTCATCTGTCACAATGGCTCCTAAGTATTTGAATTTATTAACTGTTTCCAGTTTTGGCTTCCAATCATGACGTCAGTGCCAATGCCACTGGTGTTATCTGCCATCAGTTTGATCTTCTCTGCACTGATTTCCATCCCATACGCAACGGCTGTACTGTCCAGCTTGTCCACCAGCTGAGCTAGCTCCCTCTCTGTTCCTGCAAGGCCATCAATGTCGTCCGCAAAAGTTCGTGATTGTTCTGCCTCCAATACTGACAGTTCCTTCATGATCTCTCAGAGCGTCTGTCATGATTCTTTCCAGGAAGATGCTGAAAAAGAGTAGGTGAGAGCAAGCAGCCTTGTCTGACTCTGACTGTAGGCCTAAACCAGTTGCCGTTGAAGCAGACTGCGCTAGTGGCCTTGTTGTAAAGGTTTGCTACAACTTTGATCAGGTTGGCAATGATGTGGTAGAGCTTCATGGTGGACCAAAGGGCTGCATGCCACAGCCTGTCAAACGCTTTCTTAAAATCCACAAAGACATGATAGAGGTCTTGCTGGTGCTGGAAGTACCTCTCACATAGAACTCTCAGGTTGAAGATTTTTTTCAGTTGTGCTGCGCCCTGGTCTGAAACCTGCTTGTTCCTCAGCTATGATTTCCTCTGCCTGTGGCTTTAGCCTGTTCAGTGGGATCTTTAACATGACTTTGCTTGGGTGGCATATAAGACTGATCGTGCGATAATTCTGGCATTGATGTAAATTGCCTTTTTTGGGGGAGAGTTATTATAAGTGATTGGGTCCATGGTGTGGGCCAATCCCCTGACTGCCAGATCTTATTGCAGATTGTTAGAATGCGCTTATCATGTCTTCTCCCCCTTCTTGGACTAGCTCCGCAGGGATGTTGTCTGCTCCTGCTGCCTTCCCTTTTTCAGCGACTTCACTGCAGCCTCTACGTCTTCTCGGAGGATGGGATAGTTGCCATTGTTGGTCACGGGTGGGTTGACAAGTATACCTGGGTCCATTGTAGCTCCGTGGTTGTACAAATCTGAGCAGTACTCTGTCCTTCTCTTCGGTATGTCTTGGTCTTTCGTAAGACAGTTCCCTTAACTATCTTGAATGATTTAGGAGCGTCCTTGTTTTACACTGGTCAGGTCTTTCACCAGTTGGTATGTTTTTTTGCTATTACTTTTGTTCAGATTTTCTTCTACGTGTTTACACTGATCTTCAATTCACTTATTCTTTACTCACAAACTAGCGCTGAGTGATTCCTCTTGGGTTGTGTGCACTTATTCTTTGCCTGTTTCATGCTATTCTTGATATCCTGGTTAATTTCCCTGTATTGTTTAGCTTCTTCTACCTCTGATTTCTTTTTCTTTAATTCTCGACGCTTGTCACATAGAACAAAGATGTCGGCTGTAACCCAAGGTATCTTTGCTTGTCGGTGTTTGCCAAGGATCTCACTGGCTGTTTGGGTTACAGCAGTGTTAAATGTGTCGATCAGTGTGTCAACATCCGCGTCTTCTGCACTTAGAAGTAGCAGTGGCGCGATTTTTCCTCCTATCTTTGCCTGGAAGGCTTCCGCTACTTCTGGGTCTTTCAGCTTCTCGAGGTCAAACTTGATTCTGGAGGGACCCTGCTTGTTGACCTTCTTTAGGCAGAGTCGGAAGGTCATCATCACCAAGTCATGGTCGCTTCCAATGTGTGCTCCTGGAAAACTTCTTGTCTTGGCAATGTTCACACTGGTTTGGAAGCGTCTCTTCACCATGATGTAGTCAATTTGGTTATGGTGCTCTCTGTTCGGGCTGTGCCATGTCCATCTTCTGGATGCTTTGTGTGGGCCAAACGTGTTCATCAGCTTTAGATCATTTGAGCTGGCAAATTCCAGCAGCCTTCAGCCTCTGTCGTTGGTCTCTGCATTGCAGTAGCGTCCGCATTTGCCTTTCCAGTTCCTAGCAGCATCCTCTCCTATTTTGGCATTCCAGTCTCCCTGCACCACAAGAATGTCTTTCTTAAGGGTCTGGTCCAAGACTTCTTGCAGTTGGTCATAGAAGTCTTCTATTTCCTATCGCCATAGTGTGTTGTTGGGGCGTAAACTTGTACAATGGTGATATTGAATGCTGTTGCCCTCAAGCGTATGGTGATAAGCCTACTGGAGACTGGCCGACAACTCAGGTATAAACTGATATAAGCTGTCACAGTGAAGTGCGTTGCTGTCAGTGGCACATTGCCTCATGCTCAGTGAGGAGCCTTTGTGGGTGCAGCCGCGCATGCCCGAGAATGGAATGGGACCAGCTGAGGTAATGTTTGCTCAACAGCCGTACGCCTCTGGTGCTATTATACAGTATACTCCGGATATAAGAAATCTCCACGGGAAACAATTTTTTTCTTGTTCTTATATCCGAAGTTTGTTATAAGCGAAGTTATTTACACAGAAAGAGTGCTGTCGGGACCTCTGAAAGACGTGTTGTTATATCCGACTTGTGTAAAATTTTATCTTGTCATAAGCGAAGCAGACTGTATTTCAGATTAGCTTTTTCATTTGTTCGTGTGTTTGTTTGTCACCTGGGGTTCATCACAGACGGGGAATCTATCCGACGTAATCGAGCCGTGATCAGATCGGGTATACCCAGTGTCTCCGGCCTTGATACGAAAACTATGCTGTGTGTCCGTCCTATGATTGTGGACCTAAAAGCTGTAGTCCCTGAGTCCAAATTGTACAGATCAGCACAAACTATGTACTGAAGTGTGAGATCATCAGTTTGTTCGAGAACATTCGCGGTGACTGACACACACTGAAATCATAACACTGCTGATATCGTCGCAGGGTGAGGGAACCTGCATGAGTTAGGTCCCCCGACTGCGGCTCTTTTGAGCCGCAGTCAGGGGGACATAACTCGTGTAGGTTTCCTCATCCTGTAATACAGCGTCAGCGGGCAACATTGGTCGTCTCTTTTCAGCCACGGATGCCTTTTATTTTGGCGGGGATTTTTCCAGGGTTCTGTCACACATGAATTAATATACCGCTTCCCTCAGTCGTATAAAAGAGAAGGTAGAATGGTGGCCTCAGCTCACAATTTAACAACATGGAACCAAGCACAAGTCGATCTGTTATTCAAATTTTCACTAACAGTGGCTTACACGGACCCGGTAGATTTTTTTTCTAACGACGTCTTTGCCCTGGTATTTTGTAAAATAAACGGAGAAGATGCGCTTATTTGTCAAAAAAATAATACTAAGCGGCATGCTGAATGCAATATGATCTCATGTCTGATGACTCTGATCGAGAAGAAGTCACTCTCTTCGCAACAAATAATGTTATACGTAAACTATTCACCTTGTAGCAACTGTAGCGACAAGATCGTGAACTTCTTACAATGGTCCAGCGTGCGCCTAAACCTGACTATGGATATCGCCTTTCCCACGTTCTACAAAATCAGAAGGCCTTCGTGTGTAGAAGGCAAACACTTCCACAAACTGGCCAGCTATGAGGACCACGACAAGAATCTCAAAGGCCTTAAGAGGCTGGAGAAGTTTGGAGTAAATCTCCGACCTATGGGTTTTCCTGACTGGGGCAGGATAGCGGGCGCACTGAACGGGATGTTCAACTATCAAGGTAGCAGCAGACAGAGAGAAGACATTACCTTCCATAAAGACTTTGAGCGAGTAATGAGGACGGAAGATAATGGTACTCCCACACCGATTACCAGTGAACATAACCTTGTCAATATGATGTCCAATGTGCGGCTGCGAGGAGCAGTGTTAACCGAGACGGGAGAGGACATTTGTGACCGAGATGTGCACCGGTCTTCCTGGAAAACAAACTGAAAGTACATAAAGTGTTACACACCATCGGTTTAATAGTTTCATTCATTTTAAATGTATGTATACATGTTTAAATTATGCATTGAGAATTAATATATTTGATGTATATAATTCATACATAAATGTATCTCTTTGTTTGTATGTACGTAAATCTATACAGTCATATGCATGATCACAAGCGTGAAAATGTAAACGGACTGGATGATTTGTGTGAAATACTAGTTTTTGAGAAAGAGTAGCATTTTGAGAAATTATAGTATTTGATAAACAGTAGTTTTTGTCAAACGGTAGTTTGTGCGCAACCGTAATTTGCGTGAAAATGTCTTTTTTGAGAAACAGAAGTTTGTGTGAAGCAGTAGTTTAATGAGGAGCAGTTGTGCAGGTAAATTAGTCCCCTCGAAGTGTTATTCAAAACATAAAACAATCAACATTATGTGTTTTAGGTGCACTTGTTATAACTGTGATAATCAACTTATTTGTCGTAGATCTACAAACATATTTTCTTATATGTATGCATGTGTGTACTTCAGTACTAAATCCAGACCACAAATGTGACTGAAAACCGTGAAAATTGCAAGGAAAATTATGACAAAGAATCACATTATAAACAGACAATTACAACACAATTTATTGTGCTGTAATTGTCCTTTTAAGCGTATTTCTTTGTTTGTTGCCATTCGTTATGATTTTCTTTACTTCAATGCTAAGATCTAAGCAGTCGTTGCTTGCATGGTTAAAACAGTACAAATAATCAGCAGTATTACACCATTCATAACGATCACTTAGAGGATTATATATACACAGTTATAATCCTCTTCGTCGGCACACGATTTGAAAGAATAGTAATCATGTTGTTGACACTTCGTACGAATTATATCAGTTGTACACTAATTTTGTATATATAAAATAAACAACATATAAAGGTGATAACCTTCCGAGTCTCTCTCTTTTTTTCTGTGTGTGTGTGTGTGTGTGTGTGTGTGTGTGTGTGTGTGTGTGTGTGTGTGTGTGTGTGTGTGTGTATGTGCGTGTTAACTCCTTTACTGCCAGCGGACGCACAGTGTGTGGAATCATTGCAATGTAACATCAAAGAATGATTCTCAGCAGTCAAATGTACATGTTAGCAGGAGGCACAGATCCTTATGAACCCCCGCATCTGCGAGGGATCATGAGGATCTATGCCTCTTTTCTGTTCAGTCAAGGAGATTAAAACGGAAAGTAATGCAGTAAACGGAATGTAATCAGGTTCAAAATGTTCCAAACATATTTCAGATACTGAACCAAATGAAGACACTCGTATGTTTGCATGTCGCACGGCTTTACACACACACACACACACACACACACACACACACACACACACACACACACACACACACACACACACACACACACACACACACGCACGCACGCACGCACGCACACACACACACACACATGATTTTTATACAGTTGGCAACTACACTGACGTGCTCGGCTGTCCACTTGTAATAAATGCGTACCATGATCTCATTCTGATTCAATTCTGATTCAAGTTTTCTGCACCATTTATGTTTGTAACTTGACACAATGCAACAGAACAGAGACACTAAGCTGTTCTAGCACCGCCTGTAAACTGTCATGGTCGGGTGACCTGAACTGGTAAGAAGTTCACAGACGACCCAATTCCCAAAGGCCACCATTGGGATCAATATCTTAGCCGGCCGCTTCTCTGCCAACGGACTGAAATCTTTGTTAACCCTTATCATTCGGAATACACCAGTGGGTGAAATAAGTTTGACTAAAATAGTTCAAGGGTAGTGCCAGAATAGCTTGGCGCTTGTTTCATCATCATCATCCCGTCTGAAATTGAGCCGTTAGATCTCGAAGCCGGAAAACTATTAAGCCCCTCAGAGCGAAGTGGCTCCTGAGAGTCTGTGGCTATTGGAGATGGCTATCGAAATGCTAATTCAGTGCCAGCAGAGACATTCATATGACTAGACTATGCATCTCTGTTCAAGGTAAAAACTGAATAAGCTTGAATGGGTCATATGGCAGAGCCGTACTCGGCCGATATGACTTTCAATCAGCGTCTGGGCCAGTTGCATGAGCCGGGAGATGAGTCCCGGGGCTGTGCCAGCCACTAAGCAAGCCAAGCGGATCACCTTGCTTAGTGGCTGGCGCAGGACTATGCTCACTCACGTACAACTGGCCTCTGATGTGTATTTGTGAGAGTACTTGACTATCATTCAACTTGTGGTAGGCCCACAGCTAGAAACTGGTACAGGCGAGAAACTACGCCTTCATTTTGTCCCCTGACTACTTCGGGAGACATAGACGTAAGTTTCCTCCCTTCTATGGCATAACTCTGTGCCGTTACCGTTATCAGGGGGCGTTACTAGTACGGCTTCCTCGGCCTGCGGTATTAACGGGTCCGACGGTGATCGTCACAGGAGCGAAAGAGTCTGCTCAGCTGACGTGATCGAAACCGTGATATCGGGTATATCCGGTGTCTATTTTTATAGGTGCTGTTCGAATTCAATTATTAAGCGCAGACTGTCGGTGAACTGTGAGATCATCAGTTAGTTCTAGAACACTGAGTTTCGGATAAAGGAACGCACGCCGGCGGCAGACACGCGCGCACACACACACACATACAAACACACACACACACACACACACACACACACACACACACACACACACACACGCCACACACACACACACACACACACACACACACACACACACACACACACACCTGCATGACCACTTCGCGATGTCAAGTTATCACAATATTAGGCCGTCGGCCTCGCTGCCGACCAGCCTCAACTCGGTGGTCTGTTGGGCTGCCCTTTATTTTTAGCCTCAAATGTTTTTCTTCGGCGGGGATTTTGACAGAGCCTCTGTCAGTAATAATTATAAACTGCCGCTTCTCTCGGTCATATAAAATGTGGGGTAACAATTGCCTCAGCTCACAATTATCAACATGGAACTGCCAAGCATAAGCCAATTCGTAATGAATGTATTTACTAGCAGTGGTTTACATGAGCCTGGGATATGTTGGTCTAAACAAGTTTTCTCCTTGGTATTTTATCACCTGGTCAATGGTGAATTTGATTTTATTTGTGAAAGAAACGCGAAGCGCCATCACGCTGAGCATAATATTCTTTCTCGCTTGAAGGCGCTGGTCGAGAATAAGTCGCTTGTTTCGCAAAAGATACTACTCTACGTTAACTATTCACCATGTAGTAACTGCAGCGACAAAATCGTGAACTTCTTACAATGGTCCAGTTGTCACCTAAACCTGACAATGGACATCGCCTTCCCGACGTTCTACCGAATCAGAAGGCCCTCGTGTGAAGAAGGCAAACATCTCACCTCCCACAAACTGCCCAGCTGTGAGGACCACGACAAGAATCTCAAAGGCCTCAAGAAGCTGGAGAAGTTTGGAGTAAATCTCCGACCTATGGACTGTCGTGACTGGGACAGGATAGCGGGCGCACTGAACGTGAGGTTCTCCTATCAAGGTAGCAGCAGACAGAGAGAAGACATTACCTTCCACAAAGACTTTGAGCGAGTCATGGAAAAAGGTAATGAGACGCCCAAAACTACCAATCACGAATTTGTCAACATAATGACCAATGTGCGCCTGCGCGGAGCGATCACACCGGACGCGGAAGACGATATTTGTGACGTAGACGTGAACCCGCCTTCCTGGAAAACAAACTGAAATTGAGTTTATTTCTGTTACTCTTCTGTATATATTGATCATATCTACATGTATCATAGCTGTTTTATTTGATGTACCCACATTTAAATTAGTAGATTATTACATACGCTATTCGTGTACCTTTGCCGTGTGTATACAATAAGCTACTTACATGCGGCATGTGTGTATGCTTACTGACCTATACACCTGAATTAGTACCCTGACTGTTGGCCAGATAGGATCATTTTCTTCGGACCGACTTTTAATTAGCTTAACAAAATTGACTGTCAAATGTAGATCTACGATTTAGTACTGATTTACAATTAGTTATATCAGCCGCAGTATTGTGCATGCCTGCTGGAATTAATTCAGTAGATTTATGTTTATCAGCTGCTTTTTTGTGTAACTGATATTACTTATAATATTTGTTAAATTATAATTATGATTTGAACACATTTACGTTTTCTGTATTTATATTGCACTGTCAGCGTTTGAACGCGTTGCCGTTGTACCATTTTTATTGTCAATACTTAGTTTCCATGTATTGTTACAATATTGCTTTTTTTAGATAATACAGAAAAATAACATTTTTTTAAGGATCTCGTTTTTTGGTTTTTGTTTCTTTTTTGTTTTGTTTAACAGAACTCGTAAACACTATGTGTGTGTGTGTGTGTGTGTGTGTGTGTGTGTGTGTGTGTGTGTGTGCGTGCGTGCGTGCGTGCGTGCGTGCGTGCGTGCGTGCGTGCGTGCGTGCGTGCGTGCGTGCGTGTGTGTGTGTGTGTGTGTGTGTGTGTGTGTGCGTGCGTGTGAATTTATTTTCACGAAGAAACGAATGAGAAGGCGCCAAGCAAATCAGGCACAACCCTTGGTTTATCGTTGTCTATCCTTTACTCTCAACTGGAACGCAGTCGTTTAACGCACTCCAGATTTAATAACATGCGTGTTCATTTTTTTGTTGTTGACTGAAGCCATTCAATGCGCCCTGCAGCAATAGCTGCGAAAGTGTCGCATAGCGTAACCGGCGGCAACGCAATGCGACTCTATCACAGCTGTTGACTTGGGACACCTTGAATGAGTTAATACTACTGGCATTGACGTTTGATCCATGCACCTGCTACCTCAGTTGTTACTTAAAACAACAAAGGAACACACACACACACACACACACACACACACACACACACACACACACACACACACACACACACACACACACGCACACGTACGCATGTCACACAGTCTTTTCAGAGAACAACTGACTCCCAAATTCGATAATTTCTGCCTCAGGGCTCAAAGAGGTGACCCTTTTACTGTCACGCCGTCTTTGGCAGTCAAGGAATCGCTACGGACTGAACCAAAAGTTTAATAATACGTATAATATCTGCTACCTTGAAAATTTTTTCATTTGCTAGGGCCGGTCCTGTAAAGAATATGTCACATAAAACTTGTAAATCTATACTTAATCTTATTTTCCGGCCATGAGTGATAAAGAGCTAATTAAAATTGCAACGGTGAGCACAATGTATTATCAATTAGTATAACACTTCTTTACAAAACAATCACCATTAGTAAATTTCAAACAAGAAATTTAGCGACTTGAAATTTATTCAAGAACTGAGTAGACAGAAATAATGGTTTACAGAGCACCGTGGATGTAATCTGCTTAACCCATTCAGCCCTGACGCACTACAGCAGGCGATGGGTCGACCATGATAATTCAAGGGTAGTGCCAGATTAGCTTGGCGCTTGTCGGCGCCAAGCTAATCTGGAACTGCCTTTGAATTATCATGGTCGATCCGCGGCCATCTCCTGCAACAGGTGCATAGTCGTTAGATGACGCCTCCAAAATTTGGGAAATACGTGCGTCGGGCTGAATGAGCTATCCCTTCCCTGCCATTATATGTACAAATCACGTACATTTTTGTTTCTGAAATCTTGGTTCAATCAACGATCAAAACTAAAAGCGCCTAAGAAACATGGAATCAAATTGGTCTCATCAAGAGGCATAGATCCGCATGAGACCCCGCTGTCGCGGGGGCTCATCACTGATCTATGTCTCTTGCGGTTGGATCGCGTTCACCTTTTTCTCGGCAGTGAAGGGTTAAGTGTATAACTGATCACTCTGCCAGTCAATCAGTGTGTCAGTTACTTTACGCTTTGGTGTTTAGACAAAGACATTTTTCAAACGTTTTCCATGAGTTACTGAGGAACAAGCGCCAGTGTGCGTGTGTGTGTGTTTCGTTTGTCAGTAGCTGCCGGCTGTAAAAGTACAACTGTTTTTGTTTTTTTTAAAGTTTCCAAGGAACTTTAATAATGAACGAATAATAAATAAATAAATAAATAATGAAGCAACATAATTTTGGATAATTTCAACAAAATTGATGACCTTAAAGTACCTGGTTAAGGTCAAGGCAACAGAAGTTGTCATTCAAACATAATTAACACATCCTGCCCCAGGATCGAAATCCCCACATTTTGAAGTTGCCCTCTGAAGGAATGTATTACAATTCTAGAGACAGATCGAGCATATAGTTTAAGGGTGGTACCAGAATAGCTTGGCGCCTATGGGCGCCAATCTATTCTGGCACCATTCTTGAGCTATCATGCTCGATCCATTCTTGCTGTGGTCTGACGGGGCTGAATTAGTTAACCGAAACGTTCTAATCTAATTTTAAAATAAAAAGTTCACCTTGCGTGGTGGAATTCACCCCAGTATCAATCTTGTGTGTGTGTGTGTGTGTTTTTTTTTTTTTTCATGTTTTACGTTGAGATTAGTAACGTGTGGACTGAACGAGGCGTATGTGTGATGGACCATGAGAGCATGTACAGAGGTGGATGAGTGGGTCAGGTGTCAGAGGTACAGATGGCAAGTATGGTTGTGATGATGTTTGCACACTGTTCGCACAATTGCAACAAGTTTATATGGGCTCACAGTTCACATCCCCACAGCCGTGTTGAAAATGTAGCTACATTTCATTATTTTGTCTCACTTTTTTTATTTAATATGATTATTTTGTTGCGGCATTTATGCCTCTCGGCATTAATAAATGCAGCGATACATAAAGGCCACAACAAAAAAAGAGTCATCAGCGCTGATGATATAAAAAGCATGCTTGTCACACGTTGATGATAATATCGCGGCGTTTGTTTTCACGTGTATATCGATTCGGGTTGAGCAATGTCTTCGTCCTTGTTCCCCCCCCCCCCCCCCCCCTCGCTGATGATATTCGTTGCAACATCGCATAATTAGTAACTGTTGACGTGGAATGGTCCGCGGCTGCGAATTCGATCATCAATCATCCCTGTAAGTATAACACGAGTTGCAGGAAATTGCGGCATACGAGTCATTCTCCACAGTTGGTGACTATTAAGGGTACACCCGTTCTGATCTAGCTAGAGTCACGGACCAACCCAGTCTCAATAATTTTGTCAGAATTAATTCTCAGGATGGATACAGAAACAGCAGAATCAGATACATCACAAAGTGACTCCGCTTTACGCGTGCCTCATTAAAAAAAATGTGTGAAACTTTGTCCAAAATGTGACACAAGTAGAAAGCATTAGGTACCCCAATTAGGTTTTACGTTGAGGCCACCAGGAGCTTGAGATTGTATACTGATTGGTCTAATCTGCCTCTTAAGACTCCAATGCCGCGGATAGATCTTTTTAAATAAGGCAAAGGTCCTTCTCTAAAACTTAAAAAAAAAAAAAAATACCGCCCCTGAAAAGTCAACTTCGCTTATAGCAAGGTCGGACATAACAAAAGTCGGACATAACAAAGCTTTTGGTAAGGTCCCGGCCAAATTTGACCTTTGTCTTTGTTAAGTTAGGCCGCTTATAACGAGGTCGGATATAACAAAACTTCGGATATAACAAATCCTTTTCTAAGTCTTTGCGGCGCTGCCGACTTCGCTTATAACAACAAACTGTTTTATTATAAGCAGCAAAACAAACAAAATTGGCGGTTTTTTTTTTATTTGCTTGCGTAAAACTGGCTTTGCATTCAGATATTAACGGATATTTCGTGCGTTTCTCCTTTTTTTTGTGTATAACATTACGATCTCTTAATTTTGCACTTTCACGTGCAGTTCCTCAGTGCATCTACAAGTACTACTTTCATAAGAATATCATTTTTAAAAATGGAAAGGGTGTGACAGAAAAGTCAAGTATTAACGCGTAGTGCATCTGTTCCCCGCGGAGAGACCCGCGGTGAGTCCAGTCCCTGGCGAAGTTTGAGTAAAAACATCTTGACTACATGGACAACTGGAATTCCTTTGTGACCAGAAGCTAGAGGCTTTAACCTGTATTCAAACCACCAAATCTTTTTATTAAGACACCAATCAAAATTATGTCACCACATCTTCAGTAATGATGCGTATCCGTTACAAGACGTCTTTGGTTTAGGACCAAATGATCGAAAGGTTATTATGACTGATGATACCAGTGTATGTGCACGCATATGACTAGTCTTTAAAGCTGAATACCCATCAGTACATCTTCTATCACCGAAGAAGAAAGGGAAAAATAATTGGTGCTCTAAACCTAGCTAAGGGAGAGGTTCAATCCGAAAATGTGCTGTCATAGAAGCACTAGTACTAGATCTGGTCTAAAATGCTGGACCTCAAGATTAAAGAAAAAAGAAGAAAAAAAGAAGAAGAGAGAAATAAACTGAAATGTTGCCAGCGTTCAAGTATCGGAGCTTAGGGTTTGATACTGTGGTGCTCCAGTTCCGATATTGCCGGAGACGCGTACGGCGAGACACTATGATATGGCCGCCATGAGGATGACCCTGGAGGTAATATCCCCTTTTCTCACTGGGGCCGCCACATTACCTGCACAGGCCACGGTACACAGTGCCGTTTCCGTACTGTCCAGTCTCTTAGCCTTAGTCAGTCCCAGGCATCCCCTAATTTTTCAATCCCCTAAAAAACACTACCGCCTACCAGCTGCACATTTGCCATGCACAAAATACCCCAAAAAACAGCACATTGACAGTCTCATTTCTTGGCTATGAACCCGATTCCTTACCAACCCCACACCCAAGCACTGCTGAAATCAGCGTGCCCCTCAAATCACTACGTCAACGGCAACTCAACGTAGGCCCACAATTGTCCACTGGATAAGCTCAGGATTGTATGAATCAAAGCACCAAACATGTCTCCTCTTATCTAAACACAAATTTCCAGCAAATTCCAACATTCAGCACTACTACAAATTTTCAAACAGGGCAAAAAGTTATTTTTAAAAACACTTACTGCCTGAACTGCCTAATTTAAATATGTGGCGTGACCTGGAAATCCTTTAAGATCTTTCGAGAATTTTCAGCTTGGGTCGCGACCTAGTTTCAGTTCGGGAATTCCCCGGAATGCAAGATGACGCTATATTCCCAATAATATAAAGCGGTGGCACGACCGACTCTACTTTTCTCAATCGACGATTCAAAATGACAAGTGCGAATCTGTACGTGTTCAACGATATATTTATAAGTAGCGGCCTCCACGGGGCTAAATGGCGTAATATCGTGTATGCCTTTACTGTATGTCAATTAAAGAGCGGGCTTATGAGTACGCCTACGCCTAAACTATTTAGAAATACCTATCGAGGGGCGCACGCAGAGGAAAACATGCTTAATTTTCTACGCCACGAAATAAACCAAAAGTCGTTCTGTTCACAAGAAATAACTATTTTCGTGAACTATTCGCCTTGTTCTGGTTGCTGTGAGTTAATAATACAGTTTCTCGGAGAAATGAGGCATAATTATGGCGTCTATCTAAAACTGAAAATTGCTTTTCCGGCGTTATACATGATGCGGAGACCGTCATGTGAGAGAGGAGACCATTCAGTCAATCACAATCTGCCGGTGTGGAACGACCATAAGAAGAACTTAGAAGGTATGGCTAAGTATGTTTACTTATTTGTGTGTGTGACTGATTGAGCGTTTGAATTTGAACGACTAGTTTGTTTGACTGAATGTCTGACTGACTTAATTACTTAATAGCTGGCAAGTTGATTCAGTGATGGATAGATGGACGGATGGATGGGTGGATAGATGGATGGATGGAGGGATGGACGGACGGAGGGATGGATGGATGGATTTGGGTGGATTAGAGTGGATTCGACCTCACTGGACTGGATTGATTCGCTGACGTACTGATTGGTGGTTTGTTTGATTGATTGATTGATTGATTGATTGGATTGGATTGACTGATTTGTCTATTCTACTGTCTTTATCAACAGGTCTCAATAAACTTCAAGCTTATGGTGTCACCGTGCGTCCCATGTACCAGAAAGACTGGGAATTACTGGCCGCACATTTGGGTGTGTCATTTATCTACAAGGGCAGCGCCAGAGAGCGGGAAGACATTGTTTTCAGGGATGACTTCGATAAAGTGATGAACACGCCACGGGGTACGTATAGTGTAAAACGGACCAAACAATGAACTGACAACCATTACACTAAAAAATAAACTTACAGCCAACCAGTCAGTCAATCAATGCTTTCAATGAGAATCACATAAACAGAACAACCCACTGTTCATTTTTTTTGTTTACATGGACAGCATTGATTGATTCAGTCAGTGAGTGAGTGACTGAGTCAGTTAGTTAGTTAGTTAGTCGGCGAGTGAGTCATTGAGTAAATTGAGTAATTTACTGTGACGCCGGGTATCAAACACACACACACACACACACACACACACACACACACACACACACACACACACACACACACACACACAGGGAGACAAAACCATCAGAGTGGGTTACCTACCATTTTATGTGAAAATGGGTTCCCATATTTTTATTTATTCTAGGGCTCTGGAGTTGATGCGAATGTTTAGAACTCACCTTGTAACTAAGCTCTACAACTTAAAATTAAAAAAAAAACATTTTCTAGAAACAGAGCCACTGGATGGAGAAAAAATGGGTTTCTACCAATAAAGTGGGTGCCTCTCACTCACATTACAGTAGAAATGGGTGTCCTTGTCAAATCATTCATTTTTTAGCACGAACATCTCAAGAAAATTAGGTGTCTGTAATAAGGTAAAGTTCACGGAATATTTGATGCTTCTTTTCTACATTTATTTGATTGTTGTCATTATTTATTCAACTTAATGTATATTCCTTCTTTTTTCTGCATTAAACAACATGTAAAGCACAATGACACAACACACACTGAACAAATACCTCACTAAAAATACCTCTGGTTGATTTTCTAATGATTGTTTGGGTGGGGTTGTGGGGGGAGGAGAGGGGAGGGGAGGGGTGGGGGTGAAGGTGGGGAGGGGGTGGGGGTGGGGGGGTCATCACTTTGGGTTTTATAGAGCTGCTGAATGCTCTCTTATGAATGAAAGATTTTAATTATCCCTGGAATCAGGAGGTCATTTCCGAGGCACGCAACGAGTTGCACATCAAACCACCCACAAATACACATTTGGAGTGCACCAGATGGATCCAGTTGGACAAGTCCAACATTCCACACTATAGGACAGCTAAGACTGAGATTAGCAATCGCGGCGTTTATGGCGCGGTGCAAGGTTTAAAACTAAGAAACTGTTGTTTTTAGAAGCGTGTCGGGCAACAGTTTTTATTAAAACTGTTTTAAAACCTCTCCTTATACTCAACTTCTGTTAATGTTAAAAGTGTTTTCATTTACAGGCCTGTCGTAACTGTTATGCATCTATTCCAACGTAATAGTGCTGGATATCATAGTTTTCCCATTGTCGCCTTCTCTCTTCACTCAGCACTGGACTTTCCAGTCCTTCCCTCAAACACGCAGCATTCACACAAACAATACTTTACTATTACACCCTTTGGCAACATTAGGTGTTTTTTTTCTCTCTGACCTAGCATTACATACTGCACTAAACGACCGACTGCAGCAGACGACGCAACTAACGACACTGACTGTGCGACGTCATTTGCATTCAATCAATTTGTGCATACAATCTGACAGGAGTTGCAGTCAAAACGAAAGCATAACACCAACAAACCCACAAACAAAGCAACAGGTTGAACCAAAAGACACAAGACAACAGCAGCCTCACCCAAAGTCTATACGTCCTCTCTCACACTGCGCACTCGTTCAATCACTTCACTTCTTAGCAACCGGCGCACGAATATAATTATAGGCTAAGTCAAAGAAAAACAGAAGATAGTGGTGGAAAACCCTTTAAAATAGAAACAAAGAACGACGTTTCAGATCTAATATTCTTCATCTGACATGGAAACAAACGTAGAAAACGTATAGGCTAAGTCGCTGGTGAACGTATACATCAATCTCAAATTTGACACTAGACATCACCTTCCTCCACATCACCCCGGACCTTCTTCCACATCACCCCGGAAGTACATCACAACTCAGCACTTTTTTAACAAAACAACCACACCCTCAAATAACAAACCTAATTTTGTAGGAACATAAACAATTTACTCCCTCAAACAACAAAATCCCCCCCCCCCCCCCCACACACACACCCTTCCTGACCCATATCAGCTATGAAGTTATTTATAGCTGAGAAGGGTGATGTCACACATACACGCCCATTTTCACGGTTCTGTGCGCACAACACACACACATTGCTGGGAGGGACAAGTTTTCAAACACACTACAGGCGTGTCTGTTAAACACAAAAGTGCATGTTTTAACGCCAAAATGAGAAAAACTGATCTTTTTATTTTTTATGAATCTTTACCCCAAGACAATGCAGAAACAACCCTCAGAAAAAATGGGTGTCTGACTTGGGCACCCAGATTTTTACACACACCCATTTTCCATAAGGATGGTAAAGACAGTCACCCATTTGAGCTCTTTCGTGTACACACACACACACACACACACACAAACACACACATAAACACACGCACACACACACTCACACATACGCGCGCGCGCACGCACGCACGCACACTCACACACACAAAGTCACACAATCTCATGCCGTTGCTTGTAATTGTTGTTACAGATGACGGATTGAGCGATCTTGCCTCTGTGTTCCGTCACCTCCGTCTACGCCGCGCCATTGCACCAAGCACGGATGACGACGTCTATGACCGGAACGTGCACGTGACCGGAACTTCTACCAGACACAACGGGCTTCTTTAGAAGTTAACAGGTCACGGTATACATTTAAATTGGGAAGTTCAGGCAGTAAGAGGTCCCGTGTTTTTAAAAATAATTTTTGCCTTGTTTGAAAATTTGCAGTTGGGCTGAATGTGGGAATTTGCTGGAAATTTGTGGTTAGCTGAGAGGAGACATGTTTGGTGCTTTGATTCATACCATCCTGAGCTTATCCAGTGGACATTTGTGGGCCTATGTTGAGTTGCCTTTGGCGTAGTGATTTGAGGGGCACGCTGATTTCAGCTGTGCTTGGGTGTGGGGTTGGTAAGGAACCAGTTTCATAGCCAAGAAATGAGACGGGTCATGTGCTGTTTTTTTTTTTGTATTTTATGCATGGCAAATGTGCAGCTGGTGGGCGGTAGTGTTTTTTAGGGAATTGAACAATTAGGGGATGACTGGGATTGACTAAGGCTAAGAGACTGGACAGTACGGAAACACCACTGTGGTCCGTGGCCTGTCAGGTGCACCACATGCCATATGTGACATAGACCGGAAACTGGTTTAGTGTAACCAGATCAATGAGTTTGGATGGTTGCAGTTGGAAAAGTAAAAAAATCATGAAAAATTTGAAATTTTGCCAAAAAATCGCTGTGCATGCAGTTTTATAGGCGTTTTGGCATGTTTTGCATGGCAACACCCTGTTTACCTGCACTGTGAGCTAGGTTTAGTGTGTTTGCTCATTTATTTTTTGTCTTACAGGTAGTCATGAGTCTTTCCTTCGACCATGAGCTGTGACCTTTGACCTTGACCTTGAAAGGGGTGGGGTTTGGGGTGTTCAGTTTGATAAATGCGTAAAAAAAAAATTCACTCTTTCAGTTTTTGAAGTTGTGTGGGGTGGGTGTAGGGTGGGGTGGGCAGGGGTTTGGGTTGGAGGCCGGGAGGGGGGGGGGGAGGGGAGGGGAGGGGGTTGGGGGCTTAAGGTCAAAGGTTAAGATAAAAACTACAATGAAACAGTGTTAGCATGTGCATTTCATCAGACAGCTGACCTCAGAGTGAAATAAGCGGCCAAAATAATGTGACCTGCAGAAGTGTTATTTTGCATGGTACTGCTACACTGGTTGCATCTGAGGTGTCATTCTGCTGTAATTGTCATGAGGGATGTCTCTGGTGTCTATTCTAAGCCAAACACAAGCACTTGTACACTGAGTAAAGCTCATTTGAGTGCATTGTTATGGGACCAGCAGTTGCAGGCACCAGTACAGGGTTTTACAGGAGTGTTGACAAGTTTGGCACACACATGCCTACTACATCTGCAAGATGAGCTGAGGTGTTTTGAGACTCTGACAAGTGTGTTTTATATAAAAATGAACTGTACATAACCATTTTTCTATGCTACCTCCTAAATCACCTCGCGCTGGGACCATACGGCGTTGAGGCGCGTCCCCTGGGTGGTGGATAGGGGGTCCCTCGTGAGAGGGGTGCACCGAATGAAATAAGGTGCCGTGAACCAACATGGTCTAAGGGAAGGTGACCCCGACAGAAAACCCCTGGTCCTCCTAGTAAGGGGGTTGGGCGTGGGGGTAGCTTCCCCACCCTGCAAAAAAGGAAATAGCTACAAAAAACGCCGACGAAAAGACTAACAGTAATTCCTTTCCTGGAGGAGGAAGGTTCTTCTACTAGAAGACTTATGACGTCCTGTGGTGAAAGCCGGAAGTCTTCGGAAGCCACAGGACCGAGCCGCCTCTCTCTATCCAGGGATACAACCATGGGCACATGGAACGTCAAGACCATGTACCAGAGCGGCAAGGCCGCCCAGATAGCAGCGGAAATGCAAAAGTACAACCTTTCCCTGCTAGGCATCAGTGAAGCCAGATGGACGCAGTCTGGCCAGAAAAGGCTGTTAAGTGGGGAGATGGTTCTGTATTCAGGTCATGAAGAGGAGAATGCCCCCCATACAGAAGGAGTAGCACTCATGCTGTCACCAGTGGCACAGGGAGCGCTGATGGGCTGGGAACCTCTTGGGCCAAGAATTATAACAGCAGCCTTTAGAACCAAGAAAAAGCTCAAGCTGAACGTCATCCAGTGTTATGCGCCCACCAATGACAGTGACGAGGAAGAGAAACAAGAGTTCTACGACCGACTCCAGAGTGCCGTGGACAAATGTGCGGAGCGAGACATCACCATCGTCATGGGCGATTTTAATGCCAAAATAGGGGAGGACAACACCGGATACGAAGAGGTGATGGGGAGACAGGGACTAGGCTCGGAGATGAGTGAGAACGGGGAGAGGTTTGTAGACTTTTGTGCTCTAAACCGACTTGTCATTGGAGGCAGCATCTTCCCACACAGAAGAATACACAAAGCAACTTGGGTCTCACCTGACCATACAACAGAGAACCAAATAGATCATATCTGCATTAGCAAGAAATTTAGAAGATCCCTTCAAGATGTTCGAGTGAGGAGGGGAGCAGATGTCGCCTCAGACCACCATCTGCTTACCTTAAGAATGAAGCTCAAGCTAAAGAAAAGCCGCACAGAGACGACAAGAAGACAGCGCTATAATGTAGGCCTCCTGAGAGAAACTGGAGTTAGAGAAGAGTTCAAACTGGTGCTGTCCAACCGGTTTCAAGCGCTACAGGAGCTAGTAAATGAAGAGGAGGCGGTCACCACAGAGCAGCAGTGGAAGGCAGTTAGAGAGGCGCTGAACTCAACCTGCAAAGACACTGTAGGGTTCAGGAAACACCACCACAAGGACTGGCTGTCGGCACAGACCTTGAAGAAGATAGAAGCGAGGAAGCAGAAGAAAGCAGCGGTCAACAACAGTCGCACGAGAGCAGCCAAAGTAAGGGCACAGGGGGAATACTCGGAAGCCAACCGCGAGGTGAAGAGGAGTATCAGGGCAGACAAGAGGGCCTACACAGACAGCCTGGCAGCAGAGGCAGAAAAGGCAGCAGGCAGCGGCAACATGAAACAGCTCTACGACATTACCAGAAGATTGTCGGGTAAGTATGGCCATACAGAAAGACCAGTAAAAGACAAAGAAGGCAAGCCTATTGCAGACAGAGCAGACCAACTCGACAGATGGGCCGAGTATTTTGAAGAGTTACTGAACAGACCTAGCCCACCCGACCCCCCCGACATCCAGCCGGCAGAGACCGACCTACCCATCAGCTGTGACAGACCCAGCCGGGAAGAGATCAGAAAAGCAGTGGCATTTTTGAAGAATGGCAAAGCAGCAGGGCCAGATGGCATCCCAGCGGAGTCTCTGAAAGCAGACCTAGAGACAACAGTTGAGATGCTGTACCCACTGTTTGGAAAGATCTGGGAAGAGGAGGTGATGCCAGCTGACTGGAAGGAGGGGTACCTAATCAAGCTTCCCAAGAAAGGCGACCTCAGCAAGTGTTCCAACTACAGAGGAATCACCTTGCTGTCAGTACCAGGAAAGGTCTTCAACAGGATCATCCTAGAGAGAATGAAGAGCTCCGTTGACCCCCAGCTGAGAGACCAGCAAGCAGGATTCAGGAAGAACCGATCATGTACAGACCAGATCGCCACTCTCCGCATCATCGTGGAACAGTCTCTGGAGTGGAGCTCCCCGCTGTACGTCAACTTTGTGGATTATGAGAAAGCATTTGACAGCGTGGACCGAGAGACTCTGTGGAAACTCCTACGACACTACGGTGTACCCACAAAGCTCGTCCGCCTGATCAAGAGCAGCTATGATGGCATGACATGTCGCGTGATCCACGAAGGGCAGTTCACCAGAGAGCTCCAGGTCAGAACTGGTGTCAGGCAGGGGTGTCTGCTGTCTCCGTTCCTCTTCCTACTGGCCATAGACTGGGTCATGAAGATGACCACAGAGCACAGACGAAGTGGAATACAGTGGACACTGTGGACACAGCTTGACGACCTCGATTTTGCAGACGACTTGGCATTACTGTCCCACACTCATCAACAAATGCAGGACAAGACCACGAGGCTTGCTGACATCTCTTCCCAAGTGGGCCTCACCATTCACAAACAGAAAACAAAGACAATGAGGCTGAACGCAACCAGGGAAGAACCTGTCTTGCTTGCTGGCACCCCGTTGGAGGAGGTGGAGTCCTTCACCTATCTCGGGAGCATCATAGACAAAAAAGGCGGCACTGATGCAGATGTCAGAGCACGAATCGGTAAAGCCAGAGCAGCCTTTCTCCAGTTGAAAAAAGTGTGGAGTTCCAGAGAGCTGTCACAACACACCAAAGTCCGGATTTTCAACTCCAATGTAAAAGCAGTTCTCCTATATGGAGCAGAGACATGGAGATTGACAAAAACCACAGTCAACAGAGTACAGACCTTCATGAACAGTTGCCTTAGAAGAATTTTGAAAATCCACTGGCCAGAGAAGATCAGCAACGTCAGACTCTGGGAGAGAACAGAGCAGATAACAGCAGAGAATGAAATTGGGCGAAGAAGATGGGGATGGATCGGTCACAGTCTGAGAAAGCCAGCTTCCAGTATCACTAGGCAGGCATTGTCATGGAACCCCCAGGGAAAGAGGAAAAGAGGTAGGCCGAGAAACTCCTGGCGTCGAGACCTCCAAGCAGACATCAAGAGACTGGGAACCACCTGGAGTAGAATCGAAGGAGAAGCACAGGACAGGAGTTGCTGGAGGTCTCTCGTTGACGGCCTATACCCGGGTAGGGGTGACAGGCGTAAGTAAGTAAGTAACCTCCTAAATCAGCAGTCCAGACACTAATTAGTGTATGCGGCGTGTCCCGCGTAGCATAGTTTTGGTTGTTTTGTGTAGTCTTTTTCCTGTGGGATAGTTCAGTAGACTTAATGTTTAAATTGCAGAGCTGTTTCATGACCCCTTTTGCCTAGGGAAAGATTGCCAGCAGCACATAGGGCATGGCAGCTGGTTACAGGCCTCTTCCAGCTTGTTGTCACCAGACAACAGGGTCAATGAGGATGCCTGGGTGTTGTCTTTTGGGCTGCCCTAAGATACACAAGGAAATGGCCTTGGGTCTGAAAGCTCATTTTTCATCAGTGTCAGTGTCATGGTAACTGTTTTAAGTTGTCCAGCCCACCAGAAGTCAGTTTGACTGTATTGCATGCGTGTGTAAACTTGGAAAAACAGAAAAAGTAGGGGGGTAGGCAATGGAAAAATATGAAAAAAACCACTTTCATGTGCCTGTGTCTCAAATGCAACATTTCTGAAGATCAGATATATTACTTGATGTACATGCCAATTTTGGAGGCATTCTGACCATATCTAGGCTGTTTTTCATGGCATCAGATATGCATGATCCAACACGTCAGCAGCGTTGTGAACGCCACATCAAGGCACTTCACATAATGGGCCATAACTTAAAGATGCAGCAACGTTCAAGGGTTTCACTTTGGATTTGACTTAGCTATTGTCTAAGGGTTGCATTGATAGCAGATTGAATGGTGTTCAGGTGGGACAAGTGTCTCTGACAGGTCACGGTATACATTTACATTGGGAAGTTCAGGCAGTAAGAGGTCCCGTGTTTTTAAAAATAATTTTTGCCTTGTTTGAAAATTTGCAGTTGGGCTGAATGTGGGAATTTGCTGGAAATTTGTGGTTAGCTGAGAGGAGACATGTTTGGTGCTTTGATTCATACCATCCTGAGCTTATCCAGTGGACATTTGTGGGCCTATGTTGAGTTGCCTTTGGCGTAGTGATTTGAGGGGCACGCTGATTTCAGCTGTGCTTGGGTGTGGGGTTGGTAAGGAACCAGTTTCATAGCCAAGAAATGAGACGGGTCATGTGCTGTTTTTTTTGGTATTTTATGCATGGCAAATGTGCAGCTGGTGGGCGGTAGTGCTTTTTAGGGAATTGAACAATTAGGGGATGACTGGGATTGACTAAGGCTAAGAGACTGGACAGTACGGAAACACCACTGTGGTCCGTGGCCTTAAGAGCAGCTGTGAACGGAGCTGATTTTTTGACTTGGTTAAGTTTGCTGCCTTAGAAATGCAAAAGACAGTAATACAACGAATATATATATATATATATATTCTTTACTTTTAACAAAGGCGTCGCCCAAAGCCAAAAAATGCACTCAATCAGAGTAGCTCCAAGGGACATAATTTTTCAATAAATTCTGAGAATGCTGTGCTAATGCCATGGAATTCCAGGCTGGTAAGCTTGCATTGTGTCATCAGCTGTCCTTTTGTGACTGCATCGCTTATTAGATCTTTTGAGCCTTCCACTGAACACCTACTACATAAAGTAATAGGGACTACCCCGAGGCGCCCCGCAACCCGCTGGAGAATATCCAGTCCTCCCCCCGAGAGGGGAGGCTAGTGCATGAATATTCCCAAACAGATCTTGGACCTGCTGGATAGATTTAAGATTTTGCCGCCTACGACCGGTTTCGACCCAAGGTGGGTCTCATCAGGTAGGCATACGGCGTAACCTGAACTAACTAACTATCTTCATTTTAATGTCCCACTGGCACTAAAATTGATCGGGGACTAGCCATAATAACTTTATTTATCTACACAAAGCGCTAATTATAGGTCAAGTGAATAAAATTGAAATTAAGAATGTCGACTTATATACATCAATTCAGTTTGGTCTCTCACCCAAAAGAGAAACAACGGTCATATACATTCATTTATTACGAAACAATTCTGTTAAAATTTCAGGACCATCCGTTAAGAATTCTAAATATTAAACTGACAAAAAAACTATATACATTACAAACAGTTATGACGGTCAGAATAAAGTTCAAGACAGACGCGGATCAGGGCCAGCAATGCTCACCGCTATATTGAATTAAATTGTATTTATTTAGTAATATACTATTTAAATTAACTCAGAAAAAATAGGAAGTTTCAATATATCTGTAATTTGAGCAATAATATCAGCATTAGCATTTTCAAGTATTGAATGAAGAGACGAGGCTACCGGATAAGCAGTTCTAAGCGAAAGCCACACACTCCAAGACCGCATGGTCTGGGGTGAAGCCCTCGCCGCAGAGACAGGACGGGCGAGCCAGTCTGGCACGCCAGCCTCCAGTGCAAATCCTATTAATTGCCCCGTCTACAAAGGGCAGTTTATAAATAAGGTGGTTTTTCGTAATTCTGTAGGCAAGGATGCCTGGAAACTCTCTAGCCAGCATTAAGTTATTATCATTATTGATCTCAATTATTACTTTATTAATTTTGTTTTTAACATCTTGAAAAGAGTGAGTGAGCCGCACAGGCTGGGCGCCCAGCGCACCGGACGCGCCGGCCCGAGCGGCCCGATCAGCTGCCTCCTTACCTAGGATTCCGACATGGGAAGGGACCCACTGGAGAGCGACACTGATCCCCCTAAGACTGAGTTGGTTAACTCTTTCTACCCCAGATACACCACAGGAAGATAAAGATCGACTATGATAGTTCAAGGGTGATGCCAGAATAGCTTGGCGCCTACGGGCGCCAAGCTATTCTGGCATCACCCTTGAACTATCATGGTCGATCTGTGTCCTGCACTGCGATGCAGTCCTCAGAGGACAACGGCAAAACTTAAGGATTTCGGTGATGGGGTAGAATGAGTTAATCAGTAAATTTATTTCAAGTACAATATCAGGTCTGCCTGAGTGATCAATATGTTTTAAGCTCTGCAAAGCAGATTTGGAATCTGTACAAATTAAATACTGATACATTTGCAGCGGCAGGGTCAGCACGTGATCAAGGGCCATAAGTATGGCCACTAGTTCTACCGTGCAGATAGCCCAGCCGCTACCCAAACTGTAGCTAATAATTTTATTTAGAGACGGAATGAACACTCCGCTCCCCGCATCTCCGGCATCATTGATAGATCCATCGGTATATGCAGTGAGCGAGTGTAAATACTGAGTTTCCAAAAATTCCAGTGTCGCTAATCTCTGGAGATTTGGGTCACTTTTTTTTAAAACTAATATTTGGTATATCTGTACTAATTGAGGCCGCGAGGAGGGTCCAAGGCGGATAAGGGGACAGCGGAACCGGTTTAATTGTCTGGGGAGTCACATCAGCCCTAACTTGGACTTCATTAACCAGAGCAGTTAAAGACGGTTGAATCTTACGTTTTTGAATTGCATGGATAGCTAATTCCAGACGACCCATGTTAAGTTCACTATGAAACATATTCTGGGCGTTGTTAGAGGTTTTAAATATACGGTTTAAATTGTTAGCGCAGAATTTTAAACGAAATTGTTCCAGGGGAAGTATCTTGGTGAGGGCATATACTGCTTTATTTGAAGTAAAATCTGGCACCTCCAAAAATGCACTTTAGCGATCTCATCTCAGCGGATTCCAGCATTTTAAGAACGCGTTTGGATGCTGAGAGAAAACATTCCGCACCATAATTGAGATTAGAACGCACAAGCGCATGATGGAGGTGCAACAGTAGCTTAGTGCTTCTGCCCCACACCTCATGTTTATAAAGTCTGATTATATTCACAGCTTTATTAGCCCTACAAATAAGGCTATTTATGTGTGGTGTCCAGTTTAATGTGGACGTAAAGATCACGCCCAGGAATTTGATTTGAGTTAGAGGGGTAACCAAATATTTAATATCAAAATTACTGATAGTTATTGGGATACTAAATTTTGCCTTCATAGTACTGAAAATTATAAGTTGCGTTTTTTCCGGGGCCAACTCAAATCCACTATTTTCCAGGGTGGGTTTTTCTCTCTATTCTGGGGCATGTGTTTCTGTCTACCCTTTGTCCATTCACCTGTATTTGCCTTTTTAAAACTCTCCCTACTGTCTGCACTGCCTGTAGCTCTTGATATTGGATGTGTGTTGCTAGATGGTCTTAGCTTTATTTAGGCCCCATGTGTTAGGTTTATTTAACGTATTTGACCGGTTGGCGACATACATTCAATGTTCTGTTTAGTTGTTTTTTTTTTACAAGCAGTGCAGGCACGTCCTGAGAAAGCCTTGTTGCTGTCGGGACGTTAAGCAATGTACAATCAATCAATCCACTATTTTCCAAGTATTTTTGTACGAGGTCAATAGCCTTTTGAAATTTCATAGTTTTTTCACGGGGTATTTCCCTCTCACGGGAGTTAGTAGTTTTAACTGGTTTCCATATGGCTATGTCATCGGCATACTGAGATATTTGTAAGGAATTATTGGCATATTTATCTAATTTAGCTTTTAAGTAGGCCGGGAGCTCCGCCATCATAATATTGAAAAGAGTCGGGGCAAGACAGGTACCTTGCGGTACTCTACAGTCAGTATTATGTGTTTTTGAGAGGGCCTGCCCATGTTTGACCTGGAAGGTTCGTTTAAAAATTTTGTCAAAGTATTTATAAATATTTCCAGATGTAACCTGAATTCATTCATTCATTTTCTTCATTTTTATGTCCCACTGGCACTAAAAGTGATCGGGGACTAGCTATAGTTACTTTAGTTAGTTATGCATTACGCTATAGTAGGTCAAGTGATAAAAACTGTTGTTAAGAATTATGTTATATACATCAGATAAGTAAGTTTGGTCTCTCACCCAAAAAACCACGGTCATATACTCAAGAAAATTGCTACTTTAATACAAAAATCTTTAATTAAAATTCAATTAAAATTTCAGGACCATCCATTAAAATTCTAATTGTTAAAATGACTAAAACTATTGTACATAGCAAATGTTTGTGACAATCTAATCAGCGTTCAAGACAGATGCGGATCAGAGCCAGCAATGCTCACTACTAAACTGAATTAAGTTGCATTTATCACAATAGAAGTATTGTTCAAACTAATTCAGAAAAAACAGGAAGTTTTAGTATAGCTGTAACTTTAGCAATAGTATTAGCGTCGGCGTTTTCAAGTATTGATTGAAGAGACTTGGCATCCGGATAGGCGGTTCTAAGATCAGCACAATCTGCGGCGAACGCCACACACCCCAAGACCGCATGGTCGGGGGTGAAGCCCCCGCCGCAGAGACACGTCGGACGAGCCAATCTGGCTCGCCAGCCGCCAGTGCAGATCCTATTTATTGCCCCGTCTACAAAGGGTAGTTTATATATAGGATGATTTTTCGTAATTCTGTAGGCAAGGGTGTTTGGAAATTCTCTAGCCAGCAATAAGTTATTGTCATTATTTATCTCGGTTATAACTTTATTAATTTTGTTTTTGGCATTTTGGACTGGATATTCTCCAGCGGGTTGCGGGGCGCCTGGGGGTAGTCCCTATTACTTTATGTAGTAGGTGTTCAGTGGAAGGCTCAAAAGATCTAATAAGCGATGCAGTCACAAAAGGACAGCTGATGTCCTGATGACACAATGCAAGCTTACCAACCTGGAATTCCATGGCATCAGCACAGCATTCTCAGAATTTATTGAAAAATTATATATATATATATATATATATATATATATATATATATATATATATATATATATATATATATATATATATATATATATATATATATATATATATATATATATATATATATATATATATATATATATATATATATATATATATATATACAAAACTGGACTTGTCTGTTGATTTCCTAGGGTAGTCTGAGGGGGTGTTGTTTTTTTTATTTCTTTGTACTGCGGTTTCAGGGTTGGTTGGGGTTGCTTCTTATGATGGTGCGTGTGTACATATGTGGTGTGGTGTATGTGTGTATGTGTGTGCAGTTGCTACTGTGTGTGTGTCTGTTGGTTGGATTAAATTGCTTTGTAGTTTTGTTGTATCGTATCGTATCGTATCGTATGATAGTATGCACCAAATGAGTTAGGGACCAGGCCCCATTTGCAGGACACTTTTCCAAGCCTTTAACTGCCAACCAAATGTCCCTCTGCATTGCAGAGAGATTTTTGCGCGGGGCTAAAAATAGCTCAAAACAAAACCGTTGGAACTATGACCGGCAGGTACTGACTATTGAAAATTACGTGCTACTAGACCCAATTCTGGTTTCAGGGTGTCTTTAAAAAAAAAGAAGCTAAATCTGGCAAAACAAACTTCAAAACCGCATTGACTACTTTTTTGGCAATGCCTCAATGGCAGGAAATGTTGCATGAGAGTTTAGTGTGTTATATTACAGAGGCATTATCAATTCACTCTTTGTCGCAAAAATCACGCTTTATTTCATCGTGTCATATAATTTCCGCGGTAATGTTGGATAAAAAGAATCCTTTCACACGCAAGGTTATCTTACTTTGCGTGAAATGAGGTCACTTGTTACTCTTCGTGAGCAGCAGTATGGTCACTGCACTTTAGGGAATGTTTGACAAAACCTAAGCACAGTGAATCGTAGGGGAGCTCTAGCCTGGCTACAAGATGGCGTCCGCGTAAGAGAGGCTGCCAGAAGACTAATGTGTCACACTCTGTCATCTACCGACTCCAAAAGTAGTTCCTGGCCATGGGGTGTGTTGAGTGAGGAGAGACCACGGTCTGGTCGGCTTAAAGCGACCACAGCTAGGGAGGACCGGTACATGCGTCATCAGGCACTGTCACTGCCAGCAGGATTCGTCAGACGCCGCCGTCATGACCATCAGCAACGCCACACTCCATCGTGCGCAAAAAGTGACAAATTTCCGTTAATAGGCTCAAATCAGTCATATGGTCCAGCCACCCTGTAGTCCGGACCTAAGTCTAACTGAGCACGCATGGGACATATTGGGCCGTAGGATTAGGGAGAATCACGAACCGCCAAGAAACCTCCAGCATTTGCCACTCCTGCATGCTGTATGGCAGGCCATTCCGAAAATAGAGAACTCGCAAACCTTATTTAATCTGTACGTGACAGCTGTACGTAGGGTACAACAAGGTGATCACACCCACTACTCAGCGCTTTAATTTTGTCAAGATCTGAACATGAACAAATGTCTAAACATTACTGTGCGCTTCTTTTCGTGAATATGCGCTGTGCATACTTATACATTGCCACATACCTGATATATGTTAACGACTTGTGGCTGTACTTTGTACTGTACCGAGGTTGCGAATGAAATGCGTTTTATTATAACGAACTAAAACAAACTGTCCATCAAATCACCTTATTTAGAGTACAACGTAAACTGCTGTCTTATTAAGTGTGTTACTAACCTCTTAACTTTTTCATAGTTGCTCTACTGTAATATAGTTGAGTAAATAAAATTTATCTTTGAAATAAAATAAAAATAAGGGAAATATGATGTCAGAAGGAAACAGGAAAAAAAAGGACACCTTCTAACTAGAGCATTTGTTGCCCATATTGACTGATTTAAAAAAAAAAAAAAAAAAAAAAAAAAAAAAAAAAAAAAAAAAAAAAAAAAAAAAGGAAAAAATAAACATTACTGTGAAATGTGTACATAAATTTTTAAAAAAAAGCACCACATAAGTATGCTTACAGATGGTTTAATAAAATGGTGGAATCTTACCAAATAAACTTCTCTGAAATGTTCAGAACTGTGGTTTGATTTGTGTTTACGCTGTGCGTGTTTGTTCAAATGGTCCTTAACTTATGGTACATAGTATCTCAACGTGATATAACGTACAGTAACGAAACGTATCGAATTGTAGGACGACGATGATAATACTTTCGATGTGACAGACATAAAAATCTCTTTTCAGACACTCTGCGGTCTGCTTTCGTCCGACGCCTGAAGTCCTGTAACAAGAGTGTACAAGTTCCTCGACACATGCTTTGCACACAGAAAGAGTTCGCTGGCCAATACCTTTCATACAAATAGTTAAATATTGGAAGTGATGTCCATCTAGTTTAGTTGTGCACAAAGCAGACTGTTACCATTTTCGTGTGTATTGAACTACCGTGTCGAAAATACAAAACTGAAAACGCTTCGATTGTGTTCCAGTTGATTTATTGTCTATAGGCGTAGTTTGCAAATCAGAAGTAGGTCAAAACTGCAGTGGGTGTTTCGTAGAAAACAATGCATTAACTCATTCAGCCCGACGGCCGTATTTCCCAAATTTTGGAGGCGTCATCTAATGACATTGCACCAGTTGCAGGTGATGGATCGACCATGATATTTTAAGGGCAGTGCCAGATTAGCTTGGCGCCGACAGGCGCCAAGCTAATCTGGCACTACCCTTGAATTATCATGGTCGACTCATCTCCTGCTGTAGTGCGTCAGGGCTGAATGGGTTAAACGTACCGACAAACATGCGACTTCGCACAACGTTCACTTTCAGTGAACGCAGGCTGTGTTACTGAATCTTTGTTAATATAAAGACAAAAAGCCTCATTCGCCAAAGGAACATAGACACAGAGTGGGGTCAGCAAGAGGCATAGATACTAATGAGCCCCCGCAACTGCAGGGGCGCATAAGGATCTGTGTCTCTTGCAGTTGAATCGTTTTCATTTTTCTCAGCATTGAAAGGTTTAAATCCACTTTCTGCATCAAAAGACGCGCAGTTTTTGACCCACTTCTCCTTTACGGAACTCCTTTGTTGTAAGTTTCATTTTCACGATTCTCTCTGCCCTTTTCTCTTGTCTGTCAATGTGTACGCAGATCTGTATTAATCTGTGCTTATCTGTTGGGGTGTCAATGTATGTGTGTGTGAGCGCGCGTGTGTGTGTGTGTGTGTGTGTGTGTGTGTGTGTGTGTGTGTGTGTGTGTGTGTGGGAGTATGCGTGTGCGTGTGTACGGTGTATGGTTGTGTGTGTGTGTGTGTGTGTGTGTGTGTGTGTGTGTGTGTGTGTGTGTGTGCGTGTGTGTGAATTTCTCAGTACCGATCACGCAATTACCCTAGGACCGTACACCATACTATTTATATACTACAGTATTTAGAGCTCAATGATCTGGGAAACTCTTTATTATTGTTCTGGAACCATTGAGTGTCTTCGTACGGGAAATGTTCTGAAAGTCCTTAGAATCCGAGTACGAGGCAATACTTTATCCAAAACAGAATTACACATATATATTATGCATAGATGCATACAACAACCTTTCTTCAGTCTTGACGCCAAATGTTCTGTTTCCGAGAGTTGTCCTGTCCAGGCCCTGTTTTTCTTTGGTGACCAGTCGATTCATGGGGCTCTTAAATCGCTATTTGGAGCTATACTCACAAGCAGAAGAAATGCGACATTTCTTTTACTCGTCAGTATATGATAAACTGTGACTTCATGAAAGGCTTAATAGTGGCCGAGACATTTGAATGTTTAGTGGCAACCTTTGTCAGGGACGCTCCATGTAGGGCCAGCGTATACAAATGGTTACAACGACTTCAAGTGGGGCACAGCATGAAGAAAAGATACGCGTCCTGCTAGCGCTGTTACTCCAGAAAACATGAGTTCTGTGGAACAATTATGCAGAAAAGATTCTCGATTGACACACAGGGACATACAATACATCCTAGGCATTACAGCTCTGCAGTCCATCTTCTGGCATTCACACACGGTGTGCCCGTTGGGTACCACATGCTCTGACAGATGAGTAATAGAGGGGTCGGGTGGAATGGTGCCTGTTCATCTAAAAAAATATCAAGACTGAAATGTGGTGATCTATACAGAGAATCATCACTGCCGGAGTATGAAACATGGATTTATCAGTTTGAGCCCGAGACAAAGCAGCTTACTGGGTGTTTTCCGGATGTTTCTATCCAGTGAAATTTAGAAGAACATGCAGCACTGTGAAGCAGATATCCACTTCTTTCTTCGCCAGGTCCCGACGTGTGGTCACTGTGCTCTTTGAGGGCAGTCACGTCTGATTAGTACTGACGCACACCCGTGCTAGCCCAGAGTGACCCAGGCTTGGTGCAATCGTCACCCGAATACGGGTGTTCAAGGGCTACTTCATTGCCTCTATGAGCGTCGTGTTCGCGTTCCACCCCCGTGTTCTATCGACCTCATCCGCTGCGATTCATCCCCTTCGGGCATAAGCCGCCGCCCGAGAGGGCGAGTAAGGGTACCACAAAGTCTTGTGAGCACAGGTGTGGATGAGCAAGTTTGAGCGAACGTGAAAGTATTCTGTACGTAGCTTAGGGGCGGGTTTTTAGGGAGCTTAACCCCTTCCCTGCCACTGTACTTATACTATATGTACATTTTTGTTTCTGAAATCTTGGGCCCACTACGGCACCGGCCTCCATCTGGCGTTAGTGGGTAGTCTCCCCAGTCATTGACTGAGTGGGCTAGCGAAGGGGTGCCACCTTTGTCCAGGATTAGGACTTGATGTCAGCAGATATGTTGTTCAGTCTTTTTCACTGGTCCGGTTTTTAAGGATCTGTGCTAACCCATGTCTTACCATGTTGGATTGGCCCTTAAAAATAATTATTAGTTTTTGGTCCTTTGGATCCCAAGTGTTTGCCGTGCGTGGAGACCCGTGTTG
>BTPG01000001.1:225797160-225829660 GCA_036245525.1 Semisulcospira habei | reverse complement strand
TTTCAGACCTACTTTGTTTCAAAGCAGCGGTAGGTGGTACTCAGCGCATCAGCGCGGTCCCGACACTCTCCTGTGGGGCCCCCTATTTTTACTAACAGAGGGCCCGAAGGGCCCCGTACTTTTGAAAAGTATTTTGAACCCTGAAGTGGTCAGTGACAACTCAGTCTTGACAGTCTCAAGAGGTGTCACTGACCACTTGTATTTGCCGGTAGAATACTATTTTCAGGATTACATATGGTTGCACTTGATAATTCAATAATATTTTTTCTATAGGACATACAGGTAGACACTGTAGCATCAATGGTACAACAGTGTTCTGTGTGAAAAATTTGCCTTGCCGCCAGATATGGGGTTGGGTTCGAAATTAGTCACTGATGTGTAAGCCGGCACTGAGAAAGCTGGGCGATGAAATCGGCTGTTATGATTATCTCATTCTGCCCGCGACACATCACAGCAAGCTATGGCTCGACCATGATAGTTCAAGGGTGGTGGCAGACTCTCTTGGCTTGACTTCGCGAACGAAGATTTTATAGGAGTTGACCACGACGTCTGCAGGCTTGTTCGTGGCTGCGGAGGCCAATCCGAGACAGGCAGGTTCGACCGCAGTGGCTGCAGGGGAAGGTATGGCCAGGGTTCTGAGCTGCGGCATCTCTGTTTTTTCTCCTGAGCCGCTTGTCCTTAAGGCCAGCTCTGTGAGAGTCCTCAAAGGAGACAGCTGCCTTGTAAATGGTGGAGCGCCAGGTGTCACGGTCCGCAGCAAGCGAAGACCACTGGTGGTGGTCGATTTGGCAGGCACTAAGTGACTTCTTGAGACAGTCTTTGTATCTCTTCTTTGGTGCCCCTCTGTCACGATGTCCAGTAGCAAGCTCGCCGAACAGTGTGATCTTTGGTAGGCGATGATCCTCCATCCTCGAGACATGCCCCGCCCAGCGGAGCTGTGTCCGCAGCAGCAAAGCGGTGGCAGACTAACTTGGCGCCTATAGGCGCCAAGCTATTCTGCCACCACCCTTGAACTATCATGGTCGATCTGTCTCCTTAATTGTAATGCAGTCCCCAGAGGCCACTCCAAAATGTGGGTATTTCGTACATCGGGCACAATGAGTTAATGAAGTGTAAAAACATGAAACAGGCCGCCAAAAATCCCTAGGAGAATGGCAGTGCCCACTCTAGGTTCAGTGGTACGGCCGATATGTCCATTTTTTAATTTTTGTTTTTTTGTGGGGGGGGGGGGGGAAGGTGTTGTGGGCTTACAGCCTAGTTAACCCTCTCACTTCCATTGATCGTGCATCAGTTGTAGGCCTACGTCTGAAATATCTGTAAATTCCACGATAAAGAGCCGCTCCAGCAGCCGTCCCATCAACAATGGATGCCAAGAGGTTTTCGAGCAAGAGGAATACGAGATCATCACTAAGATGAGCCCCCGCAATTGAGAGGCTCATGAGGATCTATATCTTGCAGTAGCGTGGTGTCCGCATTTTTTCTCGGCACGTGAAGGGGTAAAACCGTAACCCCTTCCCCCCTCCCCCCCACCCCCCACCCCCCCCCCCCGTGAGTTTGTTATCCAACAGCGGTTTGATACCTGTCCATCTGACTTTAACACATTGTACACCAATGACCGAAATCAACAAATAATGAAAGTTGCCCTCTGAAGGATTGTATTACAATTCCAGAGACAGATCGAACATGATAGTTCAAGGGTCGTGCCAGAATAGCTTGGCGCCTATGGGCGCCAAGCTATTGTGGCACAACCCTTGAACTATCATGCTCGATCCATGTCTTGCTTTGGTGTGTCGGGGCTGAATGAGTTAAAATGCAAGCCGCCGGTATCCCTAGACTGCTATCAAGAGGCTACTTCAGTAATATGCGGCAAAATTCACCGACTGTCAGGTTGGGAATTCCCGGCCTTGTGACGTCATGTTTATTTTAAGATGGCGGACTTCATTGGTCGTCTGGACTCTGCACGCAGGTATATAACGCAGCGGCAACACACAGTCAGTCATCCACAGTGTGATCCGGTTTGTTCTCCCTTCAGTGGCCTGTCGCTGAAATCCTCCGAACACCCAGATAAGTGTCTATTATCACTATTATTGCCTGCCATTTCGGTTTGCATGCCTTTGCCTCTCTCCTTTTTTCTTTATGCTGTACATATTGTATCATCTCTCCATTCTCCCATCTTGCAATCTTTTTTCTCTTATGCTCTCTTTGCCTTTGCATTTTTTTGTTCTTTTCCTAGCTATAGATTAGTTTTCATTCTTTCACTCCTTTTTGTACACCGTTCCGGTCGCGTTGGCATTTTCCGCTATCACATCCTGATCGGTTTGAAATTCCCGCTCTTTGTATCGTCTTTGTTTCCGCCATTTTTAACTGCTGCTGCTGTCTTTCCCCCCTCTGTCTGTCTCTGTAGCCATTAATCGTATTAAACATATTCTAGTTCAGAGCCACGTTGTCTTAAACAGTGCTGAAGTTAGCTTATGTCATGGACCCGGTAGAGGGTCATCTTGATTCAAATGCTACTCCCCAGGGAGAGGAACGACCTACTGGTCACACCGACACAACTATTGAGAACAACTCTTTTCCTGCTACCCCTGTAGTAGGTAAACGTACTCATCCCTCCGACTCGCCTGATCTAGGCACGGACGGAAAAAAAATTAAGAATCCTTGAGGAAGACGGAAACTCGGAAGATGATGATTTATTTGACGAAGATAGTCATGCCTCTGTGCAGTCCCATCCTCCGATTTCCCCTTCTCGTGACTCGGAAAACCCCCCAATTGTTCCCGGTTCGTCCGATAACGATGCTCCGGGCGACGCTAACAATGGCGCTGAAGACGTCAGCTGCAATGGTCAACTCGCTAGTGCTATTGACAATGAAGGCTTTGATCACGCCGGCCATACGTGTAAAGCCCGAGCGGCGTTCGTTAGAAAGAACAAAGCTGCTTTTAAACCTGCCCATGATGCAAACTACGCGCAACCTCGAATTAAACCCCAACGTACTTTTGCACAGTTCCCGGTCAAAATAGTTGATCTGGGCACTGGCTCAACGAAACTGTCTTTCTTTCATCCATGGTTTGACCCTGTCCGACGTGCTGCTGGGGCAGTAAAGCAGGACGAACTCATCATGGAAAGGTTAAATTCGGGGCACTACATTGCTCACTGTAAAAACGCTACTATCCAACACAAACTTAGCATTCAGAGAGAACTGGGTGGGGCAAAGGTGAGGTGCTCCATACCCCAACCTACTACAGTAGGAGTCATTTACGGCATACCGCTCGGAGAGGGCGAGCTGCAGAGAGTGAGACAATCACTCGGCAACGCGTCCTCTGTGGAGCGTCTGAAGAACAAGAAAGGCGATTCTACCAAAGCTGTAAAGGTCACCTTCAAATTAGCCACCCTGCCACAGAGAGTACATCTAGTAGGCGCTTATGTTGACGTAGTGCCTTTCTCTGCGCCCGTGCGCAGATGCACTAGATGCCAGCGCCTGGGGCACACCAAGGGTCAATGTCGTGCGAAAAAGTCAAGTTGTTCACAGTGTTCACAGCCTGATCATGAGCGTGCTAACTGTAAGAACTCAAGAAATTGCGTAAACTGCGGTGGGGACCATAGCCCCGCCTATGCTAAGTGTCCGGAGTACACTCTTCATAAAAGAGCAAATGAAATCAGGTCAAAAACGTACATTCCCTTTTCAGAAGCTCTGAGGCGTGCTAAGGTTGGACAGGAGGTTAACGAGGCCTCCCCCTTCAGCCCCCAGTACGACAAGCAGTTCTGGGGGCCTCCAGTGATCACTGCTCCGGGCAGGCCGGCCCCCGCCCGCCCCGCCCATCCACCCAAGCTCTCAGAACACCAAAAACATGACTCAGCAAAATCTAACCGCCCTGAAATTGCCGAATCCCCATCAGTAACGGAGACAATCTTGCCTGACATAGAACCTCGGTCTGCTCTAGAGCAACAGCAGGCAGCCGCCAAAAGTAGCGAAAGTCATAATAAACATGAAAACCTCCGTCTCAAGAAAACTCGTAAAAGAGGTAAAAACAAGAAAAAAGAGTCTGCTCAACAGTCCCTCACAAGTGCCTCCCATTCCTCAAAGTCTGGAAAAAGCGATCCGGAGAACATAGTCGAGCAGAGTGAGGCCCAGAATGTGCAGAATGAATCTCCCCCTACCCCGTTCATTCAATCCGATAGTAACGACATTGACGCAGGCAGTGAAGGATCTTTCGATTTGGCAATGGAGGGCTCTGATGACTGGAGTTCCCTTGACCAGCATACCTTCATCAAAAACCTCTTGAAGTCACTGGTCAGAGCCCTGGAAGAAGGAAACCCCTCGGCCGTATTTGGATTGTTCTCCGACTGGCTCTATCTAAAATACCAAGCCCACACCCCCGATCGCAAACTGATGCGGGAGGGGCTTCTAGACCTGTTCAAAATCCTAGGCCATCTCGGTGTGCTTGGTCGATTATAAAAACAAACAAACTTAGATTTTCCCTATTAATTTGTACTAATTAAGCCCCTGTCAAAATGGATAGTCAACTTAAGGTGTTGCAATGGAACGCCCGTAGTCTGGGCCAAAACTTGGACTATCTAATTCAGCACTTGTATGAGAATAAATTTCAGGTGCTCTGCCTACAGTCACCAAACTGTACATTTAAAAAACTCCCCAAACTACAAGGTTACTACTACCCTCCTGTAGTAAACAAAACCACAGGAACAACGAAAATACATACGGCAACATATGTTAAGACTGATGTTACATACCACCCAATCCCCTCTCCCGTCCCACCATCCTTGGACACAGTCTATCATTGTGCAATAGCTATTCGCTCTGCGAACGGTCTACATATAAACATCCTTAATACATATATTCCTAAATCCCCCCACCCGCCCGACACTGAGTGGATAGTGCAAGTCTCAGACGCACAGGCCGAGTGGCTTGTTGTAGGGGACTTCAATGCCAGACATTCCCTCTGGGACAACCTTGTATGTGAGTCCGCTACGAGTAACCAAAAAGCCTTCCTGGCAGACCAAATCATGGAATCTGATCTGTGTCTTTTAAACAGTGGTGTCACTACTAGAGTGCCTGATAGATCAGACCACCTTCCTTCTGCTATAGACTTGTCCCTAGTATCTCCTGGTCTGTTTCCTATGGTTGACTGGGAGGTCGGAGAGGACACCCTCGGTAGCGACCACCTACCCATCTCAATTGCTGTTCACGTGAATTTTCGCTCTCAGTCAAGCTCTCTAGAACTTACCTATAATTATAAGAAAGCAAATTGGTCGAAATTCGGGGCCCTCTTAGAGTTTCAGTCCGACAAGCTAAAATCCGAAGATGTAGATGTCTACTGCGCCAATGTCACCAAACATATACTTAGTGCAGCGGATACGGCTATTCCCAAAACAGGAAGAAACAGAAATAAAGACACCAGGCCCAACAATCCTTGGTGGAATGAAGAATGTGAGAAAGCAAAGAAAGACAAAAGAAAAACGTATAAAATATGGACAAAGGTTAGATCAGAAGAAAACCACACAATGATGAAAAGGGCTAAAATAGCATGTAATAGAGCTACAGCTAAGGCCAAAAAGGCGTTCTTCTCAAGCTCTATGTCTTCTCAGATACACTCGCATACAGATCTCTCAAAAGCATGGAAAAGCATAAAGATCCTCAAAAATGTATATAACCTGCCCGATCCCCCAGTAGATGTGGACGGCGTCACAACATTTGACGATGCAGGTAAAGCTGAGGCTTTCGCTCGGGTTTTTTGCGTCGGTTAGCCAATCCTCCTCCCTTCCTGAAACCGCCCGCTCGTCTAGAACTCGGGAAGAAGGTAGGGCGGAATATAGCGATCCGTTCCCTGACAACACCTTGTCTATGAACCACCCCATTACCCTCAAAGAACTGAAGGAAGCAATCTCATCTGTATCATCCCCGAACGTTTCTGTTGGTCCCGATGACATTTCATATCACATGATTAGCAATTTCCCCGAGAAGTTTTTACACATCATTCTTGGTCTTTTCCAAACCTGCTGGGAGAGCGGAGAGCTCCCAACGTCGTGGAAACAGAGTACTGTAATACCAGTGCCAAAACCAGGCAAACCCAAAAAACTCACAAGCAGTTACAGACCCATTTCTCTCACCTCTCATCTTAGTAAAATCTACGAAAGAATCGTAAAGAGTAGACTGGAATATTTTGTGGAATCCAGAAACATCCTTCCAGACTGTCAGGCAGGATTCAGAAAAGCTCGCTCAGTTACGGACCATTTAGCATCTCTCACTTCCCACGTGAAGACAGTCCTCAAGAAGAAGAAGTGCATTACAGCTACTTTCTTCGATGTCCGCAGAGCTTTTGACTCTGTCTGGCACAGAAGGCTGCTGTTGAAACTGAAACAAATCGGCCTCTCGGGGCGCATCTATTCGTATGTCCGTAGTTTTCTCCATGGCAGAACTTTCTCAGTCAGGGTGGGAAAGTGTCTGTCAGCCCCACAGACCGTGGACTGCGGCGTTCCCCAGGGCACTGTGATTGCCCCAATACTCTACAACATAATGCTGTATGACCTCCCTTCCTTCCTGAAGTTGACTGGCAAAAACAACCCAAAAGAATTGACATCAATGTATATTACACAATACGCTGACGACTTGGTGATCTGGCAATCCTCCAAGATTCTAAAAAGCTTCTCTGAGCAGAGAAAACGAGAGGCGTCGAAATTCTATCAAAAGGTGCTTGACAGAACCCAAGAGTACATGTCTATTAACGGCTTTGTCTTGGCCACGGAGAAAACCCAACTTATATTCTTCACCAAAAATCAAGACATTTACAAACCAACATACTCCCTTGAAAGTGTGCAACTAGTGCCGTGTTCTCAGGTAAAATTCCTGGGGGTCATCTTCACTCCGAACTTAAGCTGGAATGCGCACATAAACTACCTCATCAAAAAAGCCCAGAGTGCTCTGAACCTAATAAGAATAATAAGGAAGCAGTCGTGGGGTCAAGACACAAAGACCCTCCTCCATCTCTGCCAAGCCCTGGTCCGCTCCAGGCTCTCCTATGGTCAGGAGTGCTACTTCGCTGCCCCACAATCGCTTCTCTCAAAGCTTACCTCCATCGATTCCCAGGCGGTCAAATTAGCGCTTGGTGTCCCGGTTCACTGCGAAACACGTGCAGCCTATGCAGAGGCTGGGATCTTGCCCTTGGCTCACCACAGGAAGCTGCAAGTGTCCAAATTTGTCAGCAGAACCTTTACCGTCCCAAACTCAGCCACCCATTTCCTTGTAAAAGACAAGAAATGGGACAAATTCAAAGTTAGCAGGAAAAACCACACGCTTGAATCCATAACGAGCTACACCAGTGACATTGCTGATTCCCCAGATACAGTCTTTGGGGAAGTCGCTCCAAAACCAGTCCCTCTACAGCCACCTTGGCTTCTTGAGGCCGCCAAAGTCAGCATTGAGGACCATAGCACCAGCAAGACCTCCAACCCCCACTTGCTTGCGGCTCGGGTCCGGGAGTCGTTAAATAAATACCAACATCATCTCCAAATCTATACTGATGGTTCCGTGCTGGAGGATGGACGGGCCGGGGCCGGCTTCTCCATACCCTCCCTCAATACAAGCAAAAGCTTCTATCTTGGACTAGGCTTCTGCGTCTTTTCGGCTGAAATGACCGCTATCATCTCCGCACTTCAGTTTCTTATTTTTTATCCCCGCACTCCGCTCAGAGTTGTGGTCTGTGTGGACTCGCAAGCTGTCCTTAAGGCCATTCGCTCCTCTCGGTCTCGATCCCGACCCGACCTCCTGCAGGAAATCCTCTCACTCTCAAACGCCATCATAAGACAAGGAACTCAGTTGGATTTCCACTGGGTCCCAAGTCACGTAGGGATTAGAGGCAACGAACTGGCGGATAGCGCTGCCAGAGTCGGTGCTCTCAACGTTCCCCCAACTCAGCAACTTCGCATCCTCCTCTCTACCTCTGAACTAAACTCCAAATACTGCAATCTCATCCAAAACTGCTGGAAAAGGGAGAAGCGAGAACTGTGTGCCGTGAAAGAAAAGCGATGCTTCGCAGATCCTTCCCCCTTTATCCCTAAACTCCCTAGATCTCAAACGGAGATCATCCATAGGCTCAGAACGAGATCCTGGAAGCTGAAATTCACCCAGACCCTATGTCACTGCGGGGAGACAGCCGGCCTAGAGCACTCTCTGCTACTATGCCGCATGCCTCCTCCACAGCTCTCCAGAGTTAGACAATCATGTCAGGCTCGCGACATCAGAAACCTCTTCCAACTCCTATCTGATCATTCTCTGGCAGTGGAGCTGGCGAAAGCCATCCACTCCTCAACACTATCGACTTACATATAAACAACAGAGATGGGTACGTCCCATCTAAGATGGCAAACAACGACGCCCTATGCTAAAATTCTGTTATAACTGTGCGTAGTCTTTGTTGGCCGCATATGCACCAACCCACACTCCTTGCAGACACAATGATTGTAACAGCGAAATCATAAAAACACCACATACCATTTTTTTTTTGGATAAATTATATTATATTATAATTATGAACTATGTTTTATCCTATAATCATAATAATCTACCTGTCTCCAATCACCTCGTTGTGGCGAGAGACGTTAAAAATCAAGAAACAACAACAACAACAGTCAGTCATAGACGATTCGACTGCGAGCTACCGTCGAGGTCGGACGTATGGCTGAGCTCTCTGCGCACAGCTTGGATTCACTTTTACGTGTACTGAGGATATTCGCCCGGGACGCCTTCGGTGGAGACCAACTTCCCTTCCACTAACACAGTGTGATCCGGTTTGTTCTCCCTTCAGTGGCCTGTCGCTGAAATCCTCCGAACACCCAGATAAGTGTCTATTATCACTATTATTGCCTGCCATTTCGGTTTGCAGGCCTTTGCCTCTCTGCTTTTTTCTTTATGCTGTACATATTGTATCATCTCTCCATTCTCCCATCTTGCAATCTTTTTTCTCTTATGCTCTCTTTGCCTTTGCATTTTTTTGTTCTTTTCCTAGCTATAGATTAGTTTTCATTCTTTTACTCCTTTTTGTACACCGTTCCGGTCGCGTTGGCATTTTCCGCTATCACATCCTGATCGGTTTGAAATTCCCGCTCTTTGTATCGTCTTTGTTTCCGCCATTTTTAACTGCTGCTGCTGTCTTTCCCCCCTCTGTCTGTCTCTGTAGCCATTAATCGTATTAAACATATTCTAGTTCAGAGCCACGTTGTCTTAAACAGTGCTGAAGTTAGCTTATGTCATGGACCCGGTAGAGGGTCATCTTGATTCAAATGCTACTCCCCAGGGAGAGGAACGACCTACTGGTCACACCGACACAACTATTGAGAACAACTCTTTTCCTGCTACCCCTGTAGTAGGTAAACGTACTCATCCCTCCGACTCGCCTGATCTAGGCACGGACGGAAAAAAATTAAGAATCCTTGAGGAAGACGGAAACTCGGAAGATGATGATTTATTTGACGAAGATAGTCATGCCTCTGTGCAGTCCCATCCTCCGATTTCCCCTTCTCGTGACTCGGAAAACCCCCCAATTGTTCCCGGTTCGTCCGATAACGATGCTCCGGGCGACGCTAACAATGGCGCTGAAGACGTCAGCTGCAATAGTCAACTCGCTAGTGCTATTGACAATGAAGGCTTTGATCACGCCGGCCATACGTGTAAAGCCCGAGCGGCGTTCGTTAGAAAGAACAAAGCTGCTTTTAAACCTGCCCATGATGCAAACTACGCGCAACCTCGAATTAAACCCCAACGTACTTTTGCACAGTTCCCGGTCAAAATAGTTGATCTGGGCACTGGCTCAACGAAACTGTCTTTCTTTCATCCATGGTTTGACCCTGTCCGACGTGCTGCTGGGGCAGTAAAGCAGGACGAACTCATCATGGAAAGGTTAAATTCGGGGCACTACATTGCTCACTGTAAAAACGCTACTATCCAACACAAACTTAGCATTCAGAGAGAACTGGGTGGGGCAAAGGTGAGGTGCTCCATACCCCAACCTACTACAGTAGGAGTCATTTACGGCATACCGCTCGGAGAGGGCGAGCTGCAGAGAGTGAGACAATCACTCGGCAACGCGTCCTCTGTGGAGCGTCTGAAGAACAAGAAAGGCGATTCTACCAAAGCTGTAAAGGTCACCTTCAAATTAGCCACCCTGCCACAGAGAGTACATCTAGTAGGCGCTTATGTTGACGTAGTGCCTTTCTCTGCGCCCGTGCGCAGATGCACTAGATGCCAGCGCCTGGGGCACACCAAGGGTCAATGTCGTGCGAAAAAGTCAAGTTGTTCACAGTGTTCACAGCCTGATCATGAGCGTGCTAACTGTAAGAACTCAAGAAATTGCGTAAACTGCGGTGGGGACCATAGCCCCGCCTATGCTAAGTGTCCGGAGTACACTCTTCATAAAAGAGCAAATGAAATCAGGTCAAAAACGTACATTCCCTTTTCAGAAGCTCTGAGGCGTGCTAAGGTTGGACAGGAGGTTAACGAGGCCTCCCCCTTCAGCCCCCAGTACGACAAGCAGTTCTGGGGGCCTCCAGTGATCACTGCTCCGGGCAGGCCGGCCCCCGCCCGCCCCGCCCATCCACCCAAGCTCTCAGAACACCAAAAACATGACTCAGCAAAATCTAACCGCCCTGAAATTGCCGAATCCCCATCAGTAACGGAGACAATCTTGCCTGACATAGAACCTCGGTCTGCTCTAGAGCAACAGCAGGCAGCCGCCAAAAGTAGCGAAAGTCATAATAAACATGAAAACCTCCGTCTCAAGAAAACTCGTAAAAGAGGTAAAAACAAGAAAAAAGAGTCTGCTCAACAGTCCCTCACAAGTGCCTCCCATTCCTCAAAGTCTGGAAAAAGCGATCCGGAGAACATAGTCGAGCAGAGTGAGGCCCAGAATGTGCAGAATGAATCTCCCCCTACCCCGTTCATTCAATCCGATAGTAACGACATTGACGCAGGCAGTGAAGGATCTTTCGATTTGGCAATGGAGGGCTCTGATGACTGGAGTTCCCTTGACCAGCATACCTTCATCAAAAACCTCTTGAAGTCACTGGTCAGAGCCCTGGAAGAAGGAAACCCCTCGGCCGTATTTGGATTGTTCTCCGACTGGCTCTATCTAAAATACCAAGCCCACACCCCCGATCGCAAACTGATGCGGGAGGGGCTTCTAGACCTGTTCAAAATCCTAGGCCATCTCGGTGTGCTTGGTCGATTATAAAAACAAACAAACTTAGATTTTCCCTATTAATTTGTACTAATTAAGCCCCTGTCAAAATGGATAGTCAACTTAAGGTGTTGCAATGGAACGCCCGTAGTCTGGGCCAAAACTTGGACTATCTAATTCAGCACTTGTATGAGAATAAATTTCAGGTGCTCTGCCTACAGTCACCAAACTGTACATTTAAAAAACTCCCCAAACTACAAGGTTACTACTACCCTCCTGTAGTAAACAAAACCACAGGAACAACGAAAATACATACGGCAACATATGTTAAGACTGATGTTACATACCACCCAATCCCCTCTCCCGTCCCACCATCCTTGGACACAGTCTATCATTGTGCAATAGCTATTCGCTCTGCGAACGGTCTACATATAAACATCCTTAATACATATATTCCTAAATCCCCCCACCCGCCCGACACTGAGTGGATAGTGCAAGTCTCAGACGCACAGGCCGAGTGGCTTGTTGTAGGGGACTTCAATGCCAGACATTCCCTCTGGGACAACCTTGTATGTGAGTCCGCTACGAGTAACCAAAAAGCCTTCCTGGCAGACCAAATCATGGAATCTGATCTGTGTCTTTTAAACAGTGGTGTCACTACTAGAGTGCCTGATAGATCAGACCACCTTCCTTCTGCTATAGACTTGTCCCTAGTATCTCCTGGTCTGTTTCCTATGGTTGACTGGGAGGTCGGAGAGGACACCCTCGGTAGCGACCACCTACCCATCTCAATTGCTGTTCACGTGAATTTTCGCCCTCAGTCAAGCTCTCTAGAACTTACCTATAATTATAAGAAAGCAAATTGGTCGAAATTCGGGGCCCTCTTAGAGTTTCAGTCCGACAAGCTAAAATCCGAAGATGTAGATGTCTACTGCGCCAATGTCACCAAACATATACTTAGTGCAGCGGATACGGCTATTCCCAAAACAGGAAGAAACAGAAATAAAGACACCAGGCCCAACAATCCTTGGTGGAATGAAGAATGTGAGAAAGCAAAGAAAGACAAAAGAAAAACGTATAAAATATGGACAAAGGTTAGATCAGAAGAAAACCACACAATGATGAAAAGGGCTAAAATAGCATGTAATAGAGCTACAGCTAAGGCCAAAAAGGCGTTCTTCTCAAGCTCTATGTCTTCTCAGATACACTCGCATACAGATCTCTCAAAAGCATGGAAAAGCATAAAGATCCTCAAAAATGTATATAACCTGCCCGATCCCCCAGTAGATGTGGACGGCGTCACAACATTTGACGATGCAGGTAAAGCTGAGGCTTTCGCTCGGGTTTTTGCGTCGGTTAGCCAATCCTCCTCCCTTCCTGAAACCGCCCGCTCGTCTAGAACTCGGGAAGAAGGTAGGGCGGAATATAGCGATCCGTTCCCTGACAACACCTTGTCTATGAACCACCCCATTACCCTCAAAGAACTGAAGGAAGCAATCTCATCTGTATCATCCCCGAACGTTTCTGTTGGTCCCGATGACATTTCATATCACATGATTAGCAATTTCCCCGAGAAGTTTTTACACATCATTCTTGGTCTTTTCCAAACCTGCTGGGAGAGCGGAGAGCTCCCAACGTCGTGGAAACAGAGTACTGTAATACCAGTGCCAAAACCAGGCAAACCCAAAAAACTCACAAGCAGTTACAGACCCATTTCTCTCACCTCTCATCTTAGTAAAATCTACGAAAGAATCGTAAAGAGTAGACTGGAATATTTTGTGGAATCCAGAAACATCCTTCCAGACTGTCAGGCAGGATTCAGAAAAGCTCGCTCAGTTACGGACCATTTAGCATCTCTCACTTCCCACGTGAAGACAGTCCTCAAGAAGAAGAAGTGCATTACAGCTACTTTCTTCGATGTCCGCAGAGCTTTTGACTCTGTCTGGCACAGAAGGCTGCTGTTGAAACTGAAACAAATCGGCCTCTCGGGGCGCATCTATTCGTATGTCCGTAGTTTTCTCCATGGCAGAACTTTCTCAGTCAGGGTGGGAAAGTGTCTGTCAGCCCCACAGACCGTGGACTGCGGCGTTCCCCAGGGCACTGTGATTGCCCCAATACTCTACAACATAATGCTGTATGACCTCCCTTCCTTCCTGAAGTTGACTGGCAAAAACAACCCAAAAGAATTGACATCAATGTATATTACACAATACGCTGACGACTTGGTGATCTGGCAATCCTCCAAGATTCTAAAAAGCTTCTCTGAGCAGAGAAAACGAGAGGCGTCGAAATTCTATCAAAAGGTGCTTGACAGAACCCAAGAGTACATGTCTATTAACGGCTTTGTCTTGGCCACGGAGAAAACCCAACTTATATTCTTCACCAAAAATCAAGACATTTACAAACCAACATACTCCCTTGAAAGTGTGCAACTAGTGCCGTGTTCTCAGGTAAAATTCCTGGGGGTCATCTTCACTCCGAACTTAAGCTGGAATGCGCACATAAACTACCTCATCAAAAAAGCCCAGAGTGCTCTGAACCTAATAAGAATAATAAGGAAGCAGTCGTGGGGTCAAGACACAAAGACCCTCCTCCATCTCTGCCAAGCCCTGGTCCGCTCCAGGCTCTCCTATGGTCAGGAGTGCTACTTCGCTGCCCCACAATCGCTTCTCTCAAAGCTTACCTCCATCGATTCCCAGGCGGTCAAATTAGCGCTTGGTGTCCCGGTTCACTGCGAAACACGTGCAGCCTATGCAGAGGCTGGGATCTTGCCCTTGGCTCACCACAGGAAGCTGCAAGTGTCCAAATTTGTCAGCAGAACCTTTACCGTCCCAAACTCAGCCACCCATTTCCTTGTAAAAGACAAGAAATGGGACAAATTCAAAGTTAGCAGGAAAAACCACACGCTTGAATCCATAACGAGCTACACCAGTGACATTGCTGATTCCCCAGATACAGTCTTTGGGGAAGTCGCTCCAAAACCAGTCCCTCTACAGCCACCTTGGCTTCTTGAGGCCGCCAAAGTCAGCATTGAGGACCATAGCACCAGCAAGACCTCCAACCCCCACTTGCTTGCGGCTCGGGTCCGGGAGTCGTTAAATAAATACCAACATCATCTCCAAATCTATACTGATGGTTCCGTGCTGGAGGATGGACGGGCCGGGGCCGGCTTCTCCATACCCTCCCTCAATACAAGCAAAAGCTTCTATCTTGGACTAGGCTTCTGCGTCTTTTCGGCTGAAATGACCGCTATCATCTCCGCACTTCAGTTTCTTATTTTTTATCCCCGCACTCCGCTCAGAGTTGTGGTCTGTGTGGACTCGCAAGCTGTCCTTAAGGCCATTCGCTCCTCTCGGTCTCGATCCCGACCCGACCTCCTGCAGGAAATCCTCTCACTCTCAAACGCCATCATAAGACAAGGAACTCAGTTGGATTTCCACTGGGTCCCAAGTCACGTAGGGATTAGAGGCAACGAACTGGCGGATAGCGCTGCCAGAGTCGGTGCTCTCAACGTTCCCCCAACTCAGCAACTTCGCATCCTCCTCTCTACCTCTGAACTAAACTCCAAATACTGCAATCTCATCCAAAACTGCTGGAAAAGGGAGAAGCGAGAACTGTGTGCCGTGAAAGAAAAGCGATGCTTCGCAGATCCTTCCCCCTTTATCCCTAAACTCCCTAGATCTCAAACGGAGATCATCCATAGGCTCAGAACGAGATCCTGGAAGCTGAAATTCACCCAGACCCTATGTCACTGCGGGGAGACAGCCGGCCTAGAGCACTCTCTGCTACTATGCCGCATGCCTCCTCCACAGCTCTCCAGAGTTAGACAATCATGTCAGGCTCGCGACATCAGAAACCTCTTCCAACTCCTATCTGATCATTCTCTGGCAGTGGAGCTGGCGAAAGCCATCCACTCCTCAACACTATCGACTTACATATAAACAACAGAGATGGGTACGTCCCATCTAAGATGGCAAACAACGACGCCCTATGCTAAAATTCTGTTATAACTGTGCGTAGTCTTTGTTGGCCGCATATGCACCAACCCACACTCCTTGCAGACACAATGATTGTAACAGCGAAATCATAAAAACACCACATACCATTTTTTTTTTGGATAAATTATATTATATTATAATTATGAACTATGTTTTATCCTATAATCATAATAATCTACCTGTCTCCAATCACCTCGTTGTGGCGAGAGACGTTAAAAATCAAGAAACAACAACAACAACAGTCAGTCATAGACGATTCGACTGCGAGCTACCGTCGAGGTCGGACGTATGGCTGAGCTCTCTGCGCACAGCTTGGATTCACTTTTACGTGTACTGAGGATATTCGCCCGGGACGCCTTCGGTGGAGACCAACTTCCCTTCCACTAACACAGTGTGATCCGGTTTGTTCTCCCTTCAGTGGCCTGTCGCTGAAATCCTCCGAACACCCAGATAAGTGTCTATTATCACTATTATTGCCTGCCATTTCGGTTTGCAGGCCTTTGCCTCTCTGCTTTTTTCTTTATGCTGTACATATTGTATCATCTCTCCATTCTCCCATCTTGCAATCTTTTTTCTCTTATGCTCTCTTTGCCTTTGCATTTTTTTGTTCTTTTCCTAGCTATAGATTAGTTTTCATTCTTTTACTCCTTTTTGTACACCGTTCCGGTCGCGTTGGCATTTTCCGCTATCACATCCTGATCGGTTTGAAATTCCCGCTCTTTGTATCGTCTTTGTTTCCGCCATTTTTAACTGCTGCTGCTGTCTTTCCCCCCTCTGTCTGTCTCTGTAGCCATTAATCGTATTAAACATATTCTAGTTCAGAGCCACGTTGTCTTAAACAGTGCTGAAGTTAGCTTATGTCATGGACCCGGTAGAGGGTCATCTTGATTCAAATGCTACTCCCCAGGGAGAGGAACGACCTACTGGTCACACCGACACAACTATTGAGAACAACTCTTTTCCTGCTACCCCTGTAGTAGGTAAACGTACTCATCCCTCCGACTCGCCTGATCTAGGCACGGACGGAAAAAAATTAAGAATCCTTGAGGAAGACGGAAACTCGGAAGATGATGATTTATTTGACGAAGATAGTCATGCCTCTGTGCAGTCCCATCCTCCGATTTCCCCTTCTCGTGACTCGGAAAACCCCCCAATTGTTCCCGGTTCGTCCGATAACGATGCTCCGGGCGACGCTAACAATGGCGCTGAAGACGTCAGCTGCAATAGTCAACTCGCTAGTGCTATTGACAATGAAGGCTTTGATCACGCCGGCCATACGTGTAAAGCCCGAGCGGCGTTCGTTAGAAAGAACAAAGCTGCTTTTAAACCTGCCCATGATGCAAACTACGCGCAACCTCGAATTAAACCCCAACGTACTTTTGCACAGTTCCCGGTCAAAATAGTTGATCTGGGCACTGGCTCAACGAAACTGTCTTTCTTTCATCCATGGTTTGACCCTGTCCGACGTGCTGCTGGGGCAGTAAAGCAGGACGAACTCATCATGGAAAGGTTAAATTCGGGGCACTACATTGCTCACTGTAAAAACGCTACTATCCAACACAAACTTAGCATTCAGAGAGAACTGGGTGGGGCAAAGGTGAGGTGCTCCATACCCCAACCTACTACAGTAGGAGTCATTTACGGCATACCGCTCGGAGAGGGCGAGCTGCAGAGAGTGAGACAATCACTCGGCAACGCGTCCTCTGTGGAGCGTCTGAAGAACAAGAAAGGCGATTCTACCAAAGCTGTAAAGGTCACCTTCAAATTAGCCACCCTGCCACAGAGAGTACATCTAGTAGGCGCTTATGTTGACGTAGTGCCTTTCTCTGCGCCCGTGCGCAGATGCACTAGATGCCAGCGCCTGGGGCACACCAAGGGTCAATGTCGTGCGAAAAAGTCAAGTTGTTCACAGTGTTCACAGCCTGATCATGAGCGTGCTAACTGTAAGAACTCAAGAAATTGCGTAAACTGCGGTGGGGACCATAGCCCCGCCTATGCTAAGTGTCCGGAGTACACTCTTCATAAAAGAGCAAATGAAATCAGGTCAAAAACGTACATTCCCTTTTCAGAAGCTCTGAGGCGTGCTAAGGTTGGACAGGAGGTTAACGAGGCCTCCCCCTTCAGCCCCCAGTACGACAAGCAGTTCTGGGGGCCTCCAGTGATCACTGCTCCGGGCAGGCCGGCCCCCGCCCGCCCCGCCCATCCACCCAAGCTCTCAGAACACCAAAAACATGACTCAGCAAAATCTAACCGCCCTGAAATTGCCGAATCCCCATCAGTAACGGAGACAATCTTGCCTGACATAGAACCTCGGTCTGCTCTAGAGCAACAGCAGGCAGCCGCCAAAAGTAGCGAAAGTCATAATAAACATGAAAACCTCCGTCTCAAGAAAACTCGTAAAAGAGGTAAAAACAAGAAAAAAGAGTCTGCTCAACAGTCCCTCACAAGTGCCTCCCATTCCTCAAAGTCTGGAAAAAGCGATCCGGAGAACATAGTCGAGCAGAGTGAGGCCCAGAATGTGCAGAATGAATCTCCCCCTACCCCGTTCATTCAATCCGATAGTAACGACATTGACGCAGGCAGTGAAGGATCTTTCGATTTGGCAATGGAGGGCTCTGATGACTGGAGTTCCCTTGACCAGCATACCTTCATCAAAAACCTCTTGAAGTCACTGGTCAGAGCCCTGGAAGAAGGAAACCCCTCGGCCGTATTTGGATTGTTCTCCGACTGGCTCTATCTAAAATACCAAGCCCACACCCCCGATCGCAAACTGATGCGGGAGGGGCTTCTAGACCTGTTCAAAATCCTAGGCCATCTCGGTGTGCTTGGTCGATTATAAAAACAAACAAACTTAGATTTTCCCTATTAATTTGTACTAATTAAGCCCCTGTCAAAATGGATAGTCAACTTAAGGTGTTGCAATGGAACGCCCGTAGTCTGGGCCAAAACTTGGACTATCTAATTCAGCACTTGTATGAGAATAAATTTCAGGTGCTCTGCCTACAGTCACCAAACTGTACATTTAAAAAACTCCCCAAACTACAAGGTTACTACTACCCTCCTGTAGTAAACAAAACCACAGGAACAACGAAAATACATACGGCAACATATGTTAAGACTGATGTTACATACCACCCAATCCCCTCTCCCGTCCCACCATCCTTGGACACAGTCTATCATTGTGCAATAGCTATTCGCTCTGCGAACGGTCTACATATAAACATCCTTAATACATATATTCCTAAATCCCCCCACCCGCCCGACACTGAGTGGATAGTGCAAGTCTCAGACGCACAGGCCGAGTGGCTTGTTGTAGGGGACTTCAATGCCAGACATTCCCTCTGGGACAACCTTGTATGTGAGTCCGCTACGAGTAACCAAAAAGCCTTCCTGGCAGACCAAATCATGGAATCTGATCTGTGTCTTTTAAACAGTGGTGTCACTACTAGAGTGCCTGATAGATCAGACCACCTTCCTTCTGCTATAGACTTGTCCCTAGTATCTCCTGGTCTGTTTCCTATGGTTGACTGGGAGGTCGGAGAGGACACCCTCGGTAGCGACCACCTACCCATCTCAATTGCTGTTCACGTGAATTTTCGCCCTCAGTCAAGCTCTCTAGAACTTACCTATAATTATAAGAAAGCAAATTGGTCGAAATTCGGGGCCCTCTTAGAGTTTCAGTCCGACAAGCTAAAATCCGAAGATGTAGATGTCTACTGCGCCAATGTCACCAAACATATACTTAGTGCAGCGGATACGGCTATTCCCAAAACAGGAAGAAACAGAAATAAAGACACCAGGCCCAACAATCCTTGGTGGAATGAAGAATGTGAGAAAGCAAAGAAAGACAAAAGAAAAACGTATAAAATATGGACAAAGGTTAGATCAGAAGAAAACCACACAATGATGAAAAGGGCTAAAATAGCATGTAATAGAGCTACAGCTAAGGCCAAAAAGGCGTTCTTCTCAAGCTCTATGTCTTCTCAGATACACTCGCATACAGATCTCTCAAAAGCATGGAAAAGCATAAAGATCCTCAAAAATGTATATAACCTGCCCGATCCCCCAGTAGATGTGGACGGCGTCACAACATTTGACGATGCAGGTAAAGCTGAGGCTTTCGCTCGGGTTTTTGCGTCGGTTAGCCAATCCTCCTCCCTTCCTGAAACCGCCCGCTCGTCTAGAACTCGGGAAGAAGGTAGGGCGGAATATAGCGATCCGTTCCCTGACAACACCTTGTCTATGAACCACCCCATTACCCTCAAAGAACTGAAGGAAGCAATCTCATCTGTATCATCCCCGAACGTTTCTGTTGGTCCCGATGACATTTCATATCACATGATTAGCAATTTCCCCGAGAAGTTTTTACACATCATTCTTGGTCTTTTCCAAACCTGCTGGGAGAGCGGAGAGCTCCCAACGTCGTGGAAACAGAGTACTGTAATACCAGTGCCAAAACCAGGCAAACCCAAAAAACTCACAAGCAGTTACAGACCCATTTCTCTCACCTCTCATCTTAGTAAAATCTACGAAAGAATCGTAAAGAGTAGACTGGAATATTTTGTGGAATCCAGAAACATCCTTCCAGACTGTCAGGCAGGATTCAGAAAAGCTCGCTCAGTTACGGACCATTTAGCATCTCTCACTTCCCACGTGAAGACAGTCCTCAAGAAGAAGAAGTGCATTACAGCTACTTTCTTCGATGTCCGCAGAGCTTTTGACTCTGTCTGGCACAGAAGGCTGCTGTTGAAACTGAAACAAATCGGCCTCTCGGGGCGCATCTATTCGTATGTCCGTAGTTTTCTCCATGGCAGAACTTTCTCAGTCAGGGTGGGAAAGTGTCTGTCAGCCCCACAGACCGTGGACTGCGGCGTTCCCCAGGGCACTGTGATTGCCCCAATACTCTACAACATAATGCTGTATGACCTCCCTTCCTTCCTGAAGTTGACTGGCAAAAACAACCCAAAAGAATTGACATCAATGTATATTACACAATACGCTGACGACTTGGTGATCTGGCAATCCTCCAAGATTCTAAAAAGCTTCTCTGAGCAGAGAAAACGAGAGGCGTCGAAATTCTATCAAAAGGTGCTTGACAGAACCCAAGAGTACATGTCTATTAACGGCTTTGTCTTGGCCACGGAGAAAACCCAACTTATATTCTTCACCAAAAATCAAGACATTTACAAACCAACATACTCCCTTGAAAGTGTGCAACTAGTGCCGTGTTCTCAGGTAAAATTCCTGGGGGTCATCTTCACTCCGAACTTAAGCTGGAATGCGCACATAAACTACCTCATCAAAAAAGCCCAGAGTGCTCTGAACCTAATAAGAATAATAAGGAAGCAGTCGTGGGGTCAAGACACAAAGACCCTCCTCCATCTCTGCCAAGCCCTGGTCCGCTCCAGGCTCTCCTATGGTCAGGAGTGCTACTTCGCTGCCCCACAATCGCTTCTCTCAAAGCTTACCTCCATCGATTCCCAGGCGGTCAAATTAGCGCTTGGTGTCCCGGTTCACTGCGAAACACGTGCAGCCTATGCAGAGGCTGGGATCTTGCCCTTGGCTCACCACAGGAAGCTGCAAGTGTCCAAATTTGTCAGCAGAACCTTTACCGTCCCAAACTCAGCCACCCATTTCCTTGTAAAAGACAAGAAATGGGACAAATTCAAAGTTAGCAGGAAAAACCACACGCTTGAATCCATAACGAGCTACACCAGTGACATTGCTGATTCCCCAGATACAGTCTTTGGGGAAGTCGCTCCAAAACCAGTCCCTCAACAGCCACCTTGGCTTCTTGAGGCCGCCAAAGTCAGCATTGAGGACCATAGCACCAGCAAGACCTCCAACCCCCACTTGCTTGCGGCTCGGGTCCGGGAGTCGTTAAATAAATACCAACATCATCTCCAAATCTATACTGATGGTTCCGTGCTGGAGGATGGACGGGCCGGGGCCGGCTTCTCCATACCCTCCCTCAATACAAGCAAAAGCTTCTATCTTGGACTAGGCTTCTGCGTCTTTTCGGCTGAAATGACCGCTATCATCTCCGCACTTCAGTTTCTTATTTTTTATCCCCGCACTCCGCTCAGAGTTGTGGTCTGTGTGGACTCGCAAGCTGTCCTTAAGGCCATTCGCTCCTCTCGGTCTCGATCCCGACCCGACCTCCTGCAGGAAATCCTCTCACTCTCAAACGCCATCATAAGACAAGGAACTCAGTTGGATTTCCACTGGGTCCCAAGTCACGTAGGGATTAGAGGCAACGAACTGGCGGATAGCGCTGCCAGAGTCGGTGCTCTCAACGTTCCCCCAACTCAGCAACTTCGCATCCTCCTCTCTACCTCTGAACTAAACTCCAAATACTGCAATCTCATCCAAAACTGCTGGAAAAGGGAGAAGCGAGAACTGTGTGCCGTGAAAGAAAAGCGATGCTTCGCAGATCCTTCCCCCTTTATCCCTAAACTCCCTAGATCTCAAACGGAGATCATCCATAGGCTCAGAACGAGATCCTGGAAGCTGAAATTCACCCAGACCCTATGTCACTGCGGGGAGACAGCCGGCCTAGAGCACTCTCTGCTACTATGCCGCATGCCTCCTCCACAGCTCTCCAGAGTTAGACAATCATGTCAGGCTCGCGACATCAGAAACCTCTTCCAACTCCTATCTGATCATTCTCTGGCCGTGGAGCTGGCGAAAGCCATCCACTCCTCAACACTATCGACTTACATATAAACAACAGAGATGGGTACGTCCCATCTAAGATGGCAAACAACGACGCCCTATGCTAAAATTCTGTTATAACTGTGCGTAGTCTTTGTTGGCCGCATATGCACCAACCCACACTCCTTGCAGACACAATGATTGTAACAGCGAAATCATAAAAACACCACATACCATTTTTTTTTTTTTTTTTTTTTTTTTTTTTTTTTTTTTTTTTTTTGATACATTATATTATATTATAATTATGAACTATGTTTTATCCTATAATCATAATAATCTACCTGTCTCCAATCACCTCGTTGTGGCGAGAGACGTTAAAAATCAAGAAACAGTCAGTCATGGTCCCCGATCACATTCGTGCCAGCGGGACGTAAAAAAGGAAGAAGATAGATAGATAGACAGTCAGTCAAAATCATGGAGCGACAGGACAAAGACAAACGCGTATTTGACATTTTTGTAAGGAGTGGACTTCACCAGGCCGTATGGCCGACAGAAGTGTATGCTTATACTAAGTGCTATATAAACAACGTTTACCAGCGTTTATACTTTAGAAATGCCGGTTATCATGGGCGGCATGCAGAGCAAATTATGTTTGATACCCTACGTTGTAAAATATATAATGGGATACTTCCTTCGCAAGAACTGACTCTACTTGTCAACTACTCGCCGTGTTTCAAGTGCAGTGACTTAATCATCAATTTTATTAGCGAAATGCGCGGTGAATATGGCGTGTATATCAAGCTGGAAATTGCCTTTCCTGTATTCTACAAAATGCGGAGGCCTTCGTGTGAAGAATCATGTTATACTCACAAATTGCCGACCCACCAAGATCACGATAATAATCTCAAAGGTAAGTTCACGGCTTTTCAATTTGTTCTTCTTTACTTTAACCCGTTCAGTGCCGAGACTTGAAAACTTGGTTGGTTGTTTAGTTTGGGGTTTAACGGCCACGGCGCCGAAGTGATAATGGACGGCCCTGACGGGAGGGTTATGGGGGACAGGGAAATCTATTGCCTATGGAGTACGACCTAAACACTGATCAATGCAGGCGCACTGCAACTGTGCCACTTTGATTTACCAGGACCTTTCAACGGACATGCTATGGAAGAAAACTTGAACTGCAAAATGTTTAAATCCTCATGAGCCCCCCACCGGCAGTTGCGGGGCCTCATGAGTACCGATGCTTCTTGCTGACACGAATTCGAATCTACGTTCGTGGGACATCTAGGGGTTTTGTGTCTTGAATTAACTCATTCAATCCCACGCCCATATTTCCCAACTCATTTGGAGGCGTCATTTAACGACTATGCACCAGTTGCAGGAGGTGGATCGACCATGATAATTCAAGGCTAGTGCCAGATTAGCTTGGCGCCTGTCGGCGCCAAGGTAATCTGGCACTAGCCTTGAATTATCATGGTCGATCCAACTCCTGCTGTAGTGTGTCAGGGCTGAATGGGTTAAGGAAAATTGCGCAGAAGCCGCACAGTCTGTGCCGGTCAGCCGACAATGATAAGCGGCAGCCGTAGGCCGATATTTTTCGTCGTAGCCAGTGGCCGAGGTGCCGCGAGGCCAAGCATGCAAAACAAAGATCTTCCTTTCAGTCGCTGAGTTCAGCCTCCCAAAAATAAAACGGGGTTGAGGGGGTGGGGGGGGGGGGGGGGGGGGGGGGGAGGGGCTGGGGTGGAGGTGTGTGTGTGTGTGTGTGGGGGGGGGGGGGGCGGATAGGAATAGGGGAGGGGAGGAGACGGGGGGGGGGGGGGGGGGGAGAGCCTGCAAGCTAGGCGTCTATGTCGGATTGTCTGGTCTCCCAAACATCTATTAAAGGGCCGGGAGGGAGAAACTATCGGTAGCAGAAACGATTGTTCCCCGCGATTAAATGGCTGGGCCTGGTTTAAACCAGTATTGGCACGGTGCTGAGGTCCCTCAAACAAAATCCTTAACCGAATTTTCTCTTCAAAATTCCAAATTCTCCTTGGGAATCCCGGCACTGAACCATCTAAAGTCGGTTTCTGCGCACTCTCCGCGCTGTACTGACAAGTCGCTGTTTTTATCCGTTTCCAAAAATAACATAGGCCGACCTCTACACAGTTAGTCCCGTTGACTGAACAAGGATCTGCAAACATCAGTTCACATTTCTTGACAAAAATCTGACAAAAATGAAAGAGACAACGACTATTAACCCATTCAGCCCTAACGCACTACAGCAGGAGATGGGTCGACCATGATAATTCAAGGGCTGTGCCAGATTAGCTTGGCGCCTGTCGGCGCCAAGCTAATCTGGCACAGCCCTTGAATTATCATGGTCGATCCATCTGCAACTTTTGCATAGTCTTTAGATGACGCATCCCAAATTTGGGAAATATGGCCGTCGGGCTGAATGCGTTAAAGAAAAAAAAAGGGGGGGGGGGATAAGACCCGCACAGCCCACGGCCCCTCCTCCCCTCCCCCCTTCCTTTAATCATCACTGGCAAAACAAAAACAAAAACAAAAAAAAAATTTAAAAAGTGCAAATGTGCGGAAGCAAGTATCAGGTTAGTCGCTCAGCCAGTCATATATATCGGATATTCCAAAGTCGGATCTGACAATTATTGTTTTTTATCTGTCCCGACAGTACTGTATGTAAATTACTTCTCTTATAACAAACTTCGGATATGACACGAGAAAATTGGGGCCCTGATGACGATTTGTTATATCCGAAATTTACTCTGTATGACTGGCTGGCCAGACTGCACTTTTCTCCCCCCCCCCTCCCCCCCCCACACACCCGTCTCCCGCGCAAAATTTAGAAGAGACCGGAAAGTAACATGTCAGGCAAGTCCACCCCCCCCCCCCCCCCCTCAGCCCGAAAAAAAAAACCCAACCCAACCCACCCCACCTCACCCTCTTTGTATTTGTTTGTATTTTTTATATGTTTTTTTTTTAACTGTCTGAGTGCAATGTCTCCCGCTATTTTTAGGAAGAGTTTCACCCGACTAGAAACTTTATTTATTTATGCTTTACGTTTTGACTAACTATTTTGCTGTCTTTCTGTTTTTCATTCTTCCTCTGGCTTCTTACTTTGAATATGGACTCGCGAAATTGATGAGAGGAAGAAGGGGTGAAAATGCACGCCTCAGAAATGATGAGTGTGGACGTCATGAAATTCTTGGGGGAAATCTAAAAGGATGACTCTGAGTTCCAAATAATTGCGGAGTTACAGCTTAAATTGAGGAATGTGGACGTTAAGGAATATGGAGTGTTAAGGAGTGTGGACGTCGAGGAACTGCTTATTGTGTAGTTTGAGGAAAGCTTAGTGTGTACTTTGAGGAATGAATAGTGTATACGTTGAGGAACTGCTTAGTGTGTAAGTTTAGGAACTACTTACTGTGGACGTTGAGGAACTGCATAGAGTGGACATGATGAATTGCTCATTGTGTACATTTTGTGGTGCTTAGTGTGTGCATGTTGAGACATTGCTTTATGTGGACTTGGTGACATTGCTTAGTGTGGACGTCGCATCGTGTGGACGTTGTGACATTGCTTAGTATGGTCGCTGACACATTGCTTAATGTGGAAGTTGAGAAATTGTTTAGGGTGAACGTTGAGACATTGCTTCGTGTGGTCGTTGAGACATTGCTTCGTATGGACGTTGAGGCATTGCTTCGTGTGGACGTTGAGACATTGATTAGTGTGGACGTTGAGACATTGGTTAGTGTGGAAGTTGAGACATTGCTTCGTTTGGACGTTGAGACATTGCCTAATGTGGTCGTTGAGACATTGCTTCGTGTGGACGTTGAGACATTTCTTCGTGTGGACGTTGAGACATTGCTTCGTGTGGACGTTGAGACATTGCTTCGTGAGGACGTTGAGACATTGCTTCGTGTGGACGTTGAGTCATTGTTTCGTGTGGACGTTGAGACATTGCTTCGTGTGGACGTTGAGACATTTCTTCGTGTGGACGTTGAGACATTGCTTCGTGTGGACGTTGAGACGTTCTGTTTCGTGTGGATGTTGAGACATTGCTTCGTGTGGACTTTGAGGCATTGCTTATTGTGGACGTTGGAAAGTCTAAAATTTTGCCCACCAGCCTTTGGCTAGTGACTTCCAAGTTTTACTAGCCAAACTGAAAATGTTACTAGCCAAAACTGAAAATTTTACTACTGAAAATAGCCCCCCAACTCAACAATATAATGTACCACAAGTGTTTGACGCCCAATGTTAGAGAGTGTTTTCTGCCCAGAGGCATTGAAAACAAATATTTGAACTGACAATCATAACCAAGTTAATGTTTATGTCCTGACTTCAGGCTTTTGATAGTATCAAGTGGAGAAATAACTGACAAAGTCCCCATGTGAACTGTGGTGGGATGTTTTATTTATTTATTTTTTGTAAGTAGAGCTGGGCTTCTGTTTGCACAACAGGTTAAAGGGTCTGTAGACCCCCAGGTATAATTTTTAGAGGGTATACAGACCCCCATCCTAGCATTATAGAGGGTCCGCAGATTTATTTAAGAAAAACTGCATCATCTGTATGTTCCTTAAAATAAATTATCCACACCCAGGTCTGCCCTGGGGGACTTGGGTGTGGTTAACTACATTTTAGTTGCCAGGGTCACCCTGGTCAGCCCCACAGGGTGTGTTTTTTCTGGGACATGTGTTTCTGTCTACCCTTGGTCCATTCACCTGTATTTGTCTTTTTAAAACTCTCCCAACTGTCTGCACTGCCTGTAGCTCTTAATATTGGATGTGTGTTGCTAAATGGTCTTGGCTTTATTTAGGCCCCATGGCGTAGGTTTATATAACGAATTGGACCGGCTGGCAACATACATTCAAAATTCTGTTTCTTTTTTTTTCCACAAGCAGTGCAGGCACGTCCTGAGAAAGCCTTGTTGCTGTCAGGACGATAAACAATGCCTGTAGCTCTTAATATTGGATGTGTGTTGCTAAATGGTCTTAGCTTTATTTAGGTCCCATGGCGTAGGTTTATTTAACGAATTGGACTGGCTGGCAACATACATTCAATATTCTGTTTCTTTTTTTTTTTCACAAGCAGTGCAGGCACGTCAGTCCAGAGAAAGCCTTGTTGCTGTCAGGACGATAAACAATGTACAATCAATCAATCATTAAAATAAATTATCTCATTTCGCTCTCTCCTCTTTAAATGCGTTGTGACAGTGTGTGTGTGTGTCCTTTCCATGATCTGATTCTTTAACTGGTGAGCTATCGGAGTATCGCGCAAAAGCCTTCTCCCTAGCTCTCTCACACACAGAAAAAAAAAATCTATTTATTTATTTGTATGATCATTTGATAATGTATTGTAACAGAGAATATAGCGTTTTCTGCTGAACGCGGCAGATTGACAACCAAAGTGTGACTTGTCTAAACTCTGTGTGTGTGTGTTTGTGTGTGTGTGTGTGTGTGTGTGTGTGTGTGTGTGTGTGTGTGTGTGTGTGTGTGTGTGTGTGTGTGTGTGTGTAAACTGATGTACTTCAAAGTTTGTTTCAACCCGTTTAACCACTCAGAACTGAGACGTGTTTCTCCAATTTTTGCCTAATAACTGTGTACCAGAAGATGGATCGACCACGATTAAAAAAAAAATTGACAAACTTATTTCTGTTCAAATTTCTGGACTTGCTTTTTGAGTTTGATTTGGTGCTCATTGCGCATGCCATTCGAGTGCCGTCGTGCTTTAGCCATGGAAATACACTCAGCACAGCCATGGGCTCTGAAAACTGTGTCGTAGCGGCGGTGCCACACACGGCCCTGGGGTAGCATTTCTGGTACTGACGCTTGTCGATGGAGATGGCGATGTCGAAGTGCAACTTTCTTCTTAGCGATTATCAAGATCAGACGGTGCCGGATTGAAGAATCTGAAGCATTCCAGCTCTTCCTTTGCTTTTTCTCCGCCATGTACAACTTCGTTCTAGATCGAAAGCGAATCGCACGATGCCGTATCCCATAATAGTATGTACGGTGACGTCACAGCAAGTAACGCGTCCAACATGTAGCGCGCACTTTGTAATAACATGCTGACACCACACATAAACTAACAGTTTGCCCGCCCTGTTACACTCGCACGGACGCCGGCGTCGGGTCGATTCTGAACGCAGCCGCGACTGAGCGAGCCGCTAAACGTCACTAAACATAGAACGACTGTCACCGACCACTGTTATGGTACGCACAGTTCGAGTGACGTGTTCGGCTACTGCCGCAAAGTGATGTTAGAGGCGACTCGCGGTACGGTCAGGTCACGCGCCGGCGTACCTGATGTTCGGCTGGCGGCATTAGCCGTTGGATTGGAAAACGCACGAGCGCACTCGCATTTGGCGAGTGAGTATTTTTTTTTACTCGCCAAATAAAAAATGCACTCGCCATGGCGAGTAAATTACTCGCCATTTTCAGGGCTGCGTTGAGACATTGCTTAGTGTGGACGTTGAGACATTGCTTCGTGTGGACCGTTGAGACATTGCTTAGTATGGACGTTGAGACATTGCTTCGTGTGAACGTTGAGCCAGTGAGGGAAGAGAAAATGCGTGTGGACGAGACGGAATCGCTGAGTGTGGAATTACGGTGGGTGATCTTACAAGGACCAGTGTGGACGTCTCGGGCAATTGCCGAAAGAAATCTTAATGAGACAAGTATGGACATCACGGAATTTCTTTGAAATGAATATGCGCGTCCTACTTGTGGTTTTGGTATGAGAGCATGGACTATAAAGGACTGCTTGAACTTGATATGTATACAAAGATGTGCACGTCTGATTGCTCCTTCGTCAGGACTAAAGAAACTCCAAGCTAAAGGCGTTACCCTTCGTCCCATGAAGAAGGAGGACTGGGAGATGTTTGCTTGCGACCTGGGCGTGCATGACTTCGTCTACCAAGGCAGTCCTAGAGAGCGGGAGGATGCCATCTTCAGTAAAGACTTTAACCGAGTTATGAATGCCCCGGAAGGTAAGTTACTAAAGCCAAAATATGTGTACACACTACAGCTGAAGTGGTCACTGTCGTATATATGTTTTAAGACCATGTATGTGACACAGGGTGTAGGATAATTTCACTGTATTTCACATATAGTGTTTTCTGTTACACTGTTTGGCTTTCAAATCTCGCTAGGTAGGCCATTTGACCAGACGCTTATTACAGTAGCGTAGGAACCAATATTTTCTTAGAAAATAAATTCTGGATGAAAAATATTTTTGGGAGAAAGGTATTCAAAGTACATTTTAATTTCTTTTGATTTTAATAACTTCAAAATGTTCGTAATACTTTGATTAATATGCTGGTTGAACTGTCCATTAACCCCCAAGCCCACCCCTACCCCCCCACCCCACCCCCCACCCCCCCGTCGTCGACCTGAAACTTTTGCAACTGGTGGAAAGGGCAGCGTCGTTTTAGGAACTGTACAAAAAAGAAAACAACAACCAAAAAACATCAACAACATCAACAACAACAATAAATAAATAAATAAATAAAATAAACAATAAATAAATAAAATAAACAATATATAAATAAAATAATAATAAAAAACAACTAAAAAACGTAAAACATGCAATTAGTCGCTATCGTTTTTATAACTCCTTTTTTTTGTTTTACAGAAAATCACGTCAACGTTGCTACGATGGCGGGTGCTGTGCGTCTTCGCGGCTCACTGGAACTCCAGGGAGATGTAGGACCTGGCAACATCAACGGCGTCCAGCCATTCTGACAGAAGACCGAAGGTAAGATTTCTTATGAATATCGTGTCCTCTCTAGTCTTGTACTGTCCTGGTCTGTCCGGTAAAATGAAACGAAAGAGGGGGAAGGGAGACGACGTACACGGATCTGAACTCACAGACTGCGGTACAGGAATGCCTTTAGCTCGATGTGTAGCGGCTTACAAAGTTAACATAGAGCATAACCCAACGAAGAAAGAAGCACGCTTAGAAAAGGCAGTTACAGCACAATTTATTAAGCCTTATCATTCGGAATACACCACTGTGTGAGATAAGTTTGACTAAAATATTTCAAGGGTAGTGCCAGAATAGCTTGGCGCCTCTAGGCGCCAAACTATTCTGGCACCACCCTTGAACTAAAGCTATTTGTCCATATCCGTATCTGTAAGTACCATATTGTAGCTTGCATATATATGGCAGTGTACAAAATTTTTTTAAAAGATATAATTTTGTCAACAGGTATTTCTATTTACCACCCCCACTCATCCGGTTCCTTTGTTTTATTGTAACACAAGGTGTACACGCCGAAAAACTGGTTTCTGTCTCTTTATGCATTTTCAGGAGATGCCAAAGCAAACAGCTGTGTCACAGAAGAGACGCTTCAAAGTTTTCGTGGAAAAGCGAATAAGCCTCGAAACATCAGATGAACAACAACAGCAATCCCAAATGGACACAAAACAGTGCACAATTAACAAAATATGTCACAATAATGTCCATCCTTATGACCGTCACAGCACTTAACTATTGCTGCTATACCATGTAACTTGAAACTGTGTTCTTGGAAGGTTCTACATTGTTTGGAGGTATTCATTGCCGAGAAAAAATTGAACATAACCCGACTGCAAGAGACATAGATTCTCATGAGCCCCCGCAGACGCGGGGGCTCATGAGGATCTATGCCTCTTGCTGAGATCAATGTGTACCTTTGTTCCTTGGAGGGTTGTGACAGAACAAAGATGTCAGAAACAAAATGTACGTCAGTCAACAGAAGCAGGGAAGGGGCTGTCGATTTTCGCTATACTAGTAGCTAAGACAGATCGGATATGTGAACCACCCGAGTCGCGTTGATGGTAGCCCTTAAAGCCTAGTCTACGCTCTGAAAGTCCACAATAATTAGGACGCACCAACTTTGAAGTCTTCCTGACTCGTGTGTCGGTGGTGAGGGGGCCCGATTTCAGGCTCCCAAGTACGAAAAAAGAGAAACAGGAAGACGGAAACCAGGGGAGGGGAAGGTCAGAATTCTGTCACTCGCATGGTCTGTATTCCAGCATGCCAGTCTTGAGGGTTGTGGCGTGGAGGTAAACTCTCCTATCCCGACTGTCTAAGAGTGTACAAAAGGGCTCTGACGCGGAGGTAAACTGTCATCAACAATCCGGCGACCGTTTGTGTGTCTCAGGGCTCTGGCGCGGACGTAAAACTCCCGTAACCCGACTGTTTGTGTGTCTTAGGGCTCTGGCTCTGGCGCGGACGTAAAACTCCCGTAACCCGACTGTTTGTGTGTCTCAGGGCTCTGGCGCGGACGTAAAACTCCCGTAACCCGACTGTTTGTGTGTCTCAGGGCTCTGGCGCGGACGTAAAACTCCCGTAACCCGACTGTTTGTGTGTCTCAGGGCTCTGGCGCGGACGTAAAACTCCCGTAACCCGACTGTTTGTGTGTCTCAGGGCTCTGGCGCGGACGTAAAACTCCCGTAACCCGACTGTTTGTGTGTCTCAGGGCTCTGGCGCGGACATAAAACTCCCGTAACCCGACTGTTTGTGTGTCTCAGGGCTCTGGCGCGGACGTAAAACTCCCGTAACCCGACTGTTTATGTGTCTCAGGGCTCTGGCGCGGACGTAAAACTCCCGTAACCCGACTGTTTGTGTGTCTCAGGGCTCTGGCGCGGACGTAAAACTCCCGTAACCCGACTGTTTGTGTGTCTCAGGGCTCTGGCGCGGACGTAAAACTCCCGTAACCCGACTGTTTGTGTGTCTCAGGGCTCTGGCGCGGACGTAAAACTCCCGTAACCCGACTGTTTGTGAGTCTCAGGGCTCTGGCGCGGACGTAACACTCCCGTAACCCGACTGTTTGTGTGTCTCAGGGCTCTGGCGCGGACGTAAAACTCCCGTAACCCGACTGTTTGTGTGTCTCAGGGCTCTGGCGCGGACGTAACACTCCCGTAACCCGACTGTTTGTGTGTCTCAGGGCTCTGGCGCGGACGTAAAACTTCCGTAACCCGACTGTTTGTGTGTCTCAGGGCTCTGGCGCGGACGTAACACTCCCGTAACCCGACTGTTTGTGTGTCTCAGGGCTCTGGCGCGGACGTAAAACTCCCGTAACCCGACTGTTTGTGTGTCTCAGGGCTCTGGCGCGGACGTAACACTCCCGTAACCCGACTGTTTGTGTGTCTCAGGGCTCTGGCGCGGGCGTAAAACTCCCGTAACCCGACTGTTTGTGTGTCTCAGGGCTCTGGCGCGGACGTAACACTCCCGTAACCCGACTGTGTGTCAAAGCCGCATTATGATGTGCAGCTTAAGCCATGGCGTTCAGAGTAACCTTACTGGTTACGCAGAGAGAGCTCTGGCACGGAGGTAAACTCCCGTAACCCGACTGTTTGTATCTCGGAAGAAAAAATACCCCCCCCCCCCAAAAAAAAAAAAAAAAAAAAAAAAAAAAAAAAAAAAAAAAAAAAAAAAAACCGACGAGTAGAAGGCCTCCTCTTCCCGTCTGTGAATCTGGTGACTAAAACTGAAATTGAAAAACAAACCAAAACAAATCATTGCTGGAACTGAAGGCCAGCGGCCCAGTCTAGCGGCTCCATGTCAGACACACGACATTGAAAGGCTTCGGCGATGGTGTGTAAAACGTGGGAAGTAGACGAAAGGCTGAATGACGGCTTAGCATATACACGATGACGAGTTGGATCAAACGTAACTCA